>CM019071.1:150616331-150671631 GCA_009667805.1 Leptobrachium leishanense
TGGTGTGATTCCCCGATCCCTGCTCCTCCTGCCCTGTAATGCCAGCTGACCCTCCTTTACCCTCATGCCAGCCACGTGTGATCCCTTATGGCCAGTTTCTTGATCTCTCGCATATAACCTGAGCGGGCCCGGCCTGACACGAGGAGGTGAGCAATGCTAAGGATTCTGGATTTTGTGAATGTATTCAGAGGAAAAGCAATCAGGTTTCATATAATTCATGCAAACAAATTATTATTATTATTCTTTATTTATAAAGCGCCAGCATATTCCGCAGCGCTGTACAATAAGCACAGTATAGACAGGGTTACAATACATTGAACAACATTTGACAAACAGTACAGGAGGAGATGAGGGCCCTATTCCCGTAGGAACTCACAATCTAGGAGGGTTGGGGTTGGAAACAGGAGGAGAGGACTGTAAGGTGAGAGTGATTGATGGTTGCGTCAGTGAGTTGGGGGGTCGGCTTCCCTAAATAGGAATGTTTTCAGGGAGCGTTTGAAGGAAGAGAAGTTAGGGGAAAGTCTGACAGCACGAGGGAGAGCGTTCCAGAGAGTGGGGGCTGCGCGTGAGAAATCCTGCAGGTCCTCCCCTGATCCTCCCCTGACACCCCTTCCACCCTACTGATCCTCCCGACACCCCTTCCACCCTACTGATCCTCCCCTGACACGCCCTCCACCCTACTGATCCTCCCGACACCCCCTCCACCCTACTGATCCTCCCCTGACACCCCCTCCACCCTACTGATCCTCCCCTGACACCCCCTCCACCCTACTGATCCTCCGACACCCCCTCCACCCTACTGATCCTCCCGACACCCCCTCCACCCTACTGATCCTCCCCTGACACCCCCTCCACCCTACTGATCCTCCCCTGACACCCCTTCCACCCTACTGATCCTCCCGACACCCCCTCCACCCTACTGATCCTCCCTCCACCCCCTCCACCCTACTGATCCTCCCCTGACACCCCTTCCACCCTACTGATCCTCCCGACACCCCCTCCACCCTACTGATCCTCCCCTGACACCCCCCTCCACCCTACTGATCCTCACCTGACACCCCCTCCACCTACTGATCCTCACCTGTAGAACCCTCCACCCCACTGACCTCCCAAGGGCCACCCCCACTCCCGTACCTCCCCCATGGTTTAATACCTGAAGCTATCAGCTTCATATTCCTGTCTGCTGCCTTTCTAATGTTTATAGATTGAAAGTTCTTGGGTCAAATTCTTATAACAGAGCCACATTTTACAATTAAATTAACACATTCTGTAGCGCAGCACAATGGGTTTTAGATTTGCAAGAGAGTAAATAATGGAGTACATGGTTAATGAGCACATGAGTCACATACAGCACATGAGTCACATACAGCACATGAGTCACATACAGCACATGAGTCACATACAGCACATGAGTCACATACAGCACATGGAAACGAACATTTAATTATTGATTTTCTTCTGGTTATAAAGATATATATAATGTGCAGGTATCGCTGACAGATACTTTATCCGGATATTATCTAGAGCCGGGGAGATAGATCGCAGCTGAGAGAGCCAGGAGATCTGGAACATTTATGGCCAGAGAGAAGAGAATACTGGGTGAAAGATCTAATGATACAAGAAACAGACTGTATCTAAAGCAAGGAGAAAAGAGAAAAAAAGAGGGAGGAAGAGAGCGTAAGAGGAAAGAGCGAAAGAAGAGTGAGAGAGAGAAAAGAAAGAAAGTGGAAGAAACAAATAGAGTAAGGAATAAATTCATGAAGAAAGGAATAACCAGAGAGAGAGGAAAAACAGAGAAGAGAGAGGGAGAAAGGAATAGAGAGCGAGAGGAAAAGATAGAGAAAGAAAGAGAGAGAGGAAAGACAGAAAGGAAGAGTGAGAGAAAGAATGAGAAAGGAAGGAATAGAGAGAGCGAGAGGAAAGAGAGAAAGGAATAGAGAGCGAGAGGAAAGAGAGAAAGGAATAGAGAGAGCGAGAGGAAAGACAGGAATAGAGAGAGCGAAAGGAAAGACAGGAAGGAAAAGAGAGAGCAAGGGGAAAGAGAGAAAGGAATAGAGGGAGCGAGAGGAAAGACAGGAAGGAATAGAGAGAGCAAGAGGAAAGACCGAAAGGAATAGAGAGCGAGAGTAAAGACAGGAAGGAAAAGAGAGCAAAGGGAAAGAGAGAAAGGAATAGAGAGCGAGAGGAAAGAAAGAAAAGAATAGAGAGAGCGAGAGGAAAGACCGAAAGGAATAGAGAGAGCGAGAGGAAAGGATTAGAGAGAGCGAGAGGAAAGGAATAGAGAGAGCAAGAGGAAGGGAATAGAAAGAGCGAGAGGAAAGACAGAAAGGAATAGAGAGAGCGAGAGGAAAGACAGAGAAAAGAATAGAGAGAGCGAGAGGAAAGACAGGAAGGAATAGAGAGAGCGAGAGAAAAGACAGGAAGGAATAGAGAGAGCGAGAGGAAAGACAGGAAGGAATAGAGAGAGCAAGAGGAAGGGAATAGAAAGAGCGAGAGGAAAGACAGAGAAAAGAATAGAGAGAGCGAGAGGAAAGACAGAGAAAAGAATAGAGAGAGCGAGAGAAAAGACAGGAAAGAATAGAGAGAGCGAGAGGAAAGACAGGAAGGAATAGAGAGAGCGAGAGGAAAGGAAGAGAGAGAGCGAGAGGAAAGGAATAGAGAGAGCGAGAGGAAAGACAGAGGAAGGAATAGAGAGAGCGAGAGGAAAGACAGGAAGGAATAGAGAGAGCGAGAGGAAAGACAGAGAAAAGAATAGAGAGAGCGAGAGAAAAGACAGGAAAGAATAGAGAGAGTGAGAGGAAAGACAGGAAGGAATAGAGAGAGCGAGAGGAAAGGAAGAGAGAGAGCGAGAGGAAAGGAATAGAGAGAGCGAGAGGAAAGACAGAGGAAGGAATAGAGAGAGCGAGAGGAAAGACAGGAAGGAATAGAGAGAGCGAGAGGAAGGAATAGAGAGAGCGAGAGGAAAGACAGAGGAAGGAATAGAGAAAGCGAGAGGAAAGGAATAGAGAGAGCGAGAGGAAAGACAGAGGAAGGAATAGAGAAAGCGAGAGGAAAGGAATAGAGAGAGCGAGAGGAAAGACAGGATTAGAGAGAGCGAGAGGAAAGACAGAGGAAGGAATAGAGAGAGCGAGAGGAAAGGAATAGAGAGAGCGAGAGGAAAGACAGGAAGGAATAGAGAGAGCGAGAGGAAAGACAGAGGAAGGAATAGAGAGAGCGAGAGGAAAGACAGAGGAAGGAATAGAGAGCGTGAGAGGAAAGACAGAGGAAGGAATAGAGAGCGAGAGGAAAGACAGAGGAAGGAATAGAGAGAGCGAGAGGAAAGACAGGAAGAAATAGAGAGAGCGAGAGGAAAGACAGAGGAAGGAATAGAGAGAGCGAGAGGAAAGGAATAGAGAGAGCGAGAGGAAAGACAGGATTAGAGAGAGCGAGAGGAAAGACAGGATTAGAGAGAGCGAGAGGAAAGACAGAGGAAGGAATAGAGAGAGCGAGAGGAAAGACAGGAAGGAATAGAGAGAGCGAGAGGAAAGACAGAGGAAGGAATAGAGAGAGCGAGAGGAAAGACAGAGGAAGGAATAGAGAGAGCGAGAGGAAAGACAGGAAGGAATAGAGAGAGCGAGAGGAAAGACAGAGGAAGGAATAGAGAGAGCGAGAGGAAAGACAGAGGAAGGAATAGAGAGAGCGAGAGGAAAGACAGAGGAAGGAATAGAGAGAGCGAGAGGAAAGACAGAGGAAGGAATAGAGAGCGAGAAGAAGGAATAGAGAGAGCGAGAGGAAAGACAGAGGAAGGAATAGAGAGCGAGAGGAAGGAATAGAGAGAGCGAGAGGAAAGACAGAGGAAGGAATAGAGAGCGAGAGGAAGGAATAGAGAGAGCGAGAGGAAAGACAGAGGAAGGAATAGAGAGAGCGAGAGGAAAGACAGGGGAAGGAATAGAGAGAGCGAGAGGAAGGAATAGAGAGAGCGAGAGGAAAGACAGTGGAAGGAATAGAGAGAGCGAGAGGAAGGAATAGAGAGAGCGAGAGGAAAGACAGGAAGAAATAGAGAGAGCGAGAGGAAAGACAGAGGAAGGAATAGAGAGAGCGAGAGGAAAGACAGAGGAAGGAATAGAGAGAGCGAGAGGAAAGACAGAGGAAGGAATAGAGAGCGAGAGGAAGGAATAGAGAGAGCAAGAGGAAAGACAGGAAGGAATAGAGAGAGTGAGAGGAAAGACAGGAAGGAAGAGAGAGCGAGAGGAAAGACAGGAAGGAATAGAGAGAGCGAGAGGAAAGACAGGAAGAAATAGAGAGAGCGAGAGGAAAGACAGAGGAAGGAATAGAGAGAGCGAGAGGAAAGACAGAGGAAGGAATAGAGAGAGCGAGAGGAAAGACAGAGGAAGGAATAGAGAGCGAGAGGAAGGAATAGAGAGAGCAAGAGGAAAGACAGAGGAAGGAATAGAGAGAGCGAGAGGAAAGACAGAGGAAGGAATAGAGAGAGCGAGAGGAAAAGACGAAGAAATAGAGAGAGTGAGAGGAAAGACAGAGAGAAGGATAGGAGAGAGCGAGAGGAAAGACAGAGGAAGGAATAGAGAGAGCGAGAGGAAAGACAGAGGAAGGAATAGAGAGCGAGAGGAAGGAATAGAGAGAGCGAGAGGAAAGACAGAGGAAGGAATAGAGAGCGAGAGGAAGGAATAGAGAGAGCGAGAGGAAAGACAGTGGAAGGAATAGAGAGAGCGAGAGGAAGGAATAGAGAGAGCGAGAGGAAAGACAGGAAGGAATAGAGAGAGTGAGAGGAAAGACAGGAAGGAATAGAGAGAGCGAGAGGAAAGGAATAGAGAGAGCGAGAGGAAAGGAATAGAGAGAGCGAGCGGAGGAAAAGGAATAGAGAGAGCGAGAGGAAAGACAGAGGAAGGAATAGAGAGAGCGAGAGGAAAGACAGAGGAAGGAATAGAGAGCGAGAGGAAGGAATAGAGAGAGCGAGAGGAAAGACAGTGGAAGGAATAGAGAGAGCGAGAGGAAGGAATAGAGAGAGCGAGAGGAAAGACAGGAAGGAATAGAGAGAGTGAGAGGAAAGACAGGAAGGAATAGAGAGAGCGAGAGGAAAGGAATAGAGAGAGCGAGAGGAAAGGAATAGAGAGAGCGAGAGGAAAGGAATAGAGAGAGCGAGAGGAAAGACAGAGGAAGGAATAGAGAGAGCGAGAGGAAAGACAGAGGAAGGAATAGAGAGAGCGAGAGGAAAGACAGAGGAAGGAATAGAGAGAGCGAGAGGAAAGACAGAGGAAGGAATAGAGAGAGCGAGAGGAAAGACAGAGGAAGGAATAGAGAGAGCGAGAGGAAAGACAGAGGAAGGAATAGAGAGAGCGAGAGGAAAGGAATAGAGAGAGCGAGAGGAAAGGAAAAGAGAGAGCGAGAGGAAAGACAGAGGAAGGAATAGAGAGAACGAGAGGAAAGGAATAGAGAGAGCGAGAGGAAAGGAATAGAGAGAGCGAGAGGAAAGACAGAGGAAGGAATAGAGAGAGCGAGAGGAAAGACAGAGGAAGGAATAGAGAGAGCGAGAGGAAAGACAGAGGAAGGAATAGAGAGAGCGAGAGGAAAGGAATAGAGAGAGCGAGAGGAAAGGAAAAGAGAGAGCGAGAGGAAAGACAGAGGAAGGAATAGAGAGAACGAGAGGAAAGGAATAGAGAGAGCGAGAGGAAAGGAATAGAGAGAGCGAGAGGAAAGACAGAGGAAGGAATAGAGAGAGCGAGAGGAAGGAATAGAGAGAGCGAGAGGAAAGGCTGAGAAAGGAATAGAGAGAGCGAGAGGAAAGGAATAGAGAGAGCGAGAGGAAAGACAGAGGAAGGAATAGAGAGAGCGAGAGGAAAGACAGAGGAAGGAATAGAGAGAGCGAGAGGAAGGAATAGAGAGAGCGAGAGGAAAGACAGAGGAAGGAATAGAGAGAGCGAGAGGAAAGACAGAGGAAGGAATAGAGAGAGCGAGAGGAAAGACAGAGGAAGGAATAGAGAGAGCGAGAGGAAAGACAGAGGAAGGAATAGAGAGAGCGAGAGGAAAGACAGAGGAAGGAATAGAGAGAGCGAGAGGAAAGACAGAGGAAGGAATAGAGAGAGCGAGAGGAAAGACAGAGGAAGGAGAAATGAGTTAAGTATAAAAGTGATGGCCGTGTGTATCGGACGAATTGTATTGGTCCTCTGGGGGTCTCCCACCGGCGGGGGTCCACAGGCATAGGCGTCTCTACAGGGGGCAAGGGGGGGCAATTGCCCCCCCTAGGTTATTCCTTGCCCCCCCATGTGCCCCCCCACCAGAAATCAACATCCAGCTTCCCACACTTTTTCAGACCACGGTATCTCCGTTGCTATGCATCGTATATGGACATTCTAGGTGTCATTGGAAAGGGCAGATTCTGGCCTTTCCAATGATACCCAACATGACCATATTCAGTGTAAAGTAAAAGTCATAAAACATTAAATAGAAACGTGCACTTAAATGTAAACGTTTTCACAGGGTTGAAATGGCTCAGCAGTGAAGTGGTTAATGTTCAGACTATACATTGTGTATTACGTTAGTTTTTGCCTTGGTTCTAGTTGTATATTAAGGGTTAATGGGCAGGCTTCATCCCTCACGGTATACATTTTATTTTTTCATTGATTAATGGCATTTTAGGGGTTAATGGGTTGGCTATATGCCTCAAAGTGTATTCATTTCATGTTTTCCCTTGATTAATGGCATTTTAGGGGTTAAGGGGTAGCTAAATGCCACATTGTTTATTAATTTTATTGTATTTCTCTGGGTTTATGGCATTTTAGGGGTTATTATGGAAGTTAGAATCTAAAGGGTATATTCATTTTTAGAGCCTCTGCTTTCCGTCACATTTCGGGGAATTTATTTCGCCGAAAATAAGGTGAGTTCCCTATTTAGCGAATGGTCACTGTATATTTCTAAAAGTGGAGTCGCTGAAGGAGCAATCAGACATTCAGCAAAAACTGCCGAATTGCAGCAAATAAAATATTGAATTTAAGTATCAGGTTAGTATCACAAAAAGGCATCATTGCGTCACATTACTCTGGGGTTTTGGAATCTTATTTATATATACTTATTTAGGGCACTATTACCTGGTGTGAGTTAACCCTTGCGTCGGCATGGTTTTGCGTTAGCGCCAGGTTAATTCAGTCTAGCGCCGGACCAACAGATTGTTTGCCTCCTGCTACAAACAGGAAAAATCACTTAGCGCGTTGCTATTAGCGTTTTGTACCACAAGCTTACTGTACTTTCCGCGTCCTTTTCTTAACATGGGCAGCGCTAGAGATCTTTAGCGCTTTTGCAGCTAACAGATCACTTGGTGCCAGCGCTAATTTTTTGAGGGGCGCTAATTGCAACATTTTACCTACTGCTCAACCCTGGTGCGAACTCCAAAAAAAATTAACAGGCAATGTAAAGAAATGCAACACAGGTGTTCTCTTGGCTCCATACGCCATAGTAATGGATCTGGTCAGCAATGTTGTTGCTGTTGCAGTCGGCTCTATTATAAACGTATCCTTTATCCATATATATCCTAATTCTAATATATTGCCTAATTTTAAACATTTTATGCTGGGGGTTATTCATAGTATGGAAGCAGTTGATTATTAGGGTGACCATGTGGACCATGTTTAAAGGGACACATCAATAAGTCTTGCCCTGAAACATGTATTTTTTATTTGCTGCAGCAGGGAAATTTGTGTGGCTCACCTGGCCTTCCTTTTGGATCTATTAAATGCAGTGTAATGATTCTACATGGTGCTGGGAGGCATTTATCATGCAATGCCCATCAGCCTTAATATATGTGTGCATCAAAACATGGATGATACGGCCACCTTGGAGGATTTTAATAATGCAGGGTGTGAAGTTATTCACTAGATATGTTCATATTCAAGCTTGTGAGAACAGGGGATAGGTATGGCCCGGCACTCTGCACTGGAAAAAAAACAGCTCTATCCTGTACACAACCGCATTAGTTTCCCTAGCGTGCTCTAAACAACCTTGTTCATGGACTACCGCGGACAAGGTGATCTGTTAGTAGGTCGTCAGGCACTAAGTTTTAGCGACTCGCACTAAAGTTTTCCTTTAGTGATGGTGTTTTAGTTCACACCAGGTGACAGGGCCCTTAGTTTTATTCAGTGATATGATTTGGGGTGAAAATTATTAGTGCCCCCCCAGTTTTGACTGTGGTATCCTATGTGCCCCCCTAAATATTGTTCCTAGAGTCGCCACTGTCCACAGGCCTTACATCCTGCGGGATTATTGGACATAATCACAGCGTCTCCTTCCACTCTGCTTTCCTCAGGTTCACCCTAGATCTGGGAAGATCCCGGCGCCACCATCATGCCATTCACCAGCAACAACCCCCAGTCCTCAATCAGCAAGATCCCTCTGGACGTCAGCGAGACCATGGTGAAGGTGCCCCTGGAAAATGGAACGACAGGTGAGGCTAATCTCCCATCCTGAAAAACAAACTGCCCTCTTCTGAGTCCTGCACCGGTTCTGAACCCTATCAGCTTAAAAAAATTCATCAAAGTCAACAATCCACCCGATTTCCTTGTTAGATCTGATTTAAAGGCGCTGATACGCCGTGCCCTGGGGGAAGTTATTTCCAGGTACACGCATCACTTCCTGCTTCCGGTTCCTGCAGTTTTGCTGTGCTGTTAGTGCTCCAGTGAGCAGGTGCAGCAGGGAATTGCTTCCCCCGTCCTTCTGCTCTGTACGTTGGTTCCAGGACTCGGGGGGGAAAGTCATTACTCAGTAAAGTTACGGAAACTTATTGTGACATAAATCACCGGGTTTTATATTTTTTATTTGTCGGCAAATGGTTTGGTGTTTTTATTAGTTTTATCATAATATATATATTTAATCGAGGCCCGGGGCTGAAATCTCTAAATAAAGTTGTGTTTGATGCACAGACGTCGCCTCTGAGCCCAATGCTGATGTACCGGTCCCCAACCATGAGGCTGTGGAGGAGGAATTCGATCCGTGGGCTTTACCGGAGCTGCAGCCGTCGGGCCCCTCGTGGCGAGGTGCGTCTTGTCATGGATTCACTTAATAATAAAAATGTTATCATTTAACAGGGATTTTTCTGTTAGAAAATGGTCAATTAAAAGAAAGTGCAGATTCTTGTCACCCCCCCCCCCTTCGCATTTCCATGAATGTACAGCGTGCCTGGTTACCCCATTCTTTACAGGATTTTAGTCTCCTCAGGGGTGGGTTAATTCCAGCCCTGAGTCATGTGACGGGAGCAGTGATTGGCTGAGAGGCGCGCTTGTCGTAGCGCTGGATACGGCCCTGTTGAGTTTTTTGAATCATTTATTCTCATGTTTAAGTTTTACACTAATAAAATGTCAGTAACGTTTAATATATAAGAAATATTAACCCGATCAGCCGGAAAAAGCGACGAAGGAAGAAATAGCTTTATAGACGTTACACGTTGTGTCTGCATGTCCTCCAGAAATGAACACGAAGCAGAGGGTGGTGCGTGTGCTGATGAACATCCTCAAAACGTGTCTCCTGCTCGGTTTGCTTTATCTGTTCATCTGCTCCCTGGATGTCCTGAGCTCGGCCTTCCAGCTGGTCGGCAGTGAGTATCCCTTGTCTTCCTCTCCTACCATCAAGCACTGCCATGGCCACCTTCCACCACGCCCACCAGTGAACACAGTCCTCTCCCATGCCTGCTTTCCTCTCCTTCCATCATGCCTACCTATGACCACCTTCATCTCCTTCCATCGCACCTACCTATGACCACCTCCCATCGCACCTACCCATCGTCACCTTCCATTCTTTCCATCATGATCGCCCCTAGCCACCTTCCTCTTTTTTCATCTCGCTCAACTGTGGCCACCTCTTTCTCTTTCACTTCGCACTGCCACCTTATTGACACACCCTGGTCACCTTTCTCTCTTTCCATCATAGTCTTCTTCTACCTCACTCGCTCACCCATTGTCACCTTCTTCTCCTTCCATCTTGGCAACCCATAGTTGCCTTCCTCGCCGTCTATCTTGGCCACCCATGGCTACCTTCCTTTTCTTCCATCCCGTCCACCCATAGACCCTTCATCGCTTGCCTTCCTCCATTTCATCCTCCCGTGGTCTCTGTCCTCTCCTTCCATCCCACCCACCCTTTGCCACCTTTCTCTCCTTCCAACCACCCAACCATGGACCCTTTGTCTCTGTCCCTCTGCAGGTAAACTGACTAATGATATCTTCAGTGATAATGAGATCCTTTCCAACCCCATGGCTGGCCTGGTGATCGGAGTCCTGATTACCGTCTTAGTGCAGAGCTCCAGCACCTCGTCCTCCATCGTCGTCAGCATGGTGTCTTCTGGCAGTAAGTGGCAATATGTCTCATGGGAGCAGGGGGAGAACGAGTGACCTTCTCCATGACGGGTGCAGATAAACAGGGACAGGACTGAGATATTACTTTGACTCCAGCAACAAGGCCTGGCTAGTGGATATATTATTTGGGAAGCCCGTGTCCTGAGCCCAAAGTAATTGGAAAATCTGAAATCCAGAGACACAATGTAGAGGGAAATGTGGGAAATCCATAGTCTAATCTCATGCTTCAGGTGGTGCCCAAATCCAGGCCATAATACATGTGGAATAAGAGCTACAGACTCATAATACACCAGGAGCATCAACCTATCGCCAACCTAACCTGGGGATCCACAATACTAGGCCTATTAGAAATAGAGAATACAAAGACTATTCCCAAAACGTATCAGTGGCTCCAAACAAGCCTTTAATATACGGGATGACTAAACGATGAGTCTATGATATGCAGGGAGTACATGACTAGGCCCAGGGTATACACTGAATCCAAATTCTAGACCCTTAAACACATTTAAAGCCCACATCTAGGATCATAATCCACAGAGGTTGAGGTCTTGCCAGTATAACCATCCCTAACAGTGATGGACCTGTATCTGCCAACATCCGATGGCCTCGCGCTCTTGTGTATTCAGTGAGGGCATCTGATAAGTGGAAAGAAACGGAGAACATCTCATATGAAATGTTTCCTGATCCATAATTCCAACAAATTCGAAGGACACTTCGTCCATAATGCCGTGGCCGTGCTGAGCCGGAGGACAATGTGGAGCATGCAGTTTACACACTTGACCTAGGCGTGTCTAGTGAAAGAGGAGGTTCCTGGAAGTTGGGTTCAGTACTAACTCCATTCTCTGTCCTAGTACTGGACGTCAAGTCTTCAATCCCGATCGTAATGGGAGTAAACGTTGGGACGTCAATCACCAGCACCTTGGTATCGTTGGCACAGTCTGGAGATCGCAATGCGTTTCGAAGGTACGACTTGCCTGACCTGTACCCTACCTGGGGGCGTTAATAGAGAATGCATTGTGTGCTGCGTTTAATATACACTGACCCCTGCAAGTGCCACTGGTTAAAAGGAACACTGGGCACCTTCTCTGATGCGTCTCTTAAAGTTGTGTTTCAATAAATACCTATTCGTGTCACCCACACAGGGCGTTCGGTGGATCGGCTGTACATGGAATGTTCAACTGGTTGACCGTCCTCGTCTTGTTGCCCATCGAGATCGGCACTGGGTACCTATATCATGTCTCCAAAGCCATCATCAACAGCTTCAACATCTACGCCGGAGGAAACTCACCCGATATTCTGAAAGTCATCACACGTCCTTTCACTAATCTCATCGTCCAGGTCAGTGGTGGATGTCTCATCCTCGGCCAGTTTAACCATCAGGTTATCATAGTATTCAAGGAGGAAAAACAATAAATATAATACGTGAAAAACCAAAAAAGAGGAATTTATTTATTTATTAAGGATTTTACCAGGAAGGACACATTGAAATTTCTCTCATTTTCAAGTATGTCCTGGATTCAAGAGCATTGAATTGTTACAGAAAAACAAAGTAATAAAATGCAAGATGTTAACACAAAACAAATATACAGATTAACAGAAAAATAAATATGTAGGAAATATAGTCACTATGTTACATGTTTACAGGTGCATTCTGTATATAGTCACTGTGTTACATGTTTACAGGTGCATTCTGTATATAGTCACTGTCTTACATGTTTACAGTTGCATTCTGTATATAGTCACTGTGTTACATGTTTACAGGTGCATTCTGTATATAGTCACTGTGTTACATGTTTACAGGCACATTCTGTATATAGTCACTGTGTTACATGTTTACAGGCGCATTATGTATATAGTCACTATGTTACATGTTTACAGGTGCATTCTGTATATAGTCACTGTGTTACATGTGTACAGGAGCATTCTGTATATAGTCACTATGTTACATGTTTACAGGCACATTCTGTATATAGTCAATGTGTTACATGTTTACAGGTGCATTCTGTATATAGACAATGTGTTACATGTTTACAGGTGCATTCTGTATATAGTCACTGTGTTACATGTTTACAGGTGCATTCTGTATATAGTCACTGTGTTACATGTTTACAGGTGCATTCTGTATATAGTCACTGTGTTACATGTTTACAGGTGCATTCTGTATATAGTCACTGTGTTACATGTTTACAGGTGCATTCTGTATATAGTCACTGTGTTACATGTTTACAGGTGCATTCTGTATATAGTCACTGTGTTACATGTTTACAGGTGCATTCTGTATATAGTCACTGTGTTACATGTTTACAGGTGCATTCCTTATTGAGGATGTTAATAGGAAGCTCTTAAAGGGACTTTAGACTGAGGGAAGATTTGATGGTGTCTGGGAGGTTATTCCATAATTGTGGTGCTCTGCAGGAAAATGAGGATTGAGCCACTTTCTTTTTGTATTGTGGTATTGCAAGTAAGGTGCCGGTCCTGGATCGGAGGTTATAGGATGAGGGAACTGCTGGGGGAAGCAGCATATTCAGGTAGGGTGGCAGCTTCCCAGAAAAGCTCTTAAACACCAGGTTGGAAAGGTGAAGATTCCAACGACGGCCAGTTTAGCTCTTTTAACCCTTTCGCTGCTGAGGCTTTTCCCGCCCCTGTGCTGAGGTCATTTTTACTGGTTTCGCTCATCATGTTTAAACGTGTTTTGAAGGCTTATTTTAGTATATTACCCAGACATATTATATATCGTTCTTTCCGTCAGACTCGGTAGATTCATAATATGTCATTATTATATGTATACGTTATGTCATGTCTGTATATTATAACAAAAAATGCAATAAAATATGTATTTTCAATAATTTACAACGTGTAAAGTGTTTTTTTTCACATTTTAACATGCGAGCAATTGCGGTTATATTTTGTATGGGGTGCGCTTGTTAAAAAAATTAGAGATGGGGTCTCGTTACATTTTTTTTTGGGGAAAATTACACTATTTTTAACAAACGCACCGCATACAAAAATCGTTAGTGCAGCATCATTGTTCACATTATAATTGAAATGGGAACAATATTGCTGCATTAACAAAACAAAAAAAAGAAAAAAAAGTGTTTATTTTTTTTTTTATAATTTTGTTTTAAAAAGTTTTTTATTTTTATTTTTCATTTTTATTTATTTTTTTACAACATTTTTCACAGTAGTGTTTGGTATCGTTGGAACGGCCATGCTCTGGCCGATCCAACCATACCAAACATTAACCCCTAACTGCCACGGATCGGGAGATAGGGAGTTCATTGGAACTCCCTATCTCCACAGTTGGTGGCAGTTAGGGGTTAAGTCCAGGACTGGCGTCATCGTGCTACGCACGATGACGCCAGTCCTCAGGGGGAGTTCCCGGAGGCTTGGCCGACATCCAAGATGTCGGCCAGCTCCGGGAAAGGATCGCGAACCGGCGCTTTTCAGCGCCGATTCGCGATCCAGCTCCCCAGGGTTTAATGCCAGGCACCATTTGGAAGGGCAGGCTGTGCCCTTCCAAATGATGCCTGGGTTAACCCCCGCAGAGCCGCCGATCGGGAGGGAGAGAGGTCCGAAGGACCTCCCCCCCTCCCTTTCAGGCGCCTCCTCCGCACATGCGGGGGGGGCGCCTGAATTAGGTGTCATTGCGCTGCCGCGATGACACCTAATTCCGGCGGCTGCGGTCCCGGATGCGCGGCTGACATCGAGGATGTCAGCCCGCACCGGGGGGGCCAGCGATCGGCCGGAACCCGGCCGAACGCTGACCCCAATGGGAGGACGCGCTGAGCGCGTCCTCCGCATACCAGCGGGAATGCTGAGGACGCGCTGAGCGCGTCATCAGCATCGAAGTGGTTAACATGTCACAATGGTGGGTCATGTAGTTACATTGTAGCACAAAGCGGCAGAATGAGTTATACAATGTAGTAAGTTTATGAAGGTGTGTTTGCGGGGCAGCTGTATACACTACATCTCCGTATTCAATAGCCGGCATTAGCATTTGTTGTACAATCTACTTTCTTACCGCGGGGCTCAGGCAGGATTTGTTTCTGTACAGGGCACCTAGTTTGGGGTAAATTTTGATGAAAGTTTTTCGATGTGGGGCCAAAGGATAGATTTGGGTCTAACCACATAGCTAGGTATTTGAGAAGTGACTGTGATCAGCGTGCCATTTGATATTGTCCCAACACATAGATGGGGTGTTTGCAATTTGTGTAGTTTAGGTTTTGTTCCAAAGAGCATTGTAACAATTTTGTCAGCATTTAGAAAAAGTTTGTTGTGTTTGAGCCACTTTTCTACCTCTGTGAATTGTTCTTGCAGCGCGGTCTCCAGCTGTGGGAGATTAGGTTTGCTGGTATAGATTACCGTGTCGTCTGCGTACATGTGTACAGTTGAAGCTTTGCAGACATTGGGCAGATCGTTTATGAATATTGTGAATAGCAGGGGGCCGAGTATTGAGCCTTGGGGTACACCGCACGTGACTGGGAGGGGAAGGGAAGTGCTGTCAGAAATGGACACATATTGCGACCGATCAGACACATATGATTGAAACCAGGTTAGCGTGTGATCACCAAAACCAGAGTTTTTAAGTTTTTGTAATAAGATGCCATGATCTACTGTGTCAAAGGCCTTGGCAAAATCAAGGAAGATGCTCCAGTTAGGTTTCCTTGTTCCATACCCGCTTGGATATCATTACAAACTTTTAAAAGGGCGGTTGTAGTTGAATGTTTTGGACGAAAGCCGGATTGATCTGGGGTTAAATAATTCTAATACTGATAGTAATCGCGTAATTGAGTGTAAACACATTTTTCCAGAATTTTTGACATCACAGGAAGCAATGATATTGGACGGTAGTTTGATACCAAAGTACTGTCTCCACTTTTATGGATAGGTACCACTCTCGCAGTCGGGGGCATGGCCAGCTCTGCATGGGAGCAGACACATCTCTGTGGAGCTCTGTGGGATTCTCTTCTTGCGGGGCATTTAATGTGACTTTTTTGTGGATTTACCCACTATTGGAGATCCTGTGCAGCTGGCCATTACGGGGTTTGATTTGGGGCCCGTTTTAGCCCCCCCTCTCCAAAGCACAGCCGAGTTTATTTTTGAGGAGACCCTCCAGCAGCACCAAACGGCCGTCAGCCATTTTGAGGCCTATTTTTTGTTCCCTGGACACCTCGAACCTCCTGAGCCATCTGGAGGAGATGGTGCATCCCGCACCCACTAGCAGAATGGAGGCTTTGTTCACGGCCCTTGAGACCTGTTTAGAACAGTCGCCGGGAGAGGAGGAGAGTCTGACCGTCCCTACCTCATGGTGGCGGCTGATTTTGATGCTGACAGTTGGTCGAGCAACTGAGGACCTACCGGAGGAGGTAATGGAGGACACCTGGCCTCGAGGCTGTCTGGTTCGCGACACGGATCCACGGAGCGCTGGGCCGAGAGACCCGGATTGCGAGCTACGCCTGCCCTCTGCATCTATGAACGGGAGCGAGGCTGAGATGCTCACACACGACGCAGGAGCAGCCCCGACGGATGCAGAGACGTCTTCCGAGGAGCCTTCACCAGGAGATGCACTGGGGGCGCCGGCCGGGACTGTTGGGCCTTGTGCTGCGGAGTGGCGTCGTCGGCCCTGGTCTAGCAGTGTGGCTGGGACGGCCGCAGCAGGAGCCCGGAGACTGGTCGCCCATCTTGTTTGCCACGTGGGCCTGTGTGCTATGCAGATCTCGCTCCTCATCCCCAATTGTACCCAGGCTGACCGGCCTGGCCTCCATACCGATGCTCTACCTGGGTTGCGGCGGAGGCCATTCAGAGACTCTGGCTGAGATTTTTACTCCTGAAGTAGTTTCGCCTCCTTGATAAACGACCCTTTTTTTCTGCTAAACCTTTCTGAGGACTTACTATTTTGTTATTTTTATTTTCTTACTCTTTTTGTGATCTAAATGTCCCCAGCTGGGGACCTCCTAGCAGTTACTTTTTACTTTCTCTTTATCCTGCGGAACTTTTATTTCTTATTATTACCCCTCATTTTTTGACCATTTGCCGCTTTTTTGTGAAGACCCCCCCTTATGTTTTCTGTGTTATTATGCCTCCGATACTTAGCCCTGCGAGGCCAACCCTGCTGGTCAGTCTGTGACCCTTTGAATTCAAAATCAAAATAAAAAATCAAACACTCTCGCAGTCTTCCATAGTTTGGGTATATATTCAGTCACCAGTGATTCATTGATTAGGGTTGCGACAGGTTTTGCAATTGCCGGGGCGCTGATTTTCAGCAGCATTGCTGGGATTTGGTCAGGTCCTGACTGGTGTTTCATTTTTTGGTTACAGAGAAGTTTAGTAATGGCACTGACAGGCACCGGTCTAAAACTGAATTTCCCTTTGATACAGGGTTTTTGCACAGTTGGAAGGATCTGACTTGTGTGCTGCCTTTTTGAATGTGTGTTCAATTGCTAGCTTAGCAATCAGGGTGGTGGCACATCCAACAAAATAGTTATTAAAGGCATTTGCTACATCTAGGGGGTGTTGCAGGGTTTGGTTGTTTGATTTGACAGCAGCTGGTTGGGAGTGGACAGGGGGCGATTGTATGTTATTTATGATTTTCCAAAAATTTCTCGGATTTGATATGTTATTGTTTAGATTTTCATTGAAGTATTGGGCTTTGGCCATTTTTGTTTGTTTTGTGCATGCATTCCGCCATTTTCGGTATTCACAGTGATCGTTCATGGATCCAGTACTCTTGAAATTTGACCAGAGTGAATCTCTAAGCTGGTACATGTGTGTGAGGTTAGCTGTAACCCAGGGTAGATGGCCCCCTTTGACTTGCACTTTACGCAGCGGGTCATGGGCATTCCAGACTTGCAGGAGCTCTGACTGAAAGTATTCAATTGCACAGTCCAGGTCTGGGATTAGGTTTAGCCTGTACCACGTGAGCCATTTGAGATCATTTAGGAAGGATTCAAGATTAAATTTCTTGAAGGACCTGGTGATTATTACCTTTGGGGGAGATTTTGTGGCCTTTATTTTGCGCACACAGTACACTAGACAGTGATCACTGAAGCTATTGGCGAGAACACCTGCCTCCCGTATTCTATCAGGACATAAGAGAATCCAGTCCAGCAAGGTATGGTTAAGGCTTTTCATATTAATGCGAGTGGGGGAGGAGATTAATTGTGTTAACTGGAAAGCCTTAAACAGGGAAGCAGTGTTTATTGTTTTTAGGATTCAGCCAGTGAACATTAAAATCGCCGAGGACCAGCAGTTCACTTTTTGGTTTTGAGCAACTAATTTACTAAGGATTTGGGTTATGTCAGAAAGGGAGTGCACTGGGGAGCTCGGTGGGCGGTAGAATCCAGCAACAATAATTGGTTTACTGAAAGGGATCTCAATAATACCAGAAAGGAAATCAAAAGTGGCTGGGGAGCTAGAGTTTTGCAGAGGGGTGAACTTTGTGGACTCGTCAACATAAATAACAATTCCTCCTCCTCTCTTTGCTCTGTCCTTTCTATAACATGAATACCCTTATATTGATATGGCAGAGTCTGGTACTTTAGGGGTTAGCCATGATTCTGTCAGCACAATGACTTTAGGTTTGTAATGGAGGCACCAAGCTTTAAAGGGACACTCTAATAAAAAATCACCCCCCCCTGTTTTTTAACCTTAATCTATCCCATCTCCCTTAATAAATCGTTCGTTTTTTTTTTTTTTTTGTAACTGTAATACTTACCCCAAAATCCTCTTGTTTCCAGCGGCGTCTTTTTTTTTCTTCATACTCACCTCCCTCCTCTTCCGCTCCCGTCCTTCTTGAGTCTTCTTGCCTTCTGGTTTACGTGAGAAGCGCGCATGCGCGCGCTTAGGGATGCACCGATACCACTTTTTTAAGACCGAGTAGGAGTACCGATACTTTTGTTCAAGTACTCACCATTACCGAGTACCGATACTTTTATCTTATGTCATGTGACCGCTTTCCAATAAGAACAGACCTCATATAAAGCCCCCAGGTCTCATGGATTTGCCCCCCAGCTCATGGATAATGCCCCCAGCTCATGGATATGCCCCAGCTCATGGATACTGCCCCCCAGCTCATGGATACTGCCCCCCAGCTCATGGATAATGCCCCCCAGCTCATGGATACTGCCCCCCAGCTCATGGATATGCCCCCAGCTCATGGATATGCCCCCCAGCTCATGGATATTGCCCCAGCTCATGGATAATGCCCCCAGCTCATGGATAATGCCCCCAGCTCATGGATAATGCCCCCAGCTCATGGATATTGCCCCCAGCTCATGGATAATGCCCCCAGCTCATGGAAATGCCCCCCAGCTCATGGATAATGCCCCCCCCAGCTCACCTGGAGCTCTCCGCTCATACTTACCTTCCTTTAGCGACGCCGGGAAAGTCTTTGCGCGCGCGCGCTCCTTGGAAGGTCTCCAGCCGCGACCACGTGGGACCATGTGATCGCGGCTGGGGTCCTTTCAACGAGCGCACGCGGGGAATCTTTCCCGGCGTCGCTAAAGGAAGGTAAGTATAAACAAAGTGGGGTGAGCAGCTGCAGGGCCTGTCCGAATGCCGATAGAGCATTCGGACAGCCGCCCCAGCCCCTCTGATGCCGGCAAGCCGGCTCAATGCCGGCTTCCGGTATCGGAAAAAAATATCGGGGGTACTGCACGAGTACCAAGTACTCCTGCAGTACCCGGTATCGGCACCGATATCGATACTAGTATCGGTATCGGTGCAACCCTAGTTGCGCGCAAGAGGATGCGCGCAACACTAACCCTCAGAGGGAGCCGCCAGCTTCTGCGGTGAGTTGGAGACGTCATTGCGCTGAAAGCGCGATGACGTCTCCTACTCGGCAAAAGTCGGCAGAAGCGGGAAATCTGATTCCCGCTCTGCTGACTGACAGCTGGGAGGGCGGAGTAAAGTCCTCCGCCTCTCTCAGCTGTTTTCAGCATTTACAGCTGAACTGCTGAGCGGAGGGAGGGGGGACAGAGGGCGGCATACTCCGGGCATCATGACCACCTAAAATAGCTTAGGTGGTCATGTTGCCTAGGGTGTCCCTTTAAGCTCGCCCAGTTTAGGGAGTAAGCTGCGGATGTTACAGTGCCTTTTTTAGTGGGGAGACTAAACGTGGCGTCATCTGTTGGACCAGGGTTGGATTCAACATCATTTGCCAGTGCAAGCAGCAGAATAAATAGGAATTTGGATATATTTTTCTTTTTGGAAAATAGTGATTTGGAGATTTTTATAGCTCTGTTGTGTGGGGGTGGGAGGGCTGGATTTTAACCCTCTCCACCAGCTCTCAGCTGATAAATTAAAGGAGCTGAGCAGGCTATGGTGTATTTGTGTTTCTTTTCCAGGTTGCTGTAATTTGTAGGGTGTATAGGGAGGGAGGGTAGATTTAGAGAGAAGGGAGATAGTAGAAAGAAGCAGCAAGAGGGGGGAGAGAGGGAAAAACATTTCTAGAGAAAGGTGGTGTGGGAGAAGGGGAGGGAAAATAAACCAAAACAGAAGACAGGCAGGGAAACGATAAGGTGAGCAGAAGATGGAAGGAGTCTTGTAGGTGAAGTTCTAAAGTGGTGTAGGTTGCTAGCTGCAAATATCACATGACCAAATTAGATGGGTATAAATTAAATGAGAACCTTGGGGGTGTTGAGGGGGTGGGTGAGGGGAGGGGGGGTGGGTGAGGGGAGGGGGGGTGGGTGAGGGGAGGGGGGGTGGGTGAGGGGAGGGAGGGTGGGATCTAAAAGCACACAGTTATGGAGCCTGGCCCGGGAAGCTGAATTAAAATGTATCTATGGGTCATGGACGTTCTGCTTTTTGCTACATTTTCTTTTTCTGCTCGAAGATCTCACAAAATCGAGAAGTGGCTCAGCCAGTCATGTGTCCCCAAAACTTTCTATGAGAGCGTTAAGCAAAGCACTGAGTATAGCAGATCCCCGTCTTCCTGTCACTGACATTATGATCTCCTGTGCTCATTTTACAGGTGGACAGTAAACTGGTGGCTGGAAGTGGCATCGAAGTCGCAGAAAGTCTGATAAAAAGGTGGTGCGTCACCAACAGAACTGTGGTAAGTACCCATGGCCCTGTGTTACGGTAAGCAGAGATACCCATTTATGTCCTCTCTCACTGAGGGCAACATGACACACACTAACTGCCCTTAATGCTCAACATTGAAGCTTCAGTGGTCTTCCAATCATGGTCATTGACTTTTGTTGATCATTCCAGGTCCTCCAAAACGTCTCCATTACCAACATCACTGAATGTGACATCATCCAGTGCTTTGAAACGGAAAATGGGACGTTAGCAGAGAGGAATGTGACTGTGACCACAAATATCACAAGATGTAAGTGAATCCGGGGGCTTCATCAGGTGGATACTATAAGGAGTAGCGTTGTCCTTACACGCAATCAGTCAAAATCCTCAGAAATCAGGGCTTGGTGGGACATACTATCAATCAAGGAAGCTACTCAATATACAGATCTATTCCACACTTTTCTGGTCTCTTCGTTCAGTGTTTGTTGGTTTGAGGTGAAGTGGCCACAAAGGTCACACCTAATACCTCCAAAACTCTTCTACCTCTTCCTGAACAGGTATTCACATATTTGCAAATGTCGGCTTATCTGACCTGGAAGTTGGCTTCATCCTCCTCATCGCCTCTCTCCTCGTCCTCTGTACGTGCCTCATCCTCATTGTCAAGCTGCTCAATTCAGTCCTGAAGGGTCAGATCGCCAGCGCCATCAAGAAGATCATCAACTCTGGTGAGGACACAGTAAGAGCACGACTTAGGACATAGAATTGAGAGGGGACATGTAACGAGCTTAGAACACCAGATACCCCTCTCCCTTGTATCTCCTGAACATTAATTTGCAGTGACCTGGTCCATAGGAGGATATGTCTTCCATCACAAGGAGGGCAAGGTCTACTCCTACCGCCAGCTATAAAACGTCTCCTCCCAGAGATTATAAGAACCTTGCTGCTCAGTTACTTGTGATAGTCGTATCTCCAACCATAGAATAATCCAGGCCTGGGACTGTAAAAAGAGATATTGGAGAGGACACAGATTGTCAATTACAACCCATGAGATCTTTCCAGTCATAGATTGTTGAATGGAATTTTGTTTCGTTACCCGTGGGTGATAATTCTCAGGTTTGGACAGGATTCGCCACATACATCCCAGGTCTTCTCCATCCCATCCCCTGCAGGGTGATCGATACAGTGCACTAATCTATGGGGGACGTTGGGTGGCCGGGACTATATGACCATCCCCATTTAATGGTTGCTACACTCTATCTGTTCTGTCTCCATGTAGACTTTCCATTTCCATTCAGCTGGATAACTGGATATCTGGCCATCCTCCTGGGGGCGTTGATGACATTTGTGGTGCAGAGTAGCTCAGTTTTCACGGCCGCGATCATCCCTTTGATGGGTAAGTGACGCTTGAACCTCTGGCCCAACAAAGGAGACCTACCCCGAGATTTCTAACAACATCACATCTTAGTATGTTTGCATACCAGGAACACAGACATGAGATGGATAAGAACATTATGGCTATTAGAGAGGAACATCGACCAAAGGTCTAACCAGTTTTTATCGCTTTCAATGACACCCCATAGTTAGAAAAAAAATACATTCATATTCTGGACCAGATCCATGAAGCCACTTGATCTTCTCAAACGCTGACGTCACGTAATGGCACAGTAATCTGAGAATAGTTTCCATTTTGACCAGCTGGATCAGAATTTGTCCATATCCATTACTCCACCTATATGAAGCCAGGTTGACCGTCCTCTGGCTCTTTCACCTCCTTCCTGTGTCCTTTGGGATATGGGATGGCACAGTCACTGTATAATCTCTTGATGTCACTGCTTTTGATCTGCAGGTGTTGGTGTTATAAGTATGAAGCGAGCCTACCCTCTGTTCCTTGGGTCTAATATTGGAACCACCACCACCGCTATCCTCGCTGCCCTTGCCAGTTCGTCCGACACGCTCAGCAACTCTGTCCAGGTAACCAGCTCTCCTTCCGCATTGGCCTCTAGCAGGGAGTCACCTTTCCACAATGTAGACTCGAGTTTTTACGTTGATAAAGCAAATAGTCTCCGTGATCGAAGGCTCAGACTATCCGGCCTTGTGTCTCTGCTTCATAGGGATTTAGGGAATTATTCTTTATCCAAAATACATCATAGGAAGCTTGTTTTAAGGACAACCAGCCACTCGTATCGGTTGTAATACCTCTTTGTAATGGTCTGTGTTGTCATCTATGGGTTCCACCTTCTCTTGCCTTTCTCACCTGTAGGTCGCCTTCATCCATCTCTTCTTCAACCTCACTGGATTGGTCTTGTTTTACGTCGTGCCATATCTACGTTTCCCCATCAACATTGCCATGATATTCGGAAATATCACCGCCAAGTATCGCTGGTTCGCCATCTTGTATCTCCTCCTCAGCTTCCTCATCATCCCCCTGGTTGTGTTCGGCCTTTCCATGGCCGGCTGGATAGTGTTGGCTGCTGTGGGAGGTCCTATCCTCCTCATTTTCATTATAATCATCATCGTAAATATCCTCCAGAGCAAGCGACCATCGTGGCTCCCGCGGTGGCTGAGGACCTGGAACTTCCTACCCAAGTGGATGCACTCCTTGGCTCCGTATGATCGATTTCTCAACAAAACCTGTGGATGCTGCTGCAAGAAGTGCTCGAAGGAAGACCACAACGAGGACAAACCCAAGGACCTCCTGCCCGTAGACATACTGGCCAGTGAAAAGCACTGCTATGATAATCCCGATTTTGTTCAATCTCAAGAGTTATGATTGGATTTCCCGGGAGCCACCTGGACTCCTCCTCCTCCTCCTCCTATCCCTGATATTTAACTTAAAGAAAACATTTTTATGCTTTGATAGGAATGATTATTTTTTTATCATGACATTACGGATGCTGTGCTCCTGGATTTTAGCGCGAGAGACGGCGATTGAACAGTAGAATGGATCCAAGCTTAATCAGTAGAGTGGATCGAGAACAATTATTCATCTTTCAATATGTTGCACAATCTATTCTATGTCTTATAAGAGTCGTAGCTCTTTTGTATAAAAAACATTGGGGTTTTTGTTCCCATCTCCAGCTTTTCAGAGCTCGGGGTCCCAGGACCTCCTCTGCACAGGTGGCAGATACCAACTACAATATATAATACAATGTATTGAATGTTTTGCCCTGACGACCCCCATCATCACATCCCATTTAGTGCTCGGCAGATGAGCTGCTGGTGTAGTCAAAGGGTTAGTACCCCAATAGACAGTGAGATTCGGGGCAAGGTGACATCTTTTGAGATAATTATGGATGGACGGTGCCCGGTCTCCCGTCAAAACAGCAGAATTGGGAATATTTCCCTGGTGGCGCAGCTTGTCATTTCATCAATCTTCAATGTCTTTGAGCTGAAAACACATAATGGTCTCGGTCGGTGCTTAGTTTGTAAATCAGAAGGTTCTGGAACACAGACGTGGGGCTTGCAGCACGAGCAGTCAGCAAACCATTTCTCGAAAGGACTAACATATACACAATAAAACTTCACAATAAAGAACCATACAAAAGATTTCTAAGACAGTAACAGACAAATGAATGCTGACATTGTGACGGATTTGGGGATCCTCTGGTTTGGAAATGCCCTGTGGGGAGGAACCATACCCACCGCTGCCACCAAGTGTAACAGATCTCTGTACCTCGACTGGGTAGATCTGCTACAGTTGGCTTCTTTTTCCACTCCAATCACTGAATCTCTCACTTGATGTCACCTTTATACCACGTCATCAGCCCAGGACGTGATGTTGAGTAATGCAGTTACACCCAAAAACCAGGTGAGAAATGACTAAGGGTGGACATTATATGACTGGGAAAAAAGACCCCTTTGAAGGTCCAGACCTGATGATAAATCGCGCCTATGGGCTGGACTTTTCCTTCGGTTTCCTTTTAATTTCTGATTAGATCTGTCTGTGTGTATTTGCACGCGCAGCATTGGCACGCAGGATATTACCCGTAGCGCCTCCTTTTAACTCCTAGCAATCCATCCCATGTTCAGAGCCATCCCCAGGTACCAGAACGCAGACAGCCTAAACCCGAGAGGTCCCAGATAGTAGAAGGGTCGAAGCAGGAGCGAAGAACATTAGGAGATATTTGGTGAAATGACAAGCAGGTCCTGGGAACTCCAACCTCCAATCCTGTATTGTTCCACGAGTCCCAGCTCAGCCTTAACCCGAGGTATATTGCCTTTTTTTGCTCAGTGCTGATGATCTGACATTAATGAGTGAAATAAATCGAAGCTTAACAAGTGAAAGTGTTTCTCTAGAAAATGAAAACCTTTACAGAACGTCTGTGACCCCGAGGAACCGGCAGATCCAGCTGCAAACTAAATGGAATCTCACAAAATAAAATCATGAAAAAAAATATCATTTTCTGTGCTTTATTGGTGTGCGCGGTCACAGGGGTATGAGATGGAGTGAGACTGGTCTGATCTCACGCATTGCTTTTAATGCACATCACAAAGCAGTCCCTCTAACATCCAACACCTCGAAACAGAAAAAAATGCTATATCAGAGGCGGCTCTATGACTAGGCAACACAGGCGGCTGCCTAAGGCCTCGCTCCCAACGGGGCCTCACGTTATCGAATTTATGTAGAATGTATTCATACTAACAGAACTCACAAATACACCCCTACATTCACTCGCCTGAGCTAACCTTGTAAATTCATGTGTTTTAAGTTCATTTTTAAATTGTGCAACAAAGAAGCGCCTCGTATCTGAGCTTGGCCTAAAGTCTCGCTAATCCACTGATTATTATACCCCAGATTACCTCGATAACCCGGGGGGTCCCCAAAACTCCCAGGATGCTCAGAGCACAGCTAGAGAGATAAGGAAGAATACGGGCAGCCCCTAAAATACATGAAACAGGGGAAAAGGATAATACAAGGGAAGTACAGGTATAGAGAAAGTGACAAAACCAGGGGGAAAAAGAGAGAGAGAAAAGAGGATAAAACATATAGAAAAAAAGAGTTATAGGAAAAATGAATTAATGAGAAAAAAAAGAAACAAATAGAGAGAAAATAAAGGGATGGAGAAAAAACTTGAATGAGAGAAAAAGGAGAAAAGAAAGAAAGCGTCATAAAAGGGAGCATAAAACATATACAGGGTTATTCAAAGAGAATCGAAAAGTCACCGCACGTTCGGTGACTTTTCGTTCACTTCAATTCGGCTGGATTTGGCGATCCCATTTCGGCAACCCTGCGGTATATTCAGCAAGCACCACAGGGCCGTCATATGCAGGGAAAAGCCGCCACAAACCCGCCGAACACTCACTGCAAAACCCAGCAAATGTACACAGAAACCCACAAAAACATCTGGATTAACCCCGCCGAACACGCCGGAGAAACCCGAGCAGGAGCTGATCACAGAGCAGAGCAGCCGCCGGAAAAACCTGACACTGCAGACAAATGGAGTAAAAAAAAAACAGTTTGCTTGAATGTTTTAAAAGTGAAACGCTGTTTGCAAAAAACTACTGAACGAAAATGTCCGAAATTTACATAAAATCCAATGAATGAAAATAAAAAGGCCGTTACAGAAAAAAGAAAAAACTATTTAAAAAAAAAAACAAACCTGGAATTATTTTCGCAGAAAAATACCGAAAAATGCCTAAAGTATCCTAAAAAAATCTGTAAATAAAGAGACTCTTTACTGCAGAATAAAATAATGAACGGTTTATTAGATACTGAATTAAAACGGGAATATTTTTAACATTGAAGCCTATGAGATTCTCCTGAATAAACCTGCCGAATGAAACCATTGAACAGCAGGGCAATTCGGCAACTTTTCACTGCTGGTTTTGTTCTCTGAATAGACGAAGCTTTGCTTCTCTATGGGGATTTCACTGCCCTCGAACAGAAACCGAACAGGCACCGTATGTGCAGGCAATTCGCCAGGATTTGGTGAATTGCCTGCTCTCTGGATAGCCGAATGGCCAGAAAAAGTAACCGAACGCTGATTTTCACTGTTCCGTTACTTTTCGCCAGCAATTCGGATCTCTTTGAATAAACCTGATAGAGAAAAAGATTTAGGAAAGACGAATTAAAAGAGTAAGAAGAAACAGATACAAATAGAGAGCAAGGAAATAAAAAGGAGAGAAAAATAGCGAGAATGAGAGAGAAGGGAAAAAAAGATAAAAGCGGCAGAAAGGAATAAAGCAAGAGAGAGAGAAGGGAAAAAAACAGAAAAGGGAAGGAAGAAAGAAATAGCAAAAGAGAGAGAATAGAAAAAGCGATAAAAAGGAGGAAAAAACGAAGAAACCAAGAATGATAGAGAGAGAGCAAAAAAAGAAAATGAAGGACTCTTTACGTGTTTATCTATTTACGATGAGACTATTACTTTTCTGTTCCCCCCCCGCCTACCACCCTTTTTTTTGTTGCGTTTACAGGTTTTTCTCGGGGTCTGGACCCCCGAGTGCCTGGGCCTTGTGCCATATACCTCCTTGGCCTCCCGTGGTCCCTTGGACTGACGGGACTATACCAGGGTCGGCACAGTACTGGCCTTAACGCCAGTACTGTGCCGACCCTGGTATAGTCCCGTCAGTCCAAGGGATTTCGAGATTTCGGCTCCATTCCTGATTTCGGTTCCATTTCAGTAATTTCGGACATCGTATATATCGCTGATTCTGTAATTAAATTTTGTATCATTCCCATCTCAATGTATCCTTACTGGAAAACCAGAGAAATCTCAATGTATCCTTACTGGAAAACCAGAGAAATCTCAATGTATCCTTCTTGTAAAACCAGAGAAATCTCAATGTATCCTTCTTGTAAAACCAGAGAAATCTCAATGTATCCTTCTTGTAAAACATGAGAAATCTCAATGTATCCTTCTTGTAAAACATGAGAAATCTCAATGTATCCTTACTGGAAAACCAGAGAAATCTCAATGTATCCTTACTGGAAAACCAGAGAAATCTCAATGTATCCTTCCTGTAAAACATGAGAAATCTCAATGGCAGAATTATCGTATCGGCAGAATTATCGTATCGTAAAAACCATTAGTTTACGTCAAAACGAATAGACACTTTGAAACGAGAACAGATGTTCCAAAAAACACGAAAATTTCCAAAATCACGAAAAAAAAGTCGATGCAAAAAACGAAACGAAACGAAAATCGTCCGAAACGAGTCGAAACGAAAATTTACAAAATCCGAACGAACTGAACCGAAAAAAAAATCGGTGCACAAGCCTATTTGCCACTACCCCATATTTGTTTCCTCCCCCATTGTATTGGATGTCTACAGCTGACTATTCGTTTGTCTATGGTTGATTTGTTTTTTCTTTTCCCCACGCTGAGCTCCAGTAGGTGACACTCTGTGGCCCTGAGAGGCCCTTTCTCTTTGATTGTACGCTGACATATTTACCAAATAAAACATTTTGAATTGGAAATAAAAAGAAAATAGAAAGAAAGAAAGAAAGAAAGAAAGAAAGAAAGAAAGAAAGAAAGAAAGAAAAGTGAGGGGAAAAAAATAGAAAAAGAGACAAAAGAATAAAAAGGAGAAATGAAATAAAGTGAGAGAAAAGAAAAATCACAGAAAAAAGGAATAAAAATAAAAAGGAAGAAGCTGTAAGAAAATCCTCTAAAAATGACAACTGATCATATTGTCAGGCAGATCCATATAATGTGCATTTTGCACCTTTTTCCCATCTCTCCTCCATGGAGGGAGTAACATGCCGCTGTGTGTGTGTCGCAGGTACCTTTCACATGTCTCGGCGCAGTAACGTTACATTTTGGGGACACGCCATGTTTTGTTGTTTTATCTGCACGAAATTACCAGCAAACAATAAGTATAAATAATCTCGATGAACATCCCCTGGCAGCCCGGCTGGGGCCGTACGGTGACCCCCATGTAGTGGGCATTGGGATGTATGAGGGGAGAGGCTGCACAATATCCCTCTATTATCTGTGTAGCAGGCAAGGGGTTAAAATAAAGACGCTGGTAATGATGCCCCAGAGAATGACATTCCAATGGACGCCCGATCTTAAAGCAGGGGGCATCAGGCTGCCTGTGCTCTCCATGCTGGAGGAGGCGGAACATAAACAAATCCGGGGCAGGCTTCAGGAGGCTGAGAAGGCCGAAACCTTTGGATGGTGGGATTTATTGTCTCTGGAAGGAGCGGCAATGCTGGACTCAACCCCACTACAATACAGAGGGCCTGTCATGGCAATCCCCATCTGCCGGACCACATCCCCAGTTACATTCTGCCCCGGTGACCCTAATTCCTGCCACCAAGCCATTACTCAACCGCGAGCTGCCAGAAATCCATGGAGCTGCACGTCAACACAGAAACTGGACGTGAGCAGGACAAATGTCTGACTAGGTGGCAACCAAACTGTGTACCACCAGTCAGGGCAGTTTTAGGGCACTAAATGTGGAAGGGGCAAACTCTCCGGGGATACTCTGGGTTAGGGGGTGTTCAATACCAAGAAGGCCTGACACCCATTATGTCCCCAAGATCCTTTCACCCAGAGTCTCAGAGAGCGGGACATTGTTACCGGGCCGGAGGTCCTGGCACAGGCAGGGGGTGTTGTATCGTTGTATTGTATGTTGCGATGCTCCAGAGTATGAAAACACACACAGCCGGGGTGTATAATATGTGTGGGCCATGCAATAAAGGTTCATTCTGATTTACTTTACAATGACTCTGGGCTGGCGACCCACTGTAAATCACGTGGACGCCTATCCTGGGAGACAGGTAAGATCGGAGATTCGATCGGTGTACCGGAGCACCGGAGTGAATCCCAACCTATTATTTACCAAATAGCCCCAAAATGAGGGCCATATTATTCACTGGGATCCCCCAAAGTTGGCGATTCTCTCCCATTTCCTCTGTTAGTGATGAAGAACCCATTTGGCTTTTTTTGAGGTGAATAATGAGGGAGAGCGTTAAGCCCTGGATACACCGATAGATTCCGGCTTTGAATGGATCTCAGCGTACGTCCGCTGATGGATCCGCACGCCTCGTGGGGTTTTAAATTTGCCTTTTGACCCCAAGCAATGCCGGTGTCAGCGATATTTCACAGCCGCGTTTAATAACTGACTGACTCCTGGGTTTATACTAACTCCTGATCGCCTGCGAGATAATGGTGGCGTTACGCAGCGGGTCTATACCAGATTCCTTCTCTATCATACGTTTTGGCCTTGAATTCTTATCACCGGCTGACTAATTTGATCGTGAGACACCCTGAGGGACGTGGCATACATATCACACTGTACATCCTCGTCAGCTTCGCTCAGATCCTGTGTTTTTGGTCTGAATTCAATGGGATTCTCAGGGGATCGTCTCTGAGGCCCATTGTATCATTTTGCTCTCGGAGATGTCGCTCCTGCTGAGGAGGAATGGGTTAATACACTGCTCAGTGGCGCAAGGCAGGACGCAGCACACGACAGGAGAGGATCCGGCCACAGGCCCGTACTCAGCAATTAAAATGCCATAGACAGGTAAGCGCCCCACCGTGCTCCTGATGAAGCCAGCGCCGTCCAGACATACGTAAGGCCCATTTGGGCCCAATTCCAATGCTGCCGGTAACAGGGAACCGGTAAGGGAAAAAAAATCAACAGGAGCCAAAATCCCTTACTGGCTCGCCGTTACCGGGCCCATTCTGAACAGTCACTGTATTAACGGCTCAAGTTCAAATTTTTGGGAGCCGCAAAGAGAGACCAACCTGACCATGTCATCGGCTTCTGGAGTCCAATTGACGAAGCCTCTACCTGCCATGAGCTCACACAAAAAAGGGTCGAGGGTCGCAAAGGAAATGCGGAAGGACACTGATAGCAAAATCACTTGACATCAGGCTCTGGGAGTCCGTGTTCTTACAGGAATGTTGTCTCAAGCCGGAAATAGTGAGTGACCATGGAATAGATCGCTGTTCTCCTCATGCTGACCCATTATTAACACCTCCTATACAAAATATAGGAGCCATTAATGTACAGTAAGCTGCCGCAACGTCTGAGCCGCATGCATAGTCCACATCCCAGCCAATCTGTCACATTTCGGCCCTGCCCCCTGGTGGTGGAAGCAGGGATTAGGGATGAGCCGAACACCCCCCGAGTTCAGTTCGAGCCCGAACCCGAACTTCCCATTTGTTCGGGACCGAACCCAAACCCGAACCCCCATGCAAGTCAATGGGGCTGAAAATTCGATTTTTTTAGAGTGCCCTCCAAGAGGGCATATATGCTACATATTTGCCATAAAAGGTGTATGGGGGTCCGGGTAGTGCCCTGGGGGACAGGAAACAAGGACAAAAAGTTTTCAAAATTTTTTTTAAAGGGACAGTGAGTTTTCCATGAAATAAGGGTTAAAAATAAAAATGAAAAATTCCTTCAAATATCGTGCCTAGGAGGTCCCCATAACCTGCCCGTAAAGTGGCGGATTTCTAGGATGTATAGAAATATGTAAAAACCAAAAAATGACATTTCAAATGACGGTAAATGCTTTTCCTTTAATCTATCCATAAACAACTGCTTGGGGCGGCAGTCTGTATGAAAAGAGGAGACATTTTCGGACACGCAGAAAAAGTTTACTGATTTTTTGGCGGTGAAAAGCAGGAGAATGGAAACTTCTAGACCAAAAAGCCGATTTGGAAAGTGAGATAAATGGGAGAATTTTTCTGGTTTGGCTATTTTGACCTAGAATTTTCCATTCTCCAGTCATTCTCCTGAGTTTCACCTTTCTCTGAATAACCCTGTCAGGGTTATTCAGAGAGCGGTGAAGAGCAGGAGAATGACTGGAGAATGGAAAATTCTGGGACAAAATAGCCAAACCAGAAAAATTCTCCCATTTAGGCTGGGGTCAGACCAGCGCACTTTTAACGTGCATTTAGGCTAGGGTCAAACGAAAGCATTTTTACACGCGAACGTAAAAAAGTGCGTCCGAACGAATTGACGTATTTTTTCACGGAGTGCGCGAAAACGGTCATACGATGCGCATTTTTCGTGCGTGATTTTTTCAGATCGTCAATAAAACTCTTTTTGCGTCTGGACGTTATGTAGGCTGGACATTAGCAGTGTCTGACGTCTCCTAATCACGCACACATGCCGCTATGCCGCAGCTGCGCACTCTGTACGTCCGTACTAGCGGTTCGGCGTTCTCGAAAAAATGCGTTCGTTTTCCACTTGCGTTGCCCGGCCGGACTTTCGTGCGACCGTACTTCGTATATTGGCCGTCATTGCCGTCATTTGCTGCTAGTGCGGCCGTAATTATGTGCGCCAGAACGCACGTTAAAAGTGCGCTGGTCTGACTCCAGCCTTAGACGCACTTAATCACGGCCGCACTAGCAGCAAATGACGGGCAATGACGGCCAATATACGAAGTACGGTCACACGAAAGTCCGGCTGCGCAACGCAAGTGGAAAATGAACGCATTTTTTCGAGAACGCAGAACCGCTAGTACGGACGTACAGAGTGCGCTGCGTCCACTAGCGGCGTGTGTGCGTGATTTGGAGACGTCAGACCCTGCTCATGTCCAGCCAACATAACGTCCAGACACCCAAAGTATCCTGGTTTGGATCCGTAAAAAATCACGCACAAAAATGCGCATCGTATGACCGTTTTCGCGCAATCCGTGAAAAAATACGGCAATGCGTTCGGACGCACTTTTTGACGGTCGCTGCGAAAAATGCGTTAGTCTAACCCTAGCCTTATCTCACTTTCCAAATCGGCTATTTGGTCCAGATTGTTCTCTTTTCCTGCCATTCTCCTGGTTTTCACCTTTCTCTGAACAACCCTGAGAGAGAGGTGAAAGCCAGGAGAACTGGCAAGAGAAGAGAACAATCTAGACCAAATAGCCAATTTGGAAAGTGAGATAAATGGGAGAATATTTCTGGTTTGGCTATTTTGACCTAGAATTTTCACTTCTCCAGTTATTCTCCTGCTTTTCAACGCTCTCTGAATAACCCTGTGAATGTTTAATCCCGAGGTGAAAAATAACATTGCTTTAGATTTTTTTCAAACACCAGTTAAATGCAGCATATTAGGATGTTTTAGGGAAATTAATTCTCAAATCTCAATCAGAAGCAGACACCACCCCACCCTCAGTATATTGTACAATGTATCAAATTGATTACCAGACTAAAAACACCTGGTGTTATGCCCGTTTGTGAACAGAGGTCATTTAGAGTTGATAATCTTTCCACGTACACATTAGTTTTTAATTCAATATCTAATAAACCGTTGCTTATAATATTCTGCAGTAAAGAGTCTCTTTATTTCTAGATTTTTTAGTATTTTTTTAAGCATTTTCTATACTTTTTTCAAAATTTATTTATTTTTTTGAACCCGAACCGGACACGCCCAAAAAGTTCGAAATTCGCGAACTTTCGAACTGCCAAAGTTCGGGTCGAACTCCGAACTGTCCGAACCCGAACAGCTCATCCCTAGCAGGGATCCCTCTGTTTGATGGCTTTCAGGCCCAGACTCTGCAGACCATCTCTATTGGGCTGATAGTCTGCGGTTACATGACCTGCTCAGCCCTATATATAGAGCCAGTAGTACTCTTGATCCTTTGATCAGGATAGACCTCTTTCTATTGAGTAACCGCAGTCTTTGTTTATTGTTCTGAATCTCTGTACGACTCCTTGGCTTTGGTTCCTGGTTTATGCTCTAGTCTGTACCCTAAATTGTAATTCTGATTCTGTATTCTGATATCTCATGTATGACCTGGCTTGGCTTCATGGACCTCTATTCTGTATGTACCTTATCTGTCTGTTTATATTCAGTTTGTTTCACTCAGCAGGCATTTGGCCACAAAGCCATATGGTGTTGAGTGGTACTCAGGGCCTTGTCTGACCTCCCTGGCTGGGAGTGCTAGGATCAGCAGTCTTTACTGTTGTGTTTTTCAAGTACCGAGTTCTGTCCTGCAGCTTGCTGGATTCATTGTGTCTATTCCCCGTACAGGGCTTCCTCTTGTGTTTGTGTTCTGCACTATCTTCCTTGTTTCTGGGTTCTGCTAGTGTGTGCTGGAATCTGCTATCTGCAACAAACCACAAACCTGCCCTAAAAGCTTCAAACTATACAGCGTAAAGGCTCCCCATCACCCCATCATCAAGGGGCCTATCGTTACATAATCCTTCCCCTGCGTAAGGCCTGTGGAGCATTCCAATACTCACCTTTATGTCTTTAATAAAATCACGACTTTGCATCATGATTTAGCAAAAAATTTAATTAATGGCTGCTATACAAAGTATAAAGGCGTCCGTAGTTTACAGTAAACTGTCGCAGCCACCGGGCTGCCAGCATAGTCCACATTTCCATTTCTTTTTGTTATATGATCAGGGTTAGGGTTAGGGTTAGTTTTAGGATTTATATTTCTGCTTGTTTTAATGATTAGGGTTAGTTTTAGGGTTTATATTTCTGCTTGTTTTATGGTTAGGGTTAGTTTTAGGGTTTATATTTCTGCTTGTTTTATGGTTAGGGTTAGTTTTAGGGTTTATATTTCTGCTTGTTTTATGGTTAGGGTTAGTTTTAGGGTTTATATTTCTGCTTGTTTTATGGTTAGGGTTAGTTTTAGGGTTTATATTTCTGCTTGTTTTATGGTTAGGGTTAGTTTTAGGGTTTATATTCTGCTTGTTTTATGATTCGGGTTAGTTTTAGGGTTTATATTTCTGCTTGTTTTATGGTTAGGGTTAGTTTTAGGGTTTATATTTCTGCTTGTTTTATGGTTAGGGTTAGTTTTAGGGTTTATATTTCTGCTTGTTTTAGGATTAGGGTTAGTTTTAGGGTTTATATTTCTGCTTGTTTTATGGTTAGGGTTAGTTTTAGGGATTATATTTCTGCTTGTTTTAGGATTAGGGTTAGTTTTAGGGTTTATATTTCTGCTTGGTTTAGGATTAGGGTTAGTTAGAGGCTAGGGTCAGACTAACGCATTTTTCACGTTGTCCGTGAAAATGTGCGTTCGAAGAATGGACGTATTTTTTCACGGAATACGCAATAGCGGTCATACTATGCGCAGTTTCATCGTGATTTTGTACGGATCATCAATAAAACACTTCTTGCATCTGGACGTTATGTTGGCCGGACATTAGCAGCGTCTGACGTCTCCTAATCACGCACACACGCCGCTAGCGGACGCAGCGCACTCTGTACGTCAGTACTAGTGGTTTAACGTTCTCGAAAAAATGCGTTCATTTTCCACTTGCGTTGCGCAGCCGGACTTTTGTGCGACCGTACTTCGTATATTGGCAGTCATTGCCTGGCACTTGCTGCTAGTGCGGCCGTGATTAAGTGCGCCAGAACGCGCGTTCGCACTGCCTCAGTCTGACCCTAGCCTTAGGGTTTATATTTCTGCTTGGTTTAGGATTAGGGTTAGTTTTAGGGTTATATTTCTGCTTGGTTTAGGATTAGGGTTAGTTTTAGGGTTTACATTTCTGCTTGGTTTAGGATTAGGGTTAGTTTTAGGGTTTATATTTCTGCTTGTTTTAATTATTATTATTATTATTATTCTTTATTTATAAAGCGCCAGCATATTCCGCAGCGCTGTACAATAAGCACAGTATAGACAGGGTTACAATACATTGAACAACATTTGACAAACAGTACAGGAGGAGATGAGGGCCCTATTCCCGTAGGAACTCACAATCTAGGAGGGTTGGGGTTGGAAACAGGAGGAGAGGACTGTAAGGTGAGAGTGATTGATGGTTGCGTCAGTGAGTTGGGGGGTCGGCTTCCCTAAATAGGAATGTTTTAAGGGAGCGTTTGAAGGAAGAGAAGTTAGGGGAAAGTCTGACAGTATGAGGGAGAGCGTTCCAGAGAGTGGGGGCTGCGCGTGAGAAATCCTGCAGTCTATCATGGGAAGAGGTGATGCGGGGAGAAGCTAGGCGCAGGTCACTGTTTGACCTTGGGGAGCGGGCTGGGGTGTATTTGGTGATTAGTGAGGACAGGTAGTGGGGAGCTGAGTTAGTGAGGGTTTTGTAGGTAAGGATAAGGATTTTGAACTTAATTCTGCAGTGGATGGGGATCCACTAATGATTAGGGTTAGTTTTAGGGTTTATATTTCTGCTTGTTTTAGGATTAGGGTTAGTTTTAGGGTTTATATTTCTGCTTGTTTTATGGTTAGGGTTAGTTTTAGGGTTTATATTTTTTGCTTGTTTTATGATTAGGGTTAGTTTTAGGGTTTATATTTCTGCTTGTTTTATGATTAGGTTTAGTTTTAGGGTTTATATTTCTGCTTGGTTTAGGATTAGGGTTAGTTTTAGGGTTATATTTCTGCTTGGTTTAGAATTAGGGTTAGTTTTAGGGTTTACATTTCTGCTTGTTTTAGGATTAGGGTTAGTTTTAGGTTTTATATTTCTGCTTGTTTTAGGATTAGGGTTAGTTTTAGGGTTTATATTTCTGCTTGTTTTAGGATTAGGGTTAGTTTTAGGGTTTATATTTCTGCTTGGTTTAGGATTAGGGTTAGTTTTAGGGTTTACATTTCTGCTTGTTTTAGGATTAGGGTTAGTTTTAGGGTTTATATTTCTGCTGGTTTTATGATTAGGGTTAGTTTTAGGGTTTATATTTCTGCTTGTTTTATGGTTAGGGTTAGTTTTAGGGTTTATATTTCCGCTTGTTTTATGGTTAGGGTTAGTTTTAGGGTTTATATTTCTGCTTGTTTTATGGTTAGGGTTAGTTTTAGGGTTTATATTTCTGCTTGTTTTATGGTTAGGGTTAGTTTTAGGGTTTATATTTCTGCTTGTTTTAGGATTAGGGTTAGTTTTAGGGTTTATATTTCTGCTTGGTTTAGGATTAGGGTTAGTTTTAGGGTTTACATTTCTGCTTGTTTTAGGATTAGGGTTAGTTTTAGGGTTTATATTTCTGCTTGTTTTAATGATTAGGGTTAGTTTTAGGGTTTATATTTCTCCTTGTTTTATGGTTAGGGTTAGTTTTTGGGTTTATATTTCTGCTTGTTTTAGGATTAGGGTTAGTTTTAGGGTTTATATTTCTGCTTGTTTTAGGATTAGGGTTAGTTTTAGGGTTATATTTCTGCTTGGTTTAGGATTAGGGTTAGTTTTAGGGTTTACATTTCTGCTTGTTTTAGGATTAGGGTTAGTTTTAGGGTTTATATTTCTGCTTGTTTTAATGATTAGGGTTAGTTTTAGGGTTTATATTTCTGCTTGTTTTATGGTTAGGGTTAGTTTTTGGGTTTATATTTCTGCTTGTTTTAGGATTAGGGTTAGTTTTAGGGTTTATATTTCTGCTTGTTTTAGGATTAGGGTTAGTTTTAGGGTTTATATTTCTGCTTGTTTTAGGATTAGGGTTAGTTTTAGGGTTTATATTTTTGCTTGTTTTAGGATTAGGGTTAGTTTTAGGATTTATATTTCTGCTTGTTTTATGGTTAGGGTTAGTTTTAGGGTTTATATTCCTGCTTGTTTTAGGGTTAGTTTTAGGGTTTATATTTTTGCTGGTTTTAGGATTAGGGTTAGTTTTAGGGTTTATATTTCTGCTTGTTTTAGGATTAGGGTTAGTTTTAGGGTTTATATTTCTGCTTTTTTTAATGATTAGGGTTAGTTTTAGGGTTTATATTCCTGCTTGTTTTAGGGTTAGTTTTAGGGTTTATATTTTTGCTGGTTTTAGGATTAGGGTTAGTTTTAGGGTTATATTTCTGCTTGTTTTAGGATTAGGGTTAGTTTTAGGGTTTATATTTCTGCTTGTTTTAGGATTAGGGTTAGTTTTAGGGTTTATATTTCTGCTTGTTTTAGGATTAGGGTTAGTTTTAGGGTTTATATTTCTGCTTGTTTTAGGATTAGGGTTAGTTTTAGGATTTATATTCCTGCTTGTTTTAGGGTTAGTTTTAGGGTTTATATTTCTGCTTGTTTTAGGATTAGGGTTAGTTTTAGGGTTTATATTTCTGCTTGTTTTAGGATTAGGGTTAGTTTTAGGGTTTATATTTCTGCTTGTTTTAGGATTAGGGTTAGTTTTAGGGTTTATATTTCTGCTTGTTTTATGGTTAGGGTTAGTTTTAGGGTTTATATTTCTGCTGGTTTTAGGATTAGGGTTAGTTTTAGGGTTTGTATTTCTGCTGGTTTTAGGATTAGGGTTAGTTTTAGGGTTTATATTTCTGCTTGTTTTATGGTTAGGGTTAGTTTTAGGGTTTATATTTCTGCTGGTTTTAGGATTAGGGTTAGTTTTAGGGTTTAGATTTCTGCTTGTTTTATGGTTAGGGTTAGTTTTAGGGTTTAGATTTCTGCTTGTTTTATGGTTAGGGTTAGTTTTAGGGTTTATATTTCTGCTGGTTTTAAGATTAGGGTTAGTTTTAGGCTAGGGTCAGACGAACGCATTTTTCACGTTGTCCGTGAAAAAGTGCGTTCGAACGAACGTACGTATTTTTTCACGGAATACGCGATAGCGGTCATACGATGCGCCTTTTCGTCCGTGATTTTGTATGGATCATCAATAAAACACTTTTTGTGTCTGGACGTTATGTTAGCCGGACATTAGCAGCGTCTTACGTCTCCTAATCACGCACACACGCCGCTAGCGGACGCAGCGCACTCTGTACGTCCGTACTAGCGGTTTGACGTTCTAGAAAATATGCGTTCGTTTGCCACTTGCGTTGCGCGGACGAACTTTCATGCGGCCGTTCGTCGTATGTTCCCCGACATTGGACGTCATTTGCTGCTAGCACGGCCATGATTTCGTGCGGCTAAACGCACGTTAAAAATGCGTTCGTCTGACCCCAGCCTTAGGGTTTATATTCCTGCTTGTTTTAGGGTTAGTTTTAGGGTTTATATTTCTGCTTGTTTTAATGATTAGGGTTAGTTTTAGGGTTTATATTCCTGCTTGTTTTAGGATTAGGGTTAGTTTTAGGGTTTATATTTCTGCTTGTTTTAATGATTAGGGTTAGTTTTAGGGTTTATATTCCTGCTTGTTTTAGGATTAGGGTTAGTTTTAGGCTAGGGTCAGACGAACGCATTTTCGCGTTGTCTGTGAAAAAGTGCGTTCGAACGAATGGACGCATTTTTTCACGGAGTACGCGATAGCGGTCATACGATGCGCATTTGCATCCGTGATTTTGTACGGATCATCAATAAAACACTTTGTGCATCTGGACGTTATGTTGGCCGGACATTAGCAGTGTCTGACATCTCCAATTCACGCACACATGCCGCTAGCGGACGCAGCGCACTCTGTACGTCAGTACTAGCAGTTTAACGTTCTCGAAAAAATGCGTTCATTTTCCACTTGCGTTGCGCAGCCGGACTTTTGTGCGACCGTACTTCGTATATTGGCCGTCATTGCCTGGCACTTGCTGCTAGTGCGGCCGTGATTAAGTGCGCCTGCACGCGCGTTCGCACTGCGCTCGTCTGACCCTAGCCTTAGGGTTTATATTTCTGCTTGTTTTATGGTTAGGGTTAGTTTTAGGGTTTATATTTCTGCTTGTTTTAGGATTAGGGTTAGTTTTAGGGTTTATATTTCTGCTTGTTTTAGGATTAGGGTTAGTTTTAGGGTTTATATTTCTGCTTGTTTTAGGATTAGGGTTAGTTTTAGGGTTTATATTTCTGCTTGTTTTAGGATTAGGGTTAGTTTTAGGGTTTATATTTCTGCTTGTTTTAGGATTAGGGTTAGTTTTAGGGTTTATATTTCTGCTTGTTTTAGGATTAGGGTTAGTTTTAGGATTTATATTTCTGCTTGTTTTATGGTTAGGGTTAGTTTTAGGGTTTATATTTCTGCTTGTTTTATGGTTAGGGTTAGTTTTAGGGTTTATATTTCTGCTTGTTTTATGGTTAGGGTTAGTTTTAGGGTTTATATTTCTGCTTGTTTTAGGATTAGGGTTAGTTTTAGGGTTTATATTTCTGCTTGTTTTAGGATTAGGGTTAGTTTTAGGGTTTATATTTCTGCTTGTTTTATGGTTAGGGTTAGTTTTAGGGTTTATATTTCTGCTTGTTTTATGGTTAGGGTTAGTTTTAGGGTTTATATTTCTGCTTGTTTTAGGATTAGGGTTAGTTTTAGGGTTTATATTTCTGCTTGTTTTAGGATTAGGGTTAGTTTTAGGGTTTATATTTCTGCTTGTTTTAGGATTAGGGTTAGTTTTAGGGTTTATATTTCTGCTTGTTTTAGGATTAGGGTTAGTTTTAGGGTTTATATTTCTGCTTGTTTTAGGATTAGGGTTAGTTTTAGGATTTATATTTCTGCTTGTTTTAGGATTAGGGTTAGTTTTAGGATTTATATTTCTGCTTGTTTTATGGTTAGGGTTAGTTTTAGGGTTTATATTTCTGCTTGTTTTAGGATTAGGGTTAGTTTTAGGGTTTATATTTCTGCTTGTTTTATGGTTAGGGTAAGTTTTAGGGTTTATATTTCTGCTTGGTTTAGGATTAGGGTTAGTTTTAGGGTTTAGATTTCTGCTTGTTTTAGGATTAGGGTTAGTTTTAGGGTTTATATTTCTGCTTGTTTTATGGTTAGGGTTAGTTTTAGGGTTTATATTTCTGTTTGTTTTATGGTTAGGGTTAGTTTTAGGGTTTATATTTCTGCTTGTTTTAGGATTAGGGTTAGTTTTAGGGTTTATATTTCTGCTTGTTTTAGGATTAGGGTTAGTTTTAGGGTTTATATTTCTGCTTGTTTTAGGATTAGGGTTAGTTTTAGGGTTTAGATTTCTGCTTGTTTTAGGATTAGGGTTAGTTTTAGGGTTTATATTTCTGCTTGTTTTAGGATTAGGGTTAGTTTTAGGGTTTATATTTCTGCTTGTTTTATGGTTAGGGTTAGTTTTAGGGTTTATATTTCTGCTTGTTTTATGGTTAGGGTTAGTTTTAGGGTTTAGATTTCTGCTTGTTTTATGGTTAGGGTTAGTTTTAGGGTTTATATTTCTGCTTGTTTTAGGATTAGGGTTAGTTTTAGGGTTTATATTTCTGCTTGTTTTAGGATTAGGGTTAGTTTTTAGGGTTTATATTTCTGCTTGTTTTATGGTTAGGGTTAGTTTTAGGGTTTATATTTCTGCTTGGTTTAGGATTAGGGTTAGTTTTAGGGTTTTATTTCTGCTTGTTTTCGGATTAGGGTTAGTTTTAGGCTAGGGACAGATGAGCGCATTTTCTGCGGCCACCGTCAAAATGTACGTCGATGCGTGCGCACGCATTTTTCACGGAATACGCTTAAGTGGTCAGACGATGCGCAATTCTGGACGTATTTCATGACGATGGGGTGAAAAGAAGTCTAGGGAAATCCGGCTGTTTGAACGTTATGTGGCCGCACACTAGCAGCTCTGCATCTCCTAATCACGCACACACGCTGCCATGCGGCCGCAGCGCACTCTGTACGTCAGTACCAGCGGTTTAACGTTCTCGAAAAAATGCGTTCATTTTCCACTTGCGTTGCGCGGCCGACTTTGTGCGACCGTACTTCGTATATTGGCTGTCATTGCCCGGCATCTGCTGCTAGTGCGGCCGTGATTATGTGCGGCCAGAACGCGCGTTCGCACTGCCTCAGTCTGACCCTAGCCTCTAGGGTTTAGATTTCTGCTTGTTTTATGGTTAGGGTTAGTTTTAGGGTTTAGATTTCTGCTTGTTTTAGGATTAGGTTAGTTTTAGGGTTTATATTTCTGCTGGTTTTAGGATTAGGTTAGTTTTAGGGTTTGTATTTCTGCTTGTTTTATGGTTAGGGTTAGTTTTAGGGTTTATATTCTGCTGGTTTTAGGATTAGGGTTAGTTTTAGGGTTTATATTTCTGCTTGTTTTAGGATTAGGGTTAGTTTTAGGGTTTATATTTCCTGCTGGTTTTAGATATTAGGGTTAGTTTTAGGGTTAGATTTCTGCTTGTTTTATGGTTAGGGTTAGTTTTAGGGTTTCGATTTCTGCTTGTTTTATGGTTAGGGTAGTTTAAGGCTGGGGTCAGACGAGCGTGATTTCTACGGACTGTACGTCCGTGCAGTACGGACATCGTCAGTACGGATGACGCTGTAGTGGTCACACAGTCCGTTTTTTTCACTGAAGTTATTTTATGACGGATGTAGGAGGGAAAAATAAATTACAATGAAAAATCATTCTGTCCGTCAAAAATGCTGGACGTATAAATGCAGACCGTCTGACCATGCTCCATCACTCACACACAAAGCTATGCAGACCTTGCAGACGTGGCGCACTCCGCACGTCCGTTCTAGCAGTATTACGTTCTTGCCTAACCTGCGTCCGTTTGCAGCGTCCGTCATGCGTCCGCAGTTCAGTGCGGACGTACTTCGTGTGTCAGGCTCCAATGGACTTTCTTTCATGCTATCACGGACGTACTTTTAGGCGCAATCACGGACGTGAAGACTACGCTCGTCTGCCTTAGGGTTTAGATTTCTGCTTGTTTTAGGATTAGGGTTAGTTTTAGGGTTTATATTTCTGCTTGTTTTATGGTTAGGGTTAGTTTTAGGGTTTATATTTCTGCTTGTTTTATGGTTAGGGTTAGTTTTAGGGTTTATATTTCTGCTTGTTTTATGGTTAGGGTTAGTTTTAGGGTTTATATTTCTGCTTGTTTTATGATTAGGGTTAGTTTTAGGCTAGGGTCAGACTGAGGCAGTGCGAACGCGCGTGCAGGCGCACTTAATTAGCGGCCGCACTACTAGCAGCAAGTGCCAGGCAATGACGGCCAATATACGAAGTCGGTCCCGTCACCACAAAAGTCGGCTGCGCAACGCAAGTGGAAAATGAACGCATTTTGTCGAGAACGTAAAACCACTAGTACTGACGTACAGAGTGCGCTGCGTCCGCTAGCGGCGGTGTGCGTGAATTGGAGATGTCAGACACTGCTATGTCCGGCCAACATAACGTCCAGACGCAAAAAGTGTTATGATGTAATCCGTACAAAATCACGGCCGCAAATGCGCATAGTTATGACCGCTATCGCGTACTCCGTGAAAAAAAGCGTCCATTCGTCAAACGCACTTTTTCACAGACAACGCGAAAATGCGCTCGTCTGACCCTAGCCTTAGGGTTTAGATTTCTGCTTGTTTTAGGATTAGGGTTAGTTTTAGAGGTTTATATTTCTGCTTGTTTTTGGTTAGGGTTAGTTTTAGGGTTTATATTTCTGCTTGTTTTATGGTTAGGGTTAGTTTTAGGGTTTATATTTCTGCTTGTTTTTATGGTTAGGGTTAGTTTTAGGGTTTATATTTCTGCTTGTTTTATGGTTAGGGTTAGTTTTAGGGTATTATATTTTCTGCTTGTTTTATGGTTAGGGTTAGTTTTAGGGTTTATATTTCTGCTTGTTTTATGGTTAGGGTTAGTTTTAGGTTTATATTTCTGCTTGTTTTATGGTTAGGGTTAGTTTTAGGGTTTATATTTCTGCTTGTTTTATGGTTGGGTTTGTTTTAGGTTTATATTCTGCTTGTTTTATGGTTAGGGTTAGTTTTAGGGTTTAGATTTCTGCTTGTTTTATGGTTAGGGTTAGTTTTAGGGTTTATATATTTCTGCTTGGTTATAGGATTAGGGTAGTTTTAGGGTTTAGATTTCTGCTTGTTTTAGGATTAGGGTTAGTTTTAGGGTTTATATTTCTGCTGGTTTTAGGATTAGGGTTAGTTTTAGGGTTTGTATTTCTGCTTGTTTTATGGTTAGGGTTAGTTTTAGGGTTTATATTTCTGCTGGTTTTAGGATTAGGGTTAGTTTTAGGGTTTATATTTCTGCTGGTTTTAGGATTAGGGTTAGTTTTAGGGTTTATATTTCTGCTTGTTTTAGGATTAGGGTTAGTTTTAGGGTTTAGATTTCTGCTTGTTTTATGGTTAGGGTTAGTTTTAGGGTTTCGATTTCTGCTTGTTTTATGGTTAGGGTTAGTTTTAGGGTTTATATTTCTGCTTGTTTTAGGATTAGGGTTAGTTTTAGGGTTTAGATTTCTGCTTGTTTTATGGTTAGGGTTAGTTTTAGGGTTTATATTCCTGCTTGTTTTATGGTTAGGGTTAGTTTAAGGCTGGGGTCAGACGAGCGTGATTTCTACGGGCTGTACGTCCGTGCAGTACGGACATCGTCAGTACGGATGACGCTGTAGTGGTCACACAGTCCGTTTTTTCACTGAAGTTATTTTATGACGGATGTAGGAGGGAAAAATAAATTACAATGAAAAATCATTCTGTCCGTCAAAAATGCTGGACGTATAAATGCTGGACGTATAAATTCCGTCCGTCTGACCATGCTCCATCACTCACACACAAAGCTATGCAGACGTTGTGGACGCAGCGCACTCCGCACGTCCGTTCTAGCAGTATTACGTTCTTGCCTAACCTGCGTCCGTTTGCAGCGTCCGTCATGCGTCCGCAGTTCAGTGCGGACGTACTTCATGTGTCAGGCTCCAATGGACTTACTTTCATGCTATCACGGACGTACTTTTAGGCGCAATCAAGGACGTGAAGACTACGCTCGTCTGCCTTAGGGTTTAGGCTAGGGTCAGACGAACGCATTTTTCACGTCGTCCGTGAAAAAGTTCGGTCGAACGAACGTACGTATTTTCCCCCGGAATACGCGATAGCGGTCATACGATGCGCCTTTTCGTCCGTGATTTTGTACGGATCATCAATAAAACACTTTTTGAGTCTGGACGTTATGTTGGCCGGACATTAGCAGCGTCTGACGTCTCCTAATCACACACACACGCCGCTATGCGGCCGCAGCGCACTCTGTACGTCAGTAGTAGCGGTTTGACGTTCTCGAAAAAATGCGTTCGTTGGCCACTTGCGTTGCGCGGACGAACTTTCGTGCGGCCGTTCGTCGTATGTTCCCCGGCATTGGACGTCATTTGCTGCTAGTACGGCCGTGATTTCGTGCGGCTAAACGCACGTTAAAACTGCGCTAGTCTGACCCTAGCCTTAGATTTCTGCTGGTTTTAAGATTAGGGTTAGTTTTAGGGTTTATATTTCTGCTTGTTTTATGGTTAGGGTTAGTTTTAGGGTTTATATTTCTGCTTGTTTTATGATTAGGGTTAGTTTTAGGCTAGGGTCAGACTGAGGCAGTGCGAACGCGCGTGCAGCCGCACTTAATTACGGCCGCACTAGCAGCAGATGCCGGGCAATGACGGCCAATATACGAAGTACGGTCGCACAAAAGTCCGGCTGCGCAACGCAAGTGGAAAATGAACGCATTTTGTCGAGAACGTAAAACCACTAGTACGGTTGTACAAAGTGCGCTGCGTCCGCTAGCGGCGTGTGTGCGTGAATTGGAGATGTCAGACACTGCTAATGTCCGGCCAACATAACGTCCAGATGCACAAAGTGTTTTATTGATGATCCGTACAAAATCACGGCCGCAAATGCGCATCGTATGACCGCTATCGCGTACTCCGTGAAAAAATACGTCCGTTCGAACGCACTTTTTCACAGACAACGCGAAAATGCGTTCGTCTGACCCTAGCCTTAGGGTTTAGATTTCTGCTTGTTTTAGGATTAGGGTTAGTTTTAGGGTTTATATTTCTGCTTGTTTTAGGATTAGGGTTAGTTTTAGGGTTTATATTTCTGCTTGTTTTATGGTTAGGGTTAGTTTTAGGGTTTATATTTCTGCTTGTTTTATGGTTAGGGTTAGTTTTAGGGTTTATATTTCTGCTTGTTTTATGGTTAGGGTTAGTTTTAGGGTTTATATTTCTGCTTGTTTTATGGTTAGGGTTAGTTTTAGGGTTTATATTTCTGCTTGTTTTATGGTTAGGGTTAGTTTTAGGGTTTATATTTCTGCTTGTTTTATGGTTAGGGTTAGTTTTAGGGTTTATATTTCTGCTTGTTTTAGGATTAGGGTTAGTTTTAGGGTTTATATTTCTGCTTGTTTTATGGTTAGGGTTAGTTTTAGGGTTTATATTTCTGCTTGTTTTATGGTTAGGGTTAGTTTTAGGGTTTATATTTCTGCTTGTTTTATGGTTAGGGTTAGTTTTAGGGTTTATATTTCTGCTTGTTTTATGGTTAGGGTTAGTTTTAGGGTTTATATTTCTGCTTGTTTTATGGTTAGGGTTAGTTTTAGGGTTTATATTTCTGCTTGTTTTATGGTTAGGGTTAGTTTTAGGGTTTATATTTCTGCTTGTTTTAGGATTAGGGTTAGTTTTAGGGTTTATATTTCTGCTTGTTTTATGGTTAGGGTTAGTTTTAGGGTTTATATTTCTGCTTGTTTTATGGTTAGGGTTAGTTTTAGGGTTTAGATTTCTGCTTGTTTTATGGTTAGGGTTAGTTTTAGGGTTTATATTTCTGCTTGTTTTATGGTTAGGGTTAGTTTTAGGGTTTATATTTCTGCTTGTTTTATGGTTAGGGGTAGTTTTAGGGTTTATATTTCTGCTTGTTTTATGGTTAGGGTTAGTTTTAGGGTTTAGATTTCTGCTTGTTTTATGGTTAGGGTTAGTTTTAGGGTTTAGATTTCTGCTTGTTTTATGGTTAGGGTTAGTTTTAGGGTTTAGATTTCTGCTTGTTTTAGGATTAGGGTTAGTTTTAGGGTTTATATTTCTGCTTGTTTTATGGTTAGGGTTAGTTTTAGGGTTTAGATTTCTGCTTGTTTTAGGATTAGGGTTAGTTTTAGGGTTTATATTTCTGCTTGTTTTAGGATTAGGGTTAGTTTTAGGGTTTAGATTTCTGCTTGTTTTATGGTTAGGGTTAGTTTTAGGGTTTAGATTTCTGCTTGTTTTAGGATTAGGGTTAGTTTTAGGGTTATATTTCTGCTTGTTTTATGGTTAGGGTTAGTTTTAGGGTTATATTTCTGCTTGTTTTATGGTTAGGGTTAGTTTTAGGGTTTATATTTCTGCTTGTTTTATGGTTAGGGTTAGTTTTAGGGTTTATATTTCTGCTTGTTTTATGGTTAGGGTTAGTTTTAGGGTTTATATTTCTGCTTGTTTTATGGTTAGGGTTAGTTTTAGGGTTTATATTTCTGCTTGTTTTATGGTTAGGGTTAGTTTTAGGGTTTATATTTCTGCTTGTTTTAGGATTAGGGTTAGTTTTAGGGTTTATATTTCTGCTTGTTTTATGGTTAGGGTTAGTTTTAGGGTTTATATTTCTGCTTGTTTTATGGTTAGGGTTAGTTTTAGGGTTTATATTTCTGCTTGTTTTATGGTTAGGGTTAGTTTTAGGGTTTATATTTCTGCTTGTTTTATGGTTAGGGTTAGTTTTAGGGTTTATATTTCTGCTTGTTTTATGGTTAGGGTTAGTTTTAGGGTTTATATTCTGCTTGTTTTATGGTTAGGGTTAGTTTTAGGGTTTATATTTCTGCTTGTTTTAGGATTAGGGTTAGTTTTAGGGTTTATATTTCTGCTTGTTTTATGGTTAGGGTTAGTTTTAGGGTTTATATTTCTGCTTGTTTTATGGTTAGGGTTAGTTTTAGGGTTTAGATTTCTGCTTGTTTTATGGTTAGGGTAGTTTTAGGGTTTATATTTCTGCTTGTTTTATGGTTAGGGTTAGTTTTAGGGTTTATATTTCTGCTTGTTTTATGGTTAGGGTTAGTTTTAGGGTTTATATTTCTGCTTGTTTTATGGTTAGGGTTAGTTTTAGGGTTTAGATTTCTGCTTGTTTTATGGTTAGGGTTAGTTTTAGGGTTTAGATTTCTGCTTGTTTTATGGTTAGGGTTAGTTTTAGGGTTTAGATTTCTGCTTGTTTTAGGATTAGGGTTAGTTTTAGGGTTTATATTTCTGCTTGTTTTATGGTTAGGGTTAGTTTTAGGGTTTAGATTTCTGCTTGTTTTAGGATTAGGGTTAGTTTTAGGGTTTATATTTCTGCTTGTTTTAGGATTAGGGTTAGTTTTAGGGTTTAGATTTCTGCTTGTTTTATGGTTAGGGTTAGTTTTAGGGTTTAGATTTCTGCTTGTTTTAGGATTAGGGTTAGTTTTAGGGTTTATATTTCTGCTTGTTTTAGGATTAGGGTTAGTTTTAGGGTTTAGATTTCTGCTTGTTTTATTATCAGAGTTTGGGCATTTTCCAGTGAATGCAATTGTTTTCAGTCACCCGAATTGATCCGAATCCATCCTAATCGATCCGATCCCTCAAACGATTCATTAATCAGCTGTATTTTTGTTTTATCAAGCTCTAAATAGCAGCCATCTCGAGTGATCAGGACCTCGTATCGCTCAGCTGTCTTACTGATGTAGATATGGTGAATCCATTGCGTGTTTAGCAGTAACAGGACCCAGACTTTGCTCCTCTAACAGCAATCATCACATCACCAGGAGCAAAGGTCCCACTGCACAAAGCACTACCTTAGATGATTTTAACAGATATTTAACTGCTGGAGTTTGACCTTCAACCAAGATGGTGGCCGCGAGCTGAGCTCCATCTCCTCCACACGTTAAAGCAAACTGTATTTGGTGTTTCAGGGTTGTATTTTTTACAGTTGTGTTTTAATGATTTAATTCGATGTTAGAAGAATATAGAAAAGCACTGGCACTATTTTATATTCTCGCCGAGTCTTATTGGGCCTTACTGGGGCTTGCTGAGCCTTACGGCCAGACCAAAACATGGCGGAGCAGCGCCTCGTGCTTCCTGCAGCTTAAAAAGTGGAAAGTGACGTTTTTTTGTATAAATATATCTTTATTTAATGATTTGTAAGAGGCAAAGGAAATCCAGTTAAGACATAAACAGAAATATAGATATAAAAATAATGAGGAAAGCATAGGGGGAGGGGATTTGCCAGTATGAAAAGGAGCACACGACCTTCAAATAATTAGGAGGAAGGGAAGTTGGCCAGGACTTGGTGGGATAGAAAATAGATTATGGTGAAGAGATGACACCGTGAAATGTGGAGGAAGACATAAAAACCCAAATGTATCAAAAAGCCGCCATCTTGTTTCTCAGCCCTTTGGCAAATCAATCAGCTGCACAACTGAGCCAACATGCTTCACCTTGTCCAATGGGTCCAGACACAGATTAAGTGCCTGGGCAGTGTTCAATGGGTGGATTAGAAGAGATTATTTAATGCAGAACAAGGAGAAAAGGAATCACGGCACAACCCAACAGAAGCACGTTTTATACCCCATGTACGGATCACGGTATGAGCTTCACAAAAAATGCCCAAAGACGATCATGTGGCAGTTAAATGTGGAGCTTGAAAGGTATGACGTCTCTAAGAGCCATTGGGGATATGAGGATAAATATGACGCGGTTTGGCCATGGTCCGATACCAACAAATTATGACCTGGTAGGAAGATTCGTAGATTTTGTTGGTGGTGTTAAGGGGTCTACCATTATGAGGATCTCCCGGTCTTCCCTTCGGACTCGGGAAGGTTAATAAGCCACAACCTTAAAATCCTAACATACAGGCAGACATGCGGTATATAGGAGCGCATGCAAAGAGAATATATCACCACAGAAACACAATATCTTCTCCCCTAAAAACAATGTGGGGTACAAGAAAAACCTACTATATAATCCTATATATACAATTTATTGTCCAAATCCTTCCACGGGTTATATAGCCTCCTGGAACACAAAACAAACAAAGGCGCTATACAATAATTCACCAAAAATATAAATACGTAGGGAATTCCAATGGTAACACTCACAGGACTAGAGCATCAACTTCGGCTCATAGAGTGTCTAAGCCACTTGTAATGGCTTGTTGTCACAGCGTATAGTCTTCCCCAACTCAGCCACAACCTCAGCCAATGAAGTAGAGGGAAGTAATGTATTCGGATTCAGATTGCAACACCTTGACCATAAAATTGGAAAGGGAACTTTAGGACTGCGATTCACACATAAGGTTTGGGAAGGATTGGGTTGACTCGAAGATTGAGACTAGGAGGTCACCTGGATAAGTAGCTACCTTATCTCCATGGCCTCCCAGAATGAGGCCGGACCCACCTCATGGCGTAGTGTTCCAAGGATACAAGAAACGGCAGCAAGATGAGAAGGACGTACATGGCCCCATTCCACATGGTGAAGTACTCCCTTTAAATTGAATCGCGTCATTGGGTTTTGATAAAGGACATGTGTCCAAAGCATTGATTCCAAAAGTCCATGACACGAAGAGCCTCAAACAGAAAGGCCCAGCTCACCTCGCCAAAAAGAGGTGGCCAGGACAACAACAGCAAAGGGATATAAAATCTGCAGGTAGTCATGATCAAGTCAAGTGACCTTATGGTGCTGTCCATCACCTGATGACCATAGACTAAACCCACCTGGAATTAGGGCAGTAACTTCCACAAAGTCCTTCAGGGTCCATTCCCTGGATGGGCAGAAAAAAAATGTGGACTTCCTTCAACTGGGGGAGAAACCAATGGCAGACTCCTGGAAGAAGTCATGAACAACACATGTCCAAATCTCATGGAGGGTGGACTTATGGGGTGTAAAGACTTACAGGGTTATTCAAAGAGATCCGAATTGCTGGTGAAGGGTAACCGAACCGTGAACAGTGAAATTCAGGGTTCGGTTACCTTTCCTGGCCATTCGACTATTCTGAGAGCAGGCACTTCGCTAAAAGTTGGCGAATTGCCTGCACATACAGTGCCTGTTCGGTCCCTGTTCGAGGGCAGTGAAATCCTCATTGAGAAGCACTGCTTCGTCTATTCAGAGAACACAAACCAGCAGTGAAAAGTTGCCGAATTTCACTGCTGTTCAGTGGTTTCATTCGTCAGGTTTATTCAGGAGAATCCCATAGGCTTCAATGATAAAAATATTCCCGTTTTAATTCAATATCTAATAAACCGTTCATTATAATAATCTGCAGCAAAAAGTCTCTTTATTTATAGATTTTTTAGGCATTTTTTTGCAAACGTTTTTTTTTCATCGTTTTTTCTTTTTTCTGTAACCGCCCTCTTTATTATCATTCATTGGATTTTTATGTAAATTTCAGACATTTTCGCTCAGTAGTTTCTTTGCAAACAGCGTTTCACTTTTCAAACATTCAAGCGTACATTTTTTTTTTCTACTCCATTCGTCTGCTGTGTTGGGTTTTTCCGGCGGCTGCTCTGCGCTGTGATTGGCTCCTGCTCTGGTTTCTCTGGCGTTTTCGGCGGGGTTAATCCAAATGTTTTTGCAGGTTTCGGCGTGCATTCGCCTGGGTTTTGCAGTGAGTGTTCGGCGGGTTTGCGGCGGCTTTTCCCTGCACTACGATGGCCCTGTGGTGTTTGCTGAATACACCGCAGGGTCACCGAAATGGGATCGCCAAATCGAACCGAATTGAAGAGAACAAAAAGTCACCGAACGTGCAATGACTTTTCGATTCTCTTTGAATAACCCTTATAATGTAGATCAGGTGACTGTTATAGGGCTACGAGGAATGGGCTCTCTAATCATCTGAACGTCAGACTCTGATCATCACAACAATGGACTTCCTAACGGCCAAGGGGTAGATCTGTCAATCCCACCCAAATCGCAACATCAGGTGCCGCCTCATTCCTGAAAAATGCCTAAGGCTAGGGTCAAACGAAAGCATTTTTACACGCGAACGTAAAAAAGTGCGTCCGAACGCATTGACGGATTTTTTCACGGAATTCGCGAAAACTGTCATACGATGCGCATTTTCGTGCGTGATTTTTTACAGATCCAAACCAGGAAACTTTGGGTGTCTGGACGTTATGTTGGCCGGACATGAGCAGGGTCTGACGTCTCCTAATCACTCACACACACCGCTAGCAGACGCAGCGCACTCTGTACGTCCGTACTAGCGGTTCTGCTTTCTCGAAAAAATGCGTTCATTTTCCACTTGCGTTGCGCGGCCGGACTTTCGTGCGACCGTACTTCGTATATTGGCCGTCATTGCCCGTCATTTGCTGCTAGTGCGGCCGTGATTAAGTGCGCCAGAACGCACGTTAAAAGTGCGCTGGTCTGACCCCAGCCTAAAAGATTCTAAAAAATCTATAAATAGAGACTTTTTGCTGCAGATTAAAATAATAAACAGTTTATTAGATATCGGATTAAAACGGGAATATTTTTAACATTGAAACCTATGGGATTCTCCTGATTAAACCTGCCGAATGAAACCACCGAACATCAGGGCATTTCACTGACATTTCTCTGCTGTTCAATGTGAATAGATTAACCATTACTTCTCTATGGGGATTTCACTGCCGTCGAACAGCACCGTATTTCACTGCCGCTGAACAGCACCGTATTTCACTGCCGCCGAACAGCACCGTATTTCACTGCCGCCGAACAGCACCGTATTTCACTGCCGCCAAACAGCACCGTATTTCACTGCAGCCAAACAGCACTGTATTTCACTGCCGCCGAACAGCACTGTATTTCACTGCCACCGAACAGCACTGTATTTCACTGCCGCCAAACAGGCACCGTATTTCACTGCCGCCGAACAGGCACCGTATTTCACTGCTGCCGAACAGCTCCGTATTTGCTGGCAATTCACCAAAATTTGGCAACTGCCTGCTCTCTGAATAGCCGAATTACCCCGAAATGTCACCGTACGGGCAAATTCACTGTTCGGTGCCATTTCGGGGCCAGATTGGCTCTTTCTGATTAACCCTGTGTGTGTCACGATCGGCTCGTGTGAAGAGATGTGGACTCATCTAGTGCTGTCACATTGAGGCTTTTCTGTGAAATGGAATGAGGTGCTGAATCCGTTTCAGGCAGTGAAGGGAGTTGAGGAGTTGAAGGCTCAGGCTCATCTGTTTTGGATTTCAATGTGTCGTTTCGCTGTTAGAGGCTGTTTAGCGGATCTGCCCCTTGCGGTGACTGTGCAGTTCATTGGGTTTAAATAATAATATTATTGCTCGATCTGTTACTGGTAGTGTTTTATAATCTGCCACCGGCGATAACACGCAATGACGGAGCCGGCGATAGGAGCTGGATCGCTACTGTTGGCAAACAGAGAGCGGCATCAAACCGGGCAATAAATGCCAGAACCATGAACATGACCAGTTGCTGCCAGCGCCATGTGAGGTTTATTGTACTGAATGACCAGATAGAGTGATAGAACAGCACTTTATTATACACAATTACTTACACGGAACACACACTGTACTTGAGATAAGAGAAACCAGCTTGATCAATCGTTTTAACGGCCTGCGCATCCGGCCTTTGATTACCGAATCACCCCCGACCACACCATAAAACACAAACCACAAAGAAATCACGCCACAAAAACAGCCAGCAGCATGTCCATTCCTCAGTCACTATCTCCATCACTCCATCAATATAAACCTAAAAATAACATGTGGTGTGTATAAGCGTATCACAGAATCCACAGCAATAAAACTCACAGTAATGTGCAGTGTGTATGAGCGTATCACAGAATCCACAGCAATAAAACTCACAGTAATGTGTGGTGTGTATGAGCGTATCACAGAATCCACAGCAATAAAACTCACAGTAATGTGCAGTGTGTATGAGCGTATCACAGAGCTGCACAGCAATACAACTCACGTTCATACACACCGCACATTACTGTGAGTTTTATTGCTGTGGATTCTGTGATACAGTAATGTGCAGTGTGTATGAGCGTATCACAGAATCCACAGCAATAAAACTGACAGTAATGTGCAGTGTGTATGAGCGTATCACAGAGCTGCACAGCAATACAACTCACGTTCATACACACCGCACATTACTGTGAGTTTTATTGCTGTGGATTCTGTGATACAGTAATGTGCAGTGTGTATGAGCGTATCACAGAATCCACAGCAATAAAACTGACAGTAATGTGCAGTGTGTATGAGCGTATCACAGAGCTGCACAGCAATACAACTCACGTTCATACACACCGCACATTACTGTGAGTTTTATTGCTGTGGATTCTGTGATACAGTAATGTGCGGTATGTATGAGCGTATCACAGAGCTCCACAGCAATAAAACTCACAGCAATGTGCGGTGTGTATGAACGTATCACAGAGCTCCACAGCAATAAAACTCACAGTAATGTGCAGTATGTATGAACGTATCACAGAATCCACAGCAATAAAACTCACAGTAATGTGTGTACAAGTGATAACAGGGCATTAATATGTGTTTAAGAGGTGGGGAATGGGTTTATTCGCTGATTCGCGTAAATAAAATACTTTGACCCTGCAGTAAATCAGTGACTTTTTATGGTCTGTTGCTTTGTGTAATTTTAATGATGAATCGGACACTTTAAGCTGATTTGGACACGAGACGATTTCTAATTGAGGTTTGTGGTGACTCCGACCTGTAGCGGTTAGTGAAACCGGCCAAGTCACTTTGGGTTAAAGTATGTGATTCTGTCTGTATATGGCAGGAGCATTACTCACAGGAGCAGAGGTATAGTGATACAGAATGTAAACAGGCACATCCACCAACAACAACCTCTCCCATCTCTGCTGTTGCTGCAGCAAGGGGTCGGGTTATATCTGTGTGATTTGTGTAGGGGGGGGTCGGGTTATATCTGTGTGATTTGTGTCGGGGAGGGGTCGGGTTATATCTGTGTGATTTGTGTCGGGGAGGGGTCGGGTTATATCTGTGTGATTTGTGTCAGGGAGGGGTCGGGTTATATCTGTGTGATTTGTATCAGGGAGGGGTCGGGTTATATCTGTGTGATTTGTTTCAGGGAGGGGTCGGGTTATATCTGTGTGATTTGTGTCGGGGAGGGGTCGGGTATATCTGTGTGATTTGTGTCAGGGAGGGGTCGGGTTTATCTGTGATTTGTGTCGGGGAGGGGTCGGGTTATATCTGTGTGATTTGTGTCGGGGAGGGGTCGGGTTATATCTGTGTGATTTGTGTCAGGGAGGGGTCGGGTTATATCTGTGTGATTTGTGTCGGGGAGGGGTCGGGTTATATCTGTGTGATTTGTGTCGGGGAGGGTCGGGTTATATCTGTGTGATTTGTGTCAGGGAGGGGTCGGGTTATATCTGTGTGAATTGTGTCGGGGAGGGGTCGGGTTATATCTGTATGATTTGTGTCGGGGAGGGGTCGGGTTATATCTGTGTGATTTGTGTCGGGGAGGGGTCGGGTTATATCTGTGTGATTTGTGTCAGGGAGGGGTCGGGTTATATCTGTGTGATTTGTGTCAGGGAGGGGTCGGGTTATATCTGTGTGATTTGTGTCGGGGAGGGGTCGGGTTATATCTGTATGATTTGTGTCGGGGAGGGGTCGGGTTATATCTGTGTGATTTGTGTCGGGGAGGGGTCGGGTTATATCTGTGTGATTTGTGTCGGAGGGGTCGGGTTATATCGGTGTGATTTTGTCAGGGAGGGGTCGGGTTATATCTGTGTGATTTGTGTCAGGGAGGGGTCGGGTTATATCTGTGTGATTTGTGTCGGGGAGGGGTCGGGTTATATCTGTGTGATTTGTGTCAGGGAGGGGTCGGGTTATATCTGTGTGATTTGTGTCGGGGAGGGGTCGGGTTATGTCTGTGTGATTTGTGTCAGGGAGGGGTCGGGTTATATCTGTGTGATTTGTGTCAGGGAGGGGTCGGGTTATATCTGTGTGATTTGTGTCGGGAGGGGTCGGGTTATATCGGTGTGATTTGTGTCAGGGAGGGGTCAGGTTATATCTGTGTGATTTGTGTCAGGGAGGGGTCGGGTTATATCGGTGTGATTTGTGTCAGGGAGGGGTCGGGTTATCTGTGTGATTTGTGTCAGGGAGGGGTCGGGTTATATCTGTGTGATTTGTGTCAGGGAGGGGTCGGGTTATATCTGTGTGATTTGTGTCAGGGAGGGGTCGGGTTATATCTGTGTGATTTGTGTCAGGGAGGGGTCGGGTTATATCTGTGTGATTTGTGTCAGGGAGGGGTCGGGTTATATCTGTGATTTGTGTTGGGAGGGGCTCAGACTTTCTCTGTGCGGTGATACGGGGTCTCGCAGGGGAGTGTACATTGTTGTGGTACTTAGAGGGGCCCGGTAAGGAATGCGATGACTGTTGCGGTGGTTCTGGTCCCGGTCACACTGGCCTGTGTATATAGTTGTGTATTAACGGGTTACAGGTGCGCGGCGCGCTTCGGTCCAGTAAAGCGCTGAATGATTAGTTTTGCATCAGAGATTTGTTGGATTAAGTCCAAGGTGAAAGTTTTAAAAGCCGCTCTGTGACCCGCTGGCTCGGGTTTATGTTATCGGCTTGTTATTTGTATCTCGTGGGGTGAAGATGTATTATCCTGACATTATCTAATCTATATTAATACACCGCGCAGCCTCCC
>CM019071.1:150671731-150957395 GCA_009667805.1 Leptobrachium leishanense
CCCCCTCCCTTCTGGGACCCTGACAAACCTCTCCCTTTGTTACACTATCCCCCCCCTCCCTTCACAGGGAACCCTGACAAACCTCTCCTTTGTACAAATCCCCCCCTCCCTTCAGGGGACCCTGACAAACCTCTCCCTTTGTTACACTATCCCCCCCCTCCCTTCTGGGGACCCTGACAAACCTCTCCCTTTGTTACACTATCCCCCCCACCCTTCTGGGGACCCTGACAAACCTCTCCCTTGTTACACTATCCCCCCCCTCCCTTCAGGGACCCTGACAAACCTCTCCCTTTGTTACACTATCCCCCCCCCCTCCCTTCTGGGGACCCTGACAAACCTCTCCCTTTGTTACACTATCCCCGCCTCCCTTCAGGGGACCCTGACAAACCTCTCCCTTTGTTACACTATCCCCCCCCTCCCTTCTGGGGACCCTGACAAACCTCTCCCTTTGTTACACTATCCCCGCCTCCCTTCAGGGGACCCTGACAAACCTCTCCCTTTGTTACACTACCCCCCCCCTCCCTTCTGGGGACCCTGACAAACCTCTCCCTTTGTTACACTATCCCCCCCCCCTCCCTTCAGGGGACCCTGACAAACCCTCCCTTTGTTACACTATCCCCCCCCCTCCCTTCAGGGACCCTGACAAACCTCTCCCTTTGTTACACTATCCCCCCCCCTCCCTTCAGGGGACCCTGACAAACCTCTCCCTTTGTTACACTATCCCCCCCCCCCCTCCCTTCTGGGGACCCTGACAAACCTCTCCCTTTTTACACTATCCCCGCTCTTTCTGGGGACCCTGACAAACCTCTCCCTTTGTTACACTATCCCCCCCCCCCCTTCAGGGGACCCTGACAAACCTCTCCCTTTGTTACACTATCCCCCCCCTCCCTTCTGGGGACCCTGACAAACCTCTCCCTTTGTTACACTATCCCCCCCCCTCCCTTCTGGGGACCCTGACAAACCTCTCCCTTTGTTACACTATCCCCCCCCTCCCTTCTGGGGACCCTGACAAACCTCTCCCTTTGTTACACTATCCCCGCCTCCCTTCAGGTTATTATATTTTACACATTTTAATTCCTGATTTATTTTATTACCTAAAATGTTAATTCTGACAATTTTGTTTTTTTTTAGTTTTGGTCATAGTCTCCTGCATAAAATGCCATGGTTTAGTTTTAGTCGTCGTCTTAACATGTACAGCTTGGAAAAAAGACGAGACAGAGGAGATATGATAGAAACATTTAAATACGTAAAGGGAATCCACAAGGTAGAGGAAGGGAGTATATTTAAAAGGAAACAAAGTAGCAAAACAAGAGGACATAGTCTTAGATTAGAGGGGCAAAGGTTTAAAAGTAACATCAGGAAGCATTATTTTACTGAGAGGGTGGTGGATACATGGAACAGTCTTCCAGTAGAAGTGGTAGAGGCCAAAACAGTGATTGAATTTAAGCAAGCATGGGATAGGCATAAGGCTATCCTAAACAAAAGATAAATCCAGGTAAAGTATCCATGTAATTGGGCGACTAGATGGGCTGAAAGGTTCTTATCTGACCACATTTTCTATGTTTCTAAGTCCTCTGAATTCTTTTAGGCCGTGTTCACACTGAGCGACATGAAAATCGCGTTTTTCTCCTCGACATTGAGCAGCATTGCGCAATATTGCAAAACACCACCAATGCAAATTGTGAAATCGTGAAAAAAAAGGGTCCATGTACGTACGACGAGCTACGTGCGACAAGATGTGAACCTCTCCATTGGAGAAGCTACATAGAGCGATATCGTGTGTTTTGTGCCGCGATATCGCGCACATTCCCACGTGATAAATCGCTTGGTGTGAACGGGGCCTAACTAAAATCTATTCCGCTTATTTCTAGAATTTCTGCGCTCGTTACACTGTATTCCTGGAACATCTGAATATAGAAAACGTATTACTTGCTTTGGATCTTTTCCCAAAAGCCCCTCCCTAACCTTTTAGTCTAGTTTTTATTAGTCAATGGATTTTCTGCAGTTTGTTGCAACTTGGTTTTCATTTAGGGAAAGAAGAAGAAGAAAGCCATACGGCTTCGAGGGGGGGGGGATTGCCCTCTATCTATGGAGATGGCTACATGATGCCGACAGACCTGATTGGTCGGTTTTCATCATGTGACCTGGTCAGTTTATACCATATACGGGTTATAATTTATAAACTTGATAAATCGGGGACGCCATGGATCGCTTTCCTAACTAAGTTAGATGGCGAATAGAAGAAACTACTCTTCAGACGCAATCTATGCCATCGATCTGCAGACAGAGGGTAACATCGGTTGGTCAATGGAATACCATGTGACCGGGAATTGCTATGGCGATGATACGCCGGAAGCAGACTGCCGTTTAAAAGAACGATTGAATGTAGGAGCAGGGGGGATGCTTGGTGGAAGCTGATTGAAGGCCCCGGAGTTTAGATATTTTAGAGGCACGGATATACAGGATGTCAGTAGCTCTTGAGGAAGTCTTGATAGAGAACGGCGAAACGCGCGTCGAGCGTGTCCTAGGGATACCGTTGTTAGTCTTTTTTTTTGTGAGGATCACCGGCGATTTGATGCGGTATGAGGACGTGTGGGTTGCCCGGTGTCAGGTGGTAACAAGCTCCTGATTTTGTAGGGAAAGTGTAGAAATCATATAAGCTATAGGGACTTGCAGGATCCTGGAATACCTTTCTCTCTGTCTCACCACTTAATTCCGCACTTTATTACATGCTGCCAATCTCAGCGATACTATGTTTTAGGGCTCTGCGTATATACTCTTTGCTTTCTTTTTTGGAGTCAAACAGTATAGTATTTTTTAGAGCTGAGCAATGCTCGAGCATATTTATTCAACATATTGGTGACTTCATCGGTGTCATGTTCTCTTTTTCTTATATGTATTGTTCAATAAAGGTGGTCCTTTTAGTTTTTGAGCCTGGAATTGAGGGTGTCGGGCAGTTTACATCTCGGCCTGCTATATCCTCCAGTAGAAAGGTTTTTGTGCATAGTGTTTTAGTTTACAAAGTCTGAAAATTACTATTTGACAAAACTTTGCCTAAAAGTGCTATCGATGCGATTCCGCCATCCTGGGATAAAGGGGTCTAGATCAGGCCTATCAAACTCTGCGCCCCCCCCCCAAGGTTTCTGAACTACAACTCCCATGATTCCCATGCAATCTGCTTTGAAGGAATCAACATCTGGGGGCTAGGAATTTGGCAGTTCTGGTCTAGATGTTCTCCAGACGTTGTCCAGTCCAAATGGACATTCTCTTTCTGACGCAAGGTCATCGGTTCATTGCTTTTACTGTTATATAAACGTTGGCATAAATGGGACATTTAAATTGTAAGCATTCTGTTCTCACATCTTAACGTTCCATACGGAATAACATGATCTATGGAGACCGGTAGAACAGCTTCCTTACTATGTATTGCACGAAGACCTATTGGTGAAGCTGGTACCCAAAGCTCAATCTAGATATTGTTTCTATATTTCTCCCTTCCCAGTGGACATCAGGATCAAAGGTTGTCCTGACTGCTTCATGCCCCCCCCCCCCCCCTATAACCAATGTTTGAACTCATGAGATTGACATTTGTTCTTCACATGTTAGGGTTCATTCCTGCTTCTCAAATTCAATGACCGGTCAATGTTTGGGCATCTTGACCCAACAGTTTCCTTATCGCCCCCTTCACTTGTTGGTTTCTCAGAGTATAAATGGGTTGGAGGGGCGAGAGGACCTAATAAACCACCGTTACGCACCCATCGTTGTCTAGTGAATCGGAAGAAGACGATCGGAAGCAGGTGACACAAATTGTTCCAAAAAAGAGTCCTATGGGAAGAGCAGGTGGAGAAGGCTCGGTGCCGGCCACAGAAGGTAAAGATATTTAAGATGGTTCTGAGAATTCGGGTGTGGAAGGCCAACAGAAACACGAAGGGGCTCATTGTTACCAGGGAACCCTTTTGTGAAGACCAAAAGGTCGTAGCCAGCAGTATCGGAGCATGAAAGGGCTAGCAATGGAGGTAGGTTGAAGAAGTATTCATGAATCTCATTGGGACCACAAAATGTCAATGAAGAGACCAAGGCTGTAGTAGAGCAAGCAAAGAGGTGAAAATCCAAGAGCTGACAAGCAGCGTCCAGCAGGTTTTCCTGTCCATGATGACCAGATAACAAAGAGGACTACTGATGTCCTCAAGGCGATCATAGGCCATGATTACCAGGATGAAGCACTCCATGCTGGCTGTACAGAAGAGGAGCAAGAGCTGTCATACATGCCTTGAAGGTGATGGCCTTCTTTTGGAGGATGTTGGTCATTAGTGGAGCTGTGACTGAGCTAAAGCAAATATCTACAAAGGAAAGGTTCCCCAGGAAGAAATACAAGGGAGTGTGGAGCATGCGGTCACTACAGATAATGGCCATGATGAGGCCGTTCCCCACCATGGTCACCAGGTAAAGCGTAAAAAAAAAGTGGGAAGAAAAGGTGCTGCTGGTCATGGTGATGGGACAGACCCAAGAGAATGATCTACGTCACAAGTGATCTATTCACCTTTTTCACAGGAAGCACACCACTGTCCAGGAGAGGGAGGTGAATGATGGAGAAATGTTTCTAAGTCCTTTTATTTAATCTCTCTTTACCTATATATAGGTGTCATATGGGAGCTATATCCTCTTCTGCTTGGCAGAAAGACTCCCTATACATGTCTGTGTCTCACGAATTCCTGGGGCATAGGGAAGGGAGTACACCTGACATTTCCCCTATGGGTGTACCAGGACTTTGTCCTACAGTCATCGCTCTTCTAACAGTTGACATTGTAGAGCACGGTAATGGAGTACAGACAATCCGTTCCTACAAGAGCCAGAAATGGAAAAATCCATCCAGGGCTTACTCTTCAAACCTAGAATATCTTGAGGAAGAGGTCCATGGGGACTCAAACTATCGCAATGAAGAGCTGATTTTTCCTCCAGTCAACCAGGGTGGTGAGGAGTTAAGGCTCACCTGTCTCTGCTCCGAACAGGATATAAAATGGGTCATTGGTGATGCCTTGGGAGTTTTGAGATGTTCTTAAGGTGGTAACCCTCAGATTAGCTCTGTGTTAGGTGTCGGGACATTCTGATTCCGGTTAGATACGGGCATACATTCAGGGTCACGTTAATTGGCCAAGCCTAGCCCATCTGTTCACAGAATATTTGATGCCGTCATTGTTCGTCTGGACTGTGTAGGGAATGAGCATTCTGGACCCTTGACACCGATTGAAGGAGAATGCGACACACCTCAAATCTGATTGGAAAAAATATAGATATTAAGTTTTAATTTCCTGCAAAAATAGCAAAACACCCGGTCATGGACATGTTACGGGAATTATGAGAGACTCTCGTTCCTGTAGGGGCTTTTGGGCTAAGGCATATTAACTACATCAATAGCCAACACCCTCTTTTTCATGGTGTTTTTCCAAGCAATCCCATGGCTTTTGTTCTGGTAGATCGGTTCCTGATTTGTGACATGGTAGGCCATGGACCACCTCTATTCAAGCTCCATGACTTTGCACTGGATTTCCTGGTCCAGTTTACCATGTGACTAGTGCAGCAGAGGTCAGTCTTCAAGGCTGTTCAATTATCTGAAACGTCACCTCCGACTTAGCACCAACTTTGTAATATGGCCCTAACTTAACCAGAGCTGTTGTAAACTTCCCAGAGTCATTATAGTCTATGGAGGTTTTAACTTTACAACAGCTCTGGTTAAATTAGCACCAACTATGTAATATGGCCCTTACTGTGCTGGCGGCACACGATGCTCAGATAATTTCCGATGGCACTGGGCCATCAGCAATCTCTTGGTTCCCTTTCAGAAGTACTCCATTCAAAACGGTCAGAGCCAGAATGAACGACAAAACACCGGGAATAGTGACCATCCCAATAAATGGATACATGGACCTTGTATATGCCCCTCTTATGGGTGCAAGGAACGCAGACTCTGGTCTCCAGCACTGAGCCCAGGGCAGAAGAAGCAGACTGCCTGGATGGTAAACCTTGACTGGTGACCACAGATCCGGAGCTACAGGTGTAATTGGGTTTGAAGCTCCGTGTTCAGAGATTTAATTCAGATTTATTTTTTCCCCACTCCGGAACCAATTAGGATGAGAAGTTCTGGGGAGCTGGATCGCTAATGTCCTTTCTAATTCTGGGGGCAGAGTGACCTCCTTGGGGGACAGGGTTTTAAATAAATCAATAATAAATTGTAACCTAATGGATGAATTGTACTTACATTTTAACAAGCTTGTTTATGGGGAAAATCTGAGGATTTTCATAAAAGTGAATGTGGGAACTGAAATATCTTTTCCCTCTGGAGCAGAACTAGAAGAATGGAGAACTATGTATTATTGGTGTTATTTATTAGTGTGATTATTTTAATTATTATTATTATTGGGTATAATTATTTATTTTAGTTCAATTATTTCTCATTATTGTAATTATTAGGGCTAATTATTAGGGTTTCATTATTTTGTTGTAATTTATTGGGTAGAATTATTTATTTTGCAACTATTGGATAATTATTTGATAATTAGGTGTAATTATTATTGGTGATTATTGGATAATAATTATTTGGCTAATTATTATTGGTGTAGTTAATTATCGGGGACAATTATTTAGGTGTAATTATTGTTGTAATTATTTAATTATTTTGGTGTAAATGCGGGACATAGAGGAAATCCCTCCTTCGTCCATTTGGGTCTTTGAGGCACAACTGGGATCTATTCACAAATCACTGAAATTGAACCCAATCTCAGCGCTTTTCTTTGCAGCGCACTTCGATTCCATTTCACAGAAAATTCAGTGAATTCACTATTTACCAAATGGTCACCGTATTTTGCAGAAAATGAAGTTTGCAAAGCAGTTAGTTATCGGACATTAGCAAAAAGTGCAGAATTGTGCCGAAATTGCCCAAAATTAGGGCTTGATTTAATTCGGCGCCCTCCTAAAAATTATTTTTTTCTTTTACAGCAATTGGGCTCTCTTTTTTTCATTTTGGCAGATTTAACCTTCACTCCAGAGATCGAGGTAACTCGGGACTTCAAAGGCACCTTCCGGTGCCGGAATCTGAGAGATCTCGATCTGCAGCTCTGAAGGACAAAAGCAAATTAAATTTGTTTGCTGCGAATTAATTTTGTTCGCTTTGGGCTGCAGAAGATGCCCCAAAGTTTTAGCCGTGTGGGCATAATGCCCGAGGTGATAAAACCGTTTAAAATCAGCAGCTGAATGTCCTGACATATCGGGCTTTCAGCAGCCGATGCAGGGAGCCACGAGGTGCAGTGAGCCACGAGGTGCAGGGAGCCACGAGGTGCAGGGAGCCACGAGGTGCAGGGAGCCACGAGGTGCAGGGAGCCACGAGATGCAGGGAGCCACGAGATGCAGGGAGCCACGAGGTGCAGGGAGCCACGAGGTGCAGGGAGCCACGAGGTGCAGGGAGCCACGAGGTGCAGGGAGCCACGAGGTGCAGGGAGCCACGAGGTGCAGGGAGCCACGAGATGCAGGGAGCCACGAGATGCAGGGAGCCACGAGGTGCAGGGAGCCACGACCTGCAGCTCGAACGTCTGCAACTCCATTTGGCCAGTAGACAGCGCCATCTCCCTGCCAACTAGGTTATTACGGTAAGGAATACACTGGAAATATTCCCAAATATTTCTTACTGTACAATTTTAAATTTACCTTTTTAAAAAAAAAAAAAAGCACTTGACAATTTTTTTTTTTTTTAAATTAATAAAAACTTTGCAGTGAATGGGGTTAATTGACAGCAAACCGGCATTTCAAATCCCATAAAAAAAATTGGCCCCATTAGGAATCTGAATTTATCCGTAAGCCAACTTTCAAAAAGACTCTGACGCTAAAAAAAAATAAAAGACCGGCTTAGTAGGAAAAATCAATCCGATGTTGCATGAAGATATTCTTTTTTCGGGCCGCTGACCTGCTCTTTTTATGTGGAACATCGCTGTTTTTTATTTTCGGCACTGGTTGAAGAGTTTCGATTGAATCGGTTGAGATTTCGTGAAGTGTAACCGTCAAAATCCAATGATATATATTTAAAAAAAAAAAAATGCCCAAAAGAATTAAATGGAGTCCAAGTTGGAGATGATTCTCCACTATTTCTTTCCGTTTTGTTGTGAAATGTTAACCCATTTTTCTGTAGTGAATAATTCCCCCCCCCTTTTTTCCTTGTGTGTTTGTGTGAGATGGACCTCATGCTAGTTGAATGGCACGATGAGGGACATGGTGTATATTGAAGAACATGGTAATGGGCACAGTCTATAATGTAGGACATAGTGATGAAAGTTGTATTTTAATGGATACATTGAAAGGTACATTTTGAAGGACACAGTGTATGGTGATGGACACGGTGTATGTTGAAGGATGTGGTGATGTAGTAGAACATGGTGATGGACACGGTGTATGTTGAAGGATGTGGTGATGTAGTAGAACATGGTGATGGACACGGTGTATGTTGAAGGATGCGGTGATGTAGTAGAACAACATACACCGTGTCCATCACCATGTTCTACTACATCACCGCATCCTTCAACATACACCGTGTCCATCACCATGAAGGATGCGGTGATGTAGTAGAACATGGTGATGGACACGGTGTATGTTGAAGGATGTGGTGATGTAGTAGAACATGGTGATGGACATGGTGTATGTTGAAGGATGCGGTGATGTAGTAGAACATGGTGATGGACACGGTGTATGTTGAAGGGAAAGCTCATAAACATGGTGTAGTTTGAGGGATGCTCTGAAGAGCATGGACATGGTGTATGTTGAACGATGGATTTGGAATCTTCCTCTAAAGTGAAGTGAATTCGTGTTCTGACCATACAAACTGTTCAGCCCCCTCTTAACAGGTCGTCACACCCACCGGTTCATACAGTACTTTTCACCTAACTCTCTTACACTCTGTGTCCCATGAAGACGTTTGTCGCGTTATTTTGTCCTACTGATCCCCATGGCTTTTTTCAGGGCTTCTTTAACCTCCCTGTTCCTCAGACTATAAATGATGGGGTTTAGCATGGGAGTCATGATGGTGTACAGCACGGCCACCACTTTGACGTCTTTGTCCATGGCATAGGTGATCGAAGGCCAAACATAGCTGAAAATCCCACTCCCATAATACAAAGCCACCACAGTGAAATGAGAGGCGCAGGTGGAGAAGGTCTTAAATCGACTGCGGCTCGAGCTGATCTTCGTGATGGCAGAGATAATACGTCCATAAGTAACCAGAATAAATGTAAGGGGTCCCATTCCCGCAAGAACTACCACCATCATGAACACGGTCTCACCAATCCATGTATTCGAGCAAGACAGTTTAAATAGGGGAGTCACGTCACAGAAGAAATGGTCCACTCTATTGGGTCCACAGAAATTAAGATGAGAGATAGAGATCGCTTGGATCACGGAGTTCAAAAGACCACAAGCCCAACATGTGGCAACCAGCCCGAATCGGACAGCTCTGCTCATTATCAGTGTATAGTTGAGTGGGAAGCATATGGCCACGTATCTGTCATACGCCATCACTGCCAAGAGGTAACACTCTGCCACCACAAAGAACTGGAAGAAGGCGAGCTGAGCGAGGCATCCAGAGAAGGAGATGGACTTCTGGGCCGTAACCAGGATGAAGAGGAGCTTGGGGACCGTCACAGAGGAGAAGATGATGTCAATGATGGAAAGGTTGGCTAAGAAGAAGTACATTGGAGTGTGGAGTCGCTTGTCAGAGGAAATTAAGGTCAGGATGACAATATTCCCCACCACGGTGACCAGGTAGATCCCGAGAAATATCAGGAAGAGCAGGAGCTGAGGTTCCAGCGCTTCAGAGAGTCCGACGACCAGGAAGATGGACACCGAGGTCTGATTCTCCTGAATAAAGCCAACCATTGGGTCACAATTGAGCTGAAGAGCAAGAAGAAAGGAAAGGGTCATTAAATTTCTGATTCAGGCAGTAAGTGGATTCTTAACGTTGACCTCAGAATCTCAACCCATTAACTCATTAATGTCCAGTCAGTATAAACATCTCGCCCCCGCAGGCTCTGTGCCGGCTGCAATGCCTGGCGTGTCTAATGTGCTGCGCCGCTGTATGTGAGTGCTTCCATTTAGAGGTAAGGCCGTGCTGATATGATGTCCTGGGCCGTCCGTCCACTGATCGAATATAGGTTAAAGGTCACCTGTGCCGCTTGGAACACGGAAAACATTTCAGAAAAGCCAGGCGTGTTCTTTCTTCTGCTACACGGCCATGTGTGCGGCCCGGGCATACCGTGGCGCCCTCAGCCTGGGCATACAGTGGCGCCCTCAGCCTGGGCATACCGTGGCGCCCTCAGCCTGGGCATACCGTGGCGCCCTCAGCCTGGGCATACCGCGGCACCCTCAGCCTGGGCATACCACGGCGCCCTCAGCCTGGGCATACCGTGGCGCCCTCAGACTGGGCATACCGTGGCACCCTCAGCCTGGGCATACCGTGGCACCCTCAGCCTGGGCATACCGTGGCGCCCTCAGCCTGGGCATACCGTGGCACCCTCAGCCCATGCCAGGAGCCGTTCTATGTTGTGTTTTGGGGGGGGATGGGGTTGCAGGGTATGTTTTGATTTGTCCGTCCATCTGGTATCTGTGTTGCCCGTCCCGCGGGCTTCCTGCGGCGGCCGCCATCTGCACTTCCTGTTTTTAACGAATGGAATAAAACGTGTAGCTTTAATGAGAGGAAAACAACCAGCGTGATGTCACCGGCTGAGCCCCCCCTCCCCGCGCGGTGATTATGGGGTCGTGTTATTTAACTTTTCACTGATTCATTTCCAAAACAACAAGTTCTGTTATCAGCAGATTCTCGCTGTGACATCGGGCAAACGCCGGGTATCAGCCTCGCCCACGCGTGCCACCTGCCAGGCTTTATGTGCAGGAAAACAAGAGGGAGGGGGCACCTGCTTTCACGGCAGTGCCAGGCTGTGTAATACAGGGGATAGATGTTATGTGGCAGTGCCAGCCTGTGTAATACAGGGGATAGATGTTATGTGGCAGTGCCAGCCTGTGTAATACAGGGGATAGATGTTATGTGGCAGTGCCAGGCTGTGTAATACAGGGGATAGATGTTATGTGGCAGTGCCAGCCTGTGTAATACAGGGGATAGATGTTATGTGGCAGTGCCAGGCTGTGTAATACAGGGGATAGATGTTATGTGGCAGTGCCAGGCTGTGTAATACAGGGGATAGATGTTATGTGGCAGTGCCAGCCTGTGTAATACAGGGGATAGATGTTATGTGGCAGTGCCAGCCTGTGTAATACAGGGGATAGATGTTATGTGGCAGTGCCAGCCTGTGTAATACAGGGGATAGATGTTATGTGGCAGTGCCAGGCTGTGTAATACAGGGGATAGATGTTATGTGGCAGTGCCAGCCTGTGTAATACAGGGGATAGATGTTATGTGGCAGTGCCAGCCTGTGTAATACAGGGGATAGATGTTATGTGGCAGTGCCAGCCTGTGTAATACAGGGGATAGATGTTATGTGGCAGTGCCAGCCTGTGTAATACAGGGGATAGATGTTATGTGGCAGTGCCAGCCTGTGTAATACAGGGGATAGATGTAATGTGGCAGTGCCAGGCTGTGTAATACAGGGGATAGATGTTATGTGGCAGTGCCAGCCTGTGTAATACAGGGGATAGATGTAATGTGGCAGTGCCAGGCTGTGTAATACAGGGGATAGATGTTATGTGGCAGTGCCAGGCTGTGTAATACAGGGGATAGATGTTATGTGGCAGTGCCAGGCTGTGTAATACAGGGGATAGATGTTATGTGGCAGTGCCAGCCTGTGTAATACAGGGGATAGATGTAATGTGGCAGTGCCAGCCTGTGTAATACAGGGGATAGATGTTATGTGGCAGTGCCAGGCTGTGTAATACAGGGGATAGATGTTATGTGGCAGTGCCAGCCTGTGTAATACAGGGGATAGATGTAATGTGGCAGTGCCAGGCTGTGTAATACAGGGGATAGATGTTATGTGGCAGTGCCAGGCTGTGTAATACAGGGGATAGATGTTATGTGGCAGTGCCAGGCTGTGTAATACAGGGGATAGATGTTATGTGGCAGTGCCAGGCTGTGTAATACAGGGGATAGATGTTATGTGGCAGTGCCAGCCTGTGTAATACAGGGGATAGATGTTATGTGGCAGTGCCAGGCTGTGTAATACAGGGGATAGATGTTATGTGGCAGTGCCAGCCTGTGTAATACAGGGGATAGATGTTATGTGGCAGTGCCAGGCTGTGTAATACAGGGGATAGATGTTATGTGGCAGTGCCAGGCTGTGTAATACAGGGGTATAGGTTATGGGGTGGTATGACACCTCCTATATACGGGGGGACACAACACATCCTATATATGGGGGGGCACTATACCTCCTGTACGCTCCATGCTGGATGCTGACGGAGAGGCCGGCGGCTCCTGCACGAGTCCCCCCTGCCCTGATATAACGAGTCACCTGATCCGATGGGAATATCTGCCCCAGGGGTAGAAGCAGCCGGCGGCTCCCGGGCCAAACTTTTAATTTCCCGTAACACACAGAAAAACAAAGGAAATAAACACAAACTCCCCTTTTCCCTGGAGCTGGTGATTATTACCCGCAGCGCGGCATCTCGTCCTTCCATATCTCACTCATTAATACGCAGTGTATTATTAACCCTGCGTATCCCAGCATGTCTGTGTCCATTCATTCTGATAACCCCCCCCCCCCCCCCGCTGGCAGAGGATTCATAGATCACAATTCTAAAGCTCTAAGTGAAATCTCTTTTGCGCGAGTCTGAGGGAACCCGCTGGGGCAGCACAGGTTTACGATAAAATAACCATACACAGACGCCCGGCACCGCGGGAAATGCATGTGGAAACATCAACAATAGAGGTATCCCCCGGACCATTTCGGGAGGGGGGGCATGACAGCGGTCATGGTCCGGACATTAAGGAATGGTGATGTGGCAGCAGGTTATATTTACGGCCGTGAAGGGGAGGGCCCTGCCGCTTTGCGCCTGGATGCTGGCAGAAGGAGACGTTGTGATGGACGCCAATTTAGAACATTTGCTGGGCCAATTACGTGCTCACGCGGAGGCTCGGGGCACTTCGGTGCAAGATCTGCTACATGCTGGTGTTGACGACAGTAGGGGCTCGTCTCCGGCGGAGGATCGGCGTCCATGGTGTAGGGAGAGACATTCCAGACCGCTGCGGCGATTACAACAAAGTCCGGTGCGGGGAAGAGGAGAGGCTGCCAGACTGGCGCGGAATGAGCTGACGGAGATTGCTGGGACCACCGAGGAGAGTCGGGGTGAGTTACCTGCTGACGCAGCAATGGCGGTCCAAAATGGCCGGCGGAGCAGTCGTTCGAGGAGCCCTCGGTCGCCTTTCTCTTCCGGCTGGAGAGGAAGTGACGCGCAGGAGGGCAATGACGCGGGCAGCTGACTCCGCCCCGATGCAGCGTCAGGCAGAGCGACGGAGGTCAGGGGGAACTAAGTCACACCCACAAAATGGCCGCACCCAACAGAAGAAGCTGGGTAAAAGGGAAAAAGAAGGCTGCGAAGGGGCTAGAAGTGTCCACCAGCCAGGAGGAACAACCGGGACCCAGTGTTTTTTATCCGGTAGTGCGGCCTGCTGCAGTAGGGCCAGGGATGGGGTCTGGAGGCTTCCGTTCGTCTGCTGGTTCGCCCATGCATCGTGGACAAGCCACTGGGACTGTGCGTTCGACGCCTGCCTATGACGTGCCTTTGTTGTCGCCTGAGTGGCCCGCTAGCAGGATGGAGGGAACATCTCAGGAGTTGGAGCACGAGAGAGGCGTTTCACAGAACCGGCAGCAGCGGTCAGACGGGCGTCTGGACCTTTCAGGGCCAGGAAATGGGGCGGCGGCAAGCGGCGCGGGAATGGCGGCTGCTGGACCTACGCGTTTGCAGACGGGACCATCACGGATTCTAACAGCACGTGAGTTAGACCTGCAGGATGCGCGAGAGGGTACGAGCACAGGTGAGGCAGGTGGCCCTTTACCGCTTGGAGTTATTGATACCCTGGTTGCAGTGCTGCGCAGGTTGCAGGGCGGAACTGACTCGGCTGTCGGGTTTCCAATGGCTGGGCGACTGGACACTGGAATAGGGGTGGGAGCGCAAGGTGCGGCAGCTACAGCAACGACGGTGTCTTCGGTCGCGACGGCGGGGGTGCAGGTGGTGGCAGGCTCGCAAAGCAGCAGCGCGGCCCAGTTAGGTGATGTTGGTGCAGCCGCGGCAGTTGCGGCACAGGGCTCTGATTTCCTCAAGTGCAGCAACGGTAGGGGCGCAGGGTTCCTTTGAGTCTGCGCCTTGCGACCTATCGCCGTTAGGGATACATGTGTCGGTGGAGGTGAAGGAGCGGATTTGGAAGGGGGGGGGTATGTTGAGGTCTTGTCTTTGGTGCCACACGATAAGGAAACGGTGGATAAGCCTAAAAAACAAACTAACGCGGAGAAAGATGAACACAAGGCTCTGCCGCCAACGTGGGGAAATTGGCTGCAGGGGTTTTTTGTCGTTTAGCGCAATTATGTGTGAAAAGTTTCCGGAGCGGGGGGGGGGGGGTCTCCCTATTTGCGTACCTCGATTTAATCTGGGGGGCCTATAAAATTTATGGGGGTCTGTCATAGTAGAAGTACGATCAGCAATTTAGGCAAAAAATGGGGGTCCGTCCAGGTTTGTCCTTTGCAGTGCAGGACGCGAACCTCTGGCTGCTCCTGATGACACCAAACAGACCTGTGGTGCCGCCCTTTCCAGGACCCGCAGCCTTTATGCCCCAAGGACCGGCTGCGGTGGGTCGACAGGGGTACTGCTGGTTGTTTAACGAATCCTCCTGCAGGTGGGGGTCCTCTTGTCGCTTCTGCCACGAGTGCTCGTCCTGCGGCGGGATGCACCCCGCATTCCGTTGTTTTAAGCGTGGAAAGGGGGGCCAGTCTCAGTCTGCCGGCCGGGATGAGCCCGGTAGCAGGGGTCTCACTGGTGCGCGTGGCCGCGATGCTGCCCTGGCTCGGGCGCTACCCCAATAGAAAAGCCGCCTCTTTGTTGCTGGAGGGATTCTTCTTTGGTTTTTCGATTCCTTATACGCCTCAGATTTACCACAATTTTCAAACAATTTGGTGTCTGCCACACGCAGAGAGGACACGGTTGCGGAGAAGTTGGCGAAGGAGGTGCAACTGGGCCGGATGGAGGGCCCTTTCCCTTCTCTGCCATTTCCAAACCTTCGAGTCTCTCCGCTCGGGTTGGTGCCAAAAAAGGAGACAGGCAAATTTCGGCTGATACATCATTTGTCTTACCCTAAGGGCGCATCGGTTAATGATGGAATTGGTAGGAAAGAATGCAGGGTCCGGTACGCGTCATTCGATGAGGCTCTGCAGGTGATTCGGGAGGTTGGTGAAGGGGCATGGTTGGCTAAAGTGGACATTGAATCTGCTTTCCGGCTTCTCCCGATACACCCAGAATGTTACCACCTCCTCGGCTGCGAATTTCGGGGCGGCTATTATTACGATAAATGCTTACCGATGGGGTGCTCCATCTCCTGTCACTTCTTTGAGATTTTTTCATCCTTTTTGGACTGGGTGGTGCGGCAGCATTCCGGACTTCGATCTGTCGTGCATTACCTAGATGATTTTTTATTTGTGGGTCCCGCGGAATCTGCCGCATGTGAGGATCTCCTACGAGTGTTCAGAGAAGTGACACGGGATTTTGGAGTTCCATTGGCGCCGGGAAAGGTAGAGGGTCCTTGCCGCGGTTTATCCTTCCTATGCATCGATTCGGTCACGAGAGTCTTTCGGTGCCGCAGGAGAAGCTGGACGGGTTGCAAACTGCTAGTGGTGCGTGCTCTAGGTGCTGCCAAGATGCGCTTGGTGGACTTGCAGTCCCTGTTGGGGCACCTAACCTTTGCCTGCAGGGTCTTGCCGATGGGGAGGGCGTTCTGTTGGCGCCTCTCCTTGTCCACGGCGGGGATCTGGGCGGCTCACCACTTTTTCAGGATCACAAAGTCCCACAGAAGTGATTTGATGGTGTGGAGGACTTTTTTGGATTCGTATAACGGGTGTACCGATTGGCAGGAGTCGGAGCTGGACAGCCCGGCACTAGAGTTGTTTACTGATGCTGCTGGCTCGGTGGGTTTTGGTGCTTATTTCCAGGGAAGTTGGTGCGCGGAGCGATGGCCCGACAGTTGGATGGGTTCGGAGTTAGTCACTAATCTGACATTCCTGGAGCTGTTCCCAATCGTTTTGGCATTGGAACTGTGGGGGGAGCGGTTGGCGAACAGGAGGGTGGTGCTATGGACTGACAACATGAGCGTGGTTCACGTGGTGAACCACTCCGTTGTCTAGTTCTCCACCAGTTCTGGCATTATTGCGTCACTTAGTGCTGCGTTGCCTGGAACACAATGTGTGGGCGAGGGCGAGGCATGTGCCTGGCATTGATAATGTAATCGCTGACGCGCTCTCCTGGATCCAGTGGAACCTTTTCTCGCAGGTGGCTCCGGCAGCAGACCCAACCGGCACGCCTTGTCCATCCTGGTTGTGGACGATCGCCTCGCGGGACTGTTGAAGTTCTTGGACAGCTCGTTGGCGGTTGGAACCTGGTCTGCTTATTTCCAGGTTTAGGAGGCATGGAGGCTGCTGGCAACGGAGGAGGGTTGTGACTCTCATGGCAAAAGAATTAGGGTGACATGGCTCTTGTTTGGCAGGGCTCTGCGAGACGGTAAGTCGGAAGCCTGGGCGGCCAGAGTGTTAGCGGCGCTCTCATGTCTTTCGAAGTTGGTAGGATGGCAGGATATTGGGAAGGATTCGCTGCTCCAGCAGGTGGTGCGGGTTTGGCAGCGGAATCGGGTTCCTGATGCTCGACCAAGTTTTAGGTTTGTTGCCTTCGGTGTGTAAGGATGACTTTGAGATGGCACTTTTCCGTCTGGCATTTACCTTCTGTTTTTTCGGGGCATTGCGCATCGGGGAGTTAGTGTCTAGGAGTAAGTACTCACTCGTGTCGGTTCGAGACCATTCAATCCTCCTTCAGTTTTTGACCTTGGCAGCCAATCAGGCGGCGGTGTCATTGTTGGCCACTGGAGGTTTTGGCTGTCCGGAGGTGCTGGTTCGGCGATATTTGGAGTTACGGCCGCAAGGGGCGGGCCTCCTGTTGCTTAGACTTGTGCACCGATTTTTTTTTCGGTTCGGTTCCTTCGGATTTTGTAAATTTTTGTTTTGGCTCGTTTCGGCCGATTTCCGTTTCGGTTCGTTTTTCGTATCGACTTTTTTTTTCGTGATTTCGGAAATTTTCAGAACATCTGTTCTCCTCGTTTCAAAGTGTCTATTCGTTTTGACGTAAACTAATGATTTTTCGGATCCGATATTTCTGTCAATACGATAATTCTGCCATTGAGATTTCTCATGTTTTACAAGAAGGATACATTGAGATTTCTCTGGTTTCCCGGGAAGGATACATTGAGATTTGTCATGTTTTCCAGGAAGGATACATTGAGATTTGTCATGTTTTCCAGGAAGGATACATTGAGATTTGTCATGTTTTCCAGGAAGGATACATTGAGATTTCTCTGGTTTTCCAGGAAGGATACATTGAGATTTCTCTGGTTTTACAAGAAGGATACATTGAGATTTCTCTGGTTTTCCAGGAAGGATACATTGAGATGGGAATGATACAAAATTACAGAATCCGCGATATAACCAAAAAATACGATGTCAGAAATTACTGAAATGGAACCGAAACCATTTTCGCACTTATGTCCGTCCCCATCTTCTGTTATTACAGGTCAGTCGGCGAGGGCCGTGTGGATCGTGGGCCACTCCTACGTTTATTGGGCGGAGAAGAGAGCGGAGCAGCGTCCATTGGGCCGCAATTTGGGTATTCCTCCAGAGGTGGCGTGGATTCGATGGCAGGGCATTAGGGATGCGGTGGGCGAGTGTTGGGAGTTATCGAAGAGGGTGCCGCGCAATCAGGGCTCGAGTCGAGCGGGAACGCACAGGAACGGCGTTCCCGCACTTCTCCCACAGCGGGAACGCTGCGGGAACGCAGCGTTCCCGCTGTGGCCCGAACGCCGCCGCCGCACATTGCCGGCGGCCGCGTGCCTCCTGTTACAACGGCCGGTGACAGGAGGTGGAGCCGCTCGCCTGGCTGTTTCATAGATCCCAGGCGAGCGGCTGCACTTCCTGTCAGCGGCCGCTGAAGCAGGAAGCACGTGGCCGCCGGCAGAGGAGCAGGAGCAGCAAAGTGAGCTGGGCTGGGGGCAGTATCCTTGAGACCTGGGGGGGCAGTATCCTTGAGACCTGGGGGGGCAGTATCCTTGAGACCTGGGGGGGCAGTATCCTTGAGACCTGGGGGGGGCATATCCATGAGACCTGGGGGGGCAGTATCCTTGAGACCTGGGGGGGCATATCCATAAGACCTGGGGGGGCATATCCATGAGACCTGGGGGGGCATATCCATGAGACCTGGGGGGGCATATCCATGAGACCTGGGGGGGCACTATCCATGAGAGCTGGGGCCATATCCATGAGACCTGGGGGGGCATTATCCATGAGAGCTGGGGCATTATCCATGAGACCTGGGGCATTATCCATGAGACCTGGGGCATTATCCATGAGACCTGGGGCATTATCCATGAGAGCTGGGGGGGCATTATCCATGAGAGCTGGGGCAGTATCCATGTGAACTGGGGAAAATATATCCATATAACCAGTGCTGTGCATATTATTCTTGGGGTTCAGTGCTGTGTATATTATCCTGGAGGCTCAGCGCTGTGTATATTATTATGGGGGCTCAGTGCTGTGTATATTATTCTGGAGGCTCAGTGCTGGGTATGTTATTCTGGGGGTTCAGTGCTGTGTATATTATTCTGGGGGCTCAGTGTTGTGTATATTATTCTGGGGGCTCAGCGCTGGGTATATTATTCTGGGGGCTCAGTGCTGGGTATGTTATTCTGGGGGCTCAGCGCTGTGTATATGTTATTCTGGGGGCTCAGCGCTGTGTATGTTATTCTGGGGGCTCAGTGTTGTGTATATTATTCTGGGGATTCAGCGGTGTGTATATAATTCTGGGGGGGGGGGTCTGTGCCTGGATATATATATAAAATGCGTTAGTCCAGTTGCCACAATCACGAGTATACCTGTACGTAGTGATACCTTTCACTGATCAGTATAGTTTCCAGGTTACACTCTTGAAAGCTTGTCTTTTAAATGTAATGTTAACCCAATAAAAATGGTATCACCACGTTCTGCTATACTAGTAATATATATATATTTTCTTCAGGTAATGGGGGTTGTGGAATTCGTGGGTGAGTTCCCTCACTTTTTTTCCCAGGACTTGACCCCTGCGCGCAACATAGTGTTGGTTGTCCATTTAGGGGGCAATGACATGGGGAGGATCAGGTCTCTCGATTTGCTTCACGTTATGAAGCAAGACCTCGCGTGATGCTTTGCTCTCTTTCCGGGGGTGTCCCTCATGTGGTTGGAAATGGTGGTGAGACCCGACTGAAATGCGTTTGCGCGGCCTGGAGCGTTGCTTAAAGCGAAGTATAAGATTAACCGGGAGGTGTCTCAGTTTGTCACTGGTTTGGGGGACTTTTCAGTTCGGCACACTGAATTGGAGGGAGATAATGCGGGGTTGATGAGACCGGATGGGGTACACCTTTCGGATATTGGCTTGGACATCTGGTTGACAGAGGTGAGTGGTGGCGTGGAGATGGCGCTGGCTGTGGGGGGAGCGCAGGGGCAGCAGTCGTTGGGGGGGGCTGCCCTCTGCGTTGGTGTGAATCCTGGCCAGCGGAGGAATAATCAATGAGCCGCCTATCGGTGAGGCACTGGGGAGACGAGTCCTGCAGTGTGGGGGCTCTTGTTATGAAACCGTTACTTCTGACCCAACCGCATAAGTGGTTGATTGTTTAATAAAAGCTGTGGCCTAAACCTTTCCAACTAAAATCTGTGTGTGGTGTCAATTATTTGTATTGGTAAAGGTATGGGAAAGTGGGGCGGTACCAGGCCTAAGCGGTCATGCAACAGCAGGAACGTCTGGCTTCCAGGACGGGTGCTCCACTTGTGTTTGGCATCTCCTGGTTTTCTCTTTTCTGTATCATTCAATTACTATTTATTGAATCATATAAACATGGCCCCCATGCCCAGGATCACGCAGCGGGTGGCAGCGGCTGCCCCCATGCCCAGGATCACGCAGCGGGTGGCAGCGGCTGCCCCCATGCCCAGGATCATGCGGCGGGTGGCAGCGGCTGCCCCCATGCCCAGGATCATGCGGCGGGTGGCATAATACTGTATGAATCAGTGTTCTGTGATTTTTCTATGAGATTCTCAGATTTAATTATTACGTGATCAGAACAGGGAAGAACTAGGCCAGAGAGTGGACCAACCTCACCGATGGTAACCCCTCCCTCGCCAATGGTAACCCCTCCCTGGAAAGGTAGATTTGGGTGTCGTCGGCATAGAGATGATATTGAAGTCCAAGGGAAGAGATGAGGTTACAGAGAGAGGCCGTATAGATTGAGAAGAGTAGGGGACCCAGAACAGAGCCTTGAGGTGCCCCAACTGAAAAAGGAAGCGGGGGTGAAGAGACACCAATGAAGGAGACACTGAAGGAGCGAAGAGAGAAAAAGAGAACCAGGAGAGAGTGGAGTCACTGAGGCCAAGTTGACGCAATGTGAGGAGCAGGAGAGGGTGTTCAACATTGTTAAATGCAGCATAAAGGTCAAGAAGGTCACCACTAGTAACCTCTCCCTCACCGATAGTAGCCACTTCCCAACCAATCGAAATGTCTCCCTGACCAATAGTGACCCCCCACCAAATGTAACATTTCCCTTTCCGCGACCAATAGTAACCTCTTACCAGGCGGGGCATATTATATGAGCATAATGACCAGGCGGGGCATATTATATGAACATAATGACCAGGCGGGGCATATTATATGAACATAATGACCAGGCGGGACATATTATATGAGCATAATGACCAGGCGGGGCATATTATATGAACATAATGACCAGGCGGGGCATATTATATGAACATAATGACCAGGCGGGGCATATTATATGAACATAATGACCAGGCGGGGCATATTATATGAACATAATGACCAGGCGGGGCATATTATATAAACATAATGACCAGGCGGGGCATATTATATGAACATAATGACCAGGCGGGGCATATTATATGAACATAATGACCAGGCGGGGCATATTATATGAGCAGAATGACCAGGCGGGACATATTATATGAACATAATGACCAGGCGGGGCATATTATATAAACATAATGACCAGGCGGGGCATATTATATGAACATAATGACCAGGCGGGGCATATTATATGAACATAATGACCAGGCGGGACATATTATATGAACATAATGACCAGGCGGGGCATATTATATGAACATAATGACCAGGCGGGACATATTATATGAACATAATGACCAGGCGGGGCATATTATATGAACATAATGACCAGGCGGGGCATATTATATGAGCAGAATGACCAGGCGGGACATATTATATGAACATAATGACCAGGCGGGGCATATTATATAAACATAATGACCAGGCGGGGCATATTATATGAACATAATGACCAGGCGGGGCATATTATATGAACATAATGACCAGGCGGGGCATATTATATAAACATAATGACCAGGCGGGGCATATTTATGAACAGAATGACCAGGCGGGGCATATTATATACATAATGACCAGGCGGGGCATATTATATAAACATAATGACCAGGCGGGCATATTATATGAACATAATGACCAGGCGGGGCATATTATATGAGCATAATGACCAGGCGGGGCATATTATATGAGCATAATGACCAGGCGGGCATATTATATGAGCATAATGACCAGGCGGGACATATTATATGAACATAATGACCAGCGGGGCATATTATGGAACATAATGACCAGGCGGGGCATATTATATGAACATAATGACCAGGCGGGACATATTATATGAACATAATGACCAGGCGGGACATATTATATGAACATAATGACCAGGCGGGGCATATTATATGAACATAATGACCAGGCGGGGCATATTATATGAACATAATGACCAGGCGGGACATATTATATGAACATAATGCCAGGCGGACATATTATATGAACATAATGACCAGGCGGGGCATATTATATAAACATAATGACCAGGCGGGGCATATTATATGAACATATGACCAGGCGGGGCATATTATATAAACATAATGACCAGGCGGGGCATATTTATGAAACATAATGACCAGGCGGGGCATATTATATGAGCATAATGACCAGGCGGGGCATATTATATGAGCATAATGACCAGGCGGGGCATATTATATGAGCATAATGACCAGGCGGGACATATTATATGAGCATAATGACCAGGCGGGACATATTATATGAACATAATGACCAGGCGGGGCATATTATATGAACATAATGACCAGGCGGGACATATTATATGAGCAGAATGACCAGGCGGGACATATTATATGAGCATAATGACCAGGCGGGACATATTATATGAGCATAATGACCAGGCGGGGCATATTATATGAACATAATGACCAGGCGGGGCATATTATATGAACATAATGACCAGGCGGGGCATATTATATGAACATAATGACCAGGCGGGGCATATTATATGAACATAATGACCAGGCGGGACATATTATATGAACATAATGACCAGGCGGGACATATTATATGAGCATAATGACCAGGCGGGGCATATTATATGAACATAATGACCAGGCGGGGCATATTATTATTACTAGCCGTGTGCTGCTCGCTCAGGTTTTATTTCATGTCTTTTAACACTTTCTTCAGAACCTCTTTAACCTCCCTGTTCCTCAGACTGTAAATGATGGGGTTTAGCATGGGAGTCATGATGGTGTACAGCACGGCCACCACTTTGACGTCTTTGTCCATGGCATAGGTGATCGAAGGCCAAACATAGCTGAAAATCCCACTCCCATAATACAAAGCCACCACAGTGAAATGAGAGGCGCAGGTGGAGAAGGTCTTAAATCGACTGCGGCTCGAGCTGATCTTCGTGATGGCAGAGATAATCCTGATGTATGTGAGAAGGATGAAAACGAGAGGCCCCATCCCAGCAAAGATCACCACCATCATAAACAGAGTCTCCCCCACTCGGGTATCAGAACAAGACAGCTTAAACAAGGGTGTGACGTCGCAGAAAAAGTGATCCACCATGTTGGGTCCACAGAAATCAAGATGAGAGATGGAAACTGCTTGGACCACTGAGTTAATGACCCCCGACCCCCAACAGGTGGCTACAAGCCCGAATCGGACAGCTCTGCTCATGATGAGGGCGTAGTTGAGTGGATAACAGATGGCCACGTATCTGTCATACGCCATTACGGCTAGAAGGTAGCACTCCACCACCATGAGAAACTGGAAGAAGGCGAGCTGAGCGAGGCATCCAGAGAAGGAGATGGACTTCTGGGCCGTAACCAGGATGAAGAGGAGCTTGGGGACCGTCACAGAGGAGAAGATGATGTCAATGATGGAAAGGTTGGCTAAGAAGAAGTACATTGGAGTGTGGAGTCGCTTGTCAGAGGAAATTAAGGTCAAGATGACAATATTCCCCACCACGGTGACCAGGTAGATCCCGAGAAATATCAGGAAGAGCAGGAGCTGAGGCTCTAAATCTTCTGACAGACCAACCACCAGGAAGATGGATGCCGAGGACTGGTTCTCCATCTGGTCACTGTTTCTCTAAAGGAGGAAAAGTAATGGAAATCTCAAAATAAGAAGAAAGCATGTGCTGCTCCTTATCCAATGGGAGTCATGTGTGTTCCTGGGTCTGAAGACTCTGCTAATGTCAACCGGGAACCTGCAGCAAACCATGAGTGGTCACCTGGTCATACAAACTAAAATTCCCCTCTGAATGACCACAGAGATAATGAATCCCACTGTATGACCTCACAGAGATAATGAATCCCACTGTATGACCTCACAGAGACAATGAATCCCACTGTTTGACCTCAGAGATAATGAATCCCACTGTATGACCTCACAGCGATAATGAATCCCACTGTATGACCTCACAGCGATAATGAATCCCACTGTATGACCTCACAGAGATAATGAATCCCACTGTATGACCTCACAGAGACAATGAATCCCACTGTATGACCTCACAGAGATAATGAATCCCACTGTATGACCTCAGAGATAATGAATCCCACTGTATGACCTCACAGCGATAATGAATCCCACTGTATGACCTCACAGAGATAATGAATCCCACTGTATGACCTCACAGAGATAATGAATCCCACTGTATGACCTCACAGAGATAATGAATCCCACTGTATGACCTCACAGAGATAATGAATCCCACTGTATGACCTCACAGAGATAATGAATCCCACTGTATGACCTCACAGAGATAATGAATCCCACTGTATCACCTCACAGAGATAATGAATCCCACTGTATCACCTCACAGAGATAATGAATCCCACTGTATGACCTCACAGCGATAATGAATCCCACTGTATGACCTCACAGCGATAATGAAGCCCACTGTATGACCTCTCAGGAGATAATGAATCCCACTGTATCACCTCACAGCGATAATGAATCCCACTGTATGACCCCACAGAGATAATGAATCCCACTGTATGACCCCACAGAGATAATGAATCCCACTGTATGACCTCACAGCGATAATGAATCCCACTGTATGACCTCTCAGGAGATAATGAATCCCACTGTATGACCTCTCAGGAGATAATGAATCCCACTGTATCACCTCACAGCGATAATGAATCCCACTGTATGACCCCACAGAGATAATGAATCCCACTGTATGACCTCACAGAGATAATGAATCCCACTGTATGACCTCACAGAGATAATGAATCCCACTGTATGACCTCACAGCGATAATGAATCCCACTGTATGACCTCACAGAGATAATGAATCCCACTGTATGACCTCACAGAGATAATGAATCCCACTGTATGACCTCACAGCGATAATGAATCCCACTGTATGACCTCAGAGATAATGAATCCCACTGTATGACCTCTCAAATACAATGATCCCACTGTTTGACATCAGACAAAACAATCCCACTGGATGACCTCACAGACACAATAGAACCACTGTATGACCTCACAGACACAATGTATCCCACTCTGACCTCATAGGAGGCAAAAATCTCACTGTATGACCTCACAGACACAATAAGGGATATTCAGAGAGCTGATCTGGCCCTGAAATGTCACCAAACAGTGAGTTTCCCCGTACGGTGACATTTCTTGGCCATTCGTCTATTCAGAGAGCAGAACGTTTACCAAATATTGGGGAATCGCCAGTGGAATACGGGGCCTGTTCAGCGCCAGTGAAATCCCCCATAGAGAAGCAATGGTTAATCTATTCCTGTTTTTAACCAATATCTAATAAACCGTTAATTATTTTAATCTGCAGCAAAAGTCTCTTTATTTTCAGGGGTTTTTTCGACAAAAAAAAGGATACTTTTTTTTATAGTGGTGTTTTCTCTTTTTATTATCATTCATTGGATTTTATATGTAAATTCCAGACATTTCCGTTCCGTAGTTTTTTTGCAAACGGCGTTTCAAATTTCACACTCTTTCAATTTATTTTTTTTACCCCGTTCATCGGTTTGTTGGCTTTTTCTAGATGTGTTCGACGTGTTATTTGCTACGGTTTGAGTGATCTGATACTTTGGGTTGTATCGGATGTGTTTTTTCAGCGGGATGTCGGTGGATTTTTGGGTCCGTTCCCGGCTCTCCGGGGACCCGGCAGTGAATGGTGGATTCACCGCAGGGAGTGGAAATTTGATTCCCTGAAGGGTAAGGAACGAGAGAGAACCGAAATCCCGGCGACATTTCAGTGTTCTCTGAATAGACCCCATTGTATTCCACTGAATGACCTCACAGAGACAATCTGGGTTATTCAAAGAGAATCAAAAAGTCATCGCACGTTCGGTGACTTTTTGTTCCCTGCACTTCGGGGCGATTCGGCAATCCTAGTTCGCCGACCCTGCGGGGTATTCAGCAAGAACCACAGGGCTCCCGTAGTGCAGGGAAAAGCCGCCGCAAACTCACCAAAACCCGCAGAAAACAGCTGGACTAACCCCACCGAACACGCCGGAGAAACCCGACTAGCCGCCGATCACAGCACAGAGCAGCTGCTGGAAAAAGCCGACATTGCTGACGAATGAGGGGAGGAAAAAAAAAACAGTACGCTTGAAAAGTGAAACGCTGTTTGCAAAAAAACTACAAAACGAAAATGTCTGAAATTTACATATAAAATCCAATAAATGATAATAAAAAGGCTGTTACAGAAAAAAGAAAAAAATCCCAAAAAATGCCTAAAAGATCCTAAAAAAAAAAAATCTATAAAGAGACTTTTTGGTGCAGAAGATTATAATCATCGGTTTATTAGATATTGGATTAAAACGGGAATATTTTTAACATTGAAGCCTATGGGATTCGCCTGAATAAACCTGTCGAATGAAACCACTGAACAGCAGGGCATTTCGGCAACTTTTCACTGCTGGTTTGTGTTCTCTGAATAGACGAAGCATTGCTTTTCTATGGGAATTCACTGCCCTCGAACAGGTACTGAACAGGCACCGTATGTGCAGGCAATTCGCCAGGATTTGGTGAATTGCCTGCTTTCTGAATAGCCGAATGGCCAGGAAAGGGAACCGAACCCGGAATTTCACTGTTCCATTACATTTCGCCAGCAATTCGGATCTCTTTGAATAACCCACAATGTATCCCTCTCTAGGGCCTCACAGAGACAATCAGGGTTATTCAGAGAGAGGTGAAAACCAGGAGAATGACTGGAGAAGGAAAAATTCTAGGTCAAAATAGCCAAACCAGAAAAATTCTCCCTTTCATCTCACTTTCCAAATCGTCTATTTTGACCTAGAATTTTTCATTCTCCAGTCATTCTCCTGCTTTTCACGCTCTCTGAATAACCCTGAATGTATCCCTCTCTACGACCTCACAGAGACAATGTATCCCTCTCTACGACCTCAGAGACAATGTATCCCTCTCTACGACCTCACAGAGACAATGTATCCCGCTCTACGACCTCACAGAGACAATGTATCCCTCTACGACCTCACAGAGACAATGTATCCCGCTCTACGACCTCACAGAGACAATGTATCCCGCTCTACGACCTCACAGAGACAATGTATCCTTCTCTACGACCTCAGAGACAATGTACCCTTCTCTACGACCTCAGAGACAATGTACCCTTCTCTACGACCTCAGAGACAATGTATCCCTCTCTATGACCTCAGAGACAATTTATCCTTCTCTACGACCTCAGAGACAATGTATCCTTCTCTACGACCTCACAGAGACAATGTATCCTTCTCTACGACCTCACAGAGACAATGTATCCCTCTCTACGACCTCAGAGACTATGTATCCTTCTCTACGACCTCACAGAGACAATGTATCCCTCTCTACGACCTCAGAGACAATGTATCCCTCTCTACGACCTCAGAGACAATGTATCCCTCTCTATGACCTCAGAGACAATGTATCCCTCTCTACGACCTCACAGAGACAATGTATCCCTCTCTACGACCTCAGAGACAATGTATCCTTCTCTATGACCTCAGAGACAATGTATCCTTCTCTATGACCTCAGAGACAATGTATCCCTCTCTACGACCTCAGAGACAATGTATCTCTCTCTACGACCTCAGAGACAATGTATCTCTCTCTACGACCTCAGAGACAATGTATCTCTCTCTACGACCTCAGAGACAATGTATCCCTCTCTACGACCTCACAGAGACAATGTATCCCTCTCTATGACCTCAGAGACAATGTATCCCTCTCTACGACCTCAGAGACAATGTATCCCTCTCTACGACCTCACAGAGACAATGTATCCCTCTCTATGACCTCAGAGACAATGTATCCCTCTCTACGACCTCAGAGACAATGTATCCCTCTCTACGACCTCAGAGACAATGTATCCCTCTCTACGACCTCAGAGACAATGTATCCCTCTCTACGACCTCAGAGACAATGTATCCCTCTCTACGACCTCACAGAGACAATGTATCCCTCTCTACGACCTCACAGAGACAATGTATCCCTCTCTATGACCTCACAGAGACAATGTATCCCTCTCTACCACCTCACAGAGACAATGTATCCCTCTCTATGACCTCACAGAGACAATGTATCCCTCTCTACCACCTCACAGAGACAATGTATCCCTCTCTACGACCTCAGAGACAATGTATCCCTCTCTACCACCTCACAGAGACAATGTATCCTTCTCTACGACCTCAGTGGTCGCCGGAAAGTTACCTTGTTGTTGCCGTTTTCAGAGGTATGATGTCACGTATGTGGCTCTTGATGTCTTAAATCCAAACTGTAATGATGAGACTGTAGCTCCCACGAGCAGCGCACTTTCCCACGGTCACAGTGCCCACACGTCACTAACTCAGCAATGGATTCCTGGCAAGAACAACAGAGGATCAGGCAGTGACATGGGACGCATCCACTAAACAGTGAGCGAGACTGCACATCTTAATGTAACACAACGCAGCTTCCACGGCGCGGCTTAATGCAACACAGCGCGGGTTCTACAGTGCAGTTTAATGCAACACAGCGTGGCTTAACACAATGTGGCTTAATGTGAAATAACGTGACTCAGGCTGGGGTCAGACGAACGCATTTTTACCGTGCATTTAGGTGCACTTAATCACGGCCGCAGTAGCAGCAAATGACGGCCAATATATGAAGTACAGGCGCACGAAAGTCCGGCCGCGCAACGCAAGTGGAAAATGAACGCGTTTTTTCGAGAAAGAACTGCTACTACTGACGTACAGAGTGCGCTGCGTCCGCTAGCGGCGTGTGTGTGTGATTAGGAGACGTCAGACGCTGCTAATGTCCGGCCAACATAACGTCCAGACGCAAAAAGGGTTTTATTGATGATCCGTAAAAAAAACACGCACGAAAATGCGCGTCGTATGACCACTATCGCGTATTCCGTGAAAAAATACGTCCATTCGTTCGAACGCACTTTTTTTACGGACCACGCGAAAAATGCGTTCGTCTGACCCTAGCCTTAATTAATGCGACACCAGGCGGCTTAATGCGACACCGCGCGGCTTAATGCGGGTTAGACTGGTCTCACTCAACACAAAGACATAACAACAAAGACACAAAATCACACACAGCAGGAGTCAGCACCGACAACCGACACATGGTATGGGAATATATTGTAAAACTAATGAGCAGCTGAGAATCATGGGAGATGTAGTTACAAAACATTGGGGGGACCCAGGGTGCCAAGCCCTGAATCACAAGTATGCACAACAACACCAAATACACAACAACAACAACACGCATAGAAACACAAACACACATTCAAATCTGAAACACAGAGTGGATACACCGTAACACACACACACACACACACACATAGAAATACACAATAATTAACACTTACAGGGTTATTCAGAGAGAGGTGAAACTCAGGAGAATTGGCCAGAAAATAGAACAATCTAGACCAAATAGCCGATTTGGAAAGTGAGATAAATGGGAGAATTTTTCTGGTTTGGTTATTTTGACCTAGAATTTTCACTTCTCCAGTCATTCTCCGGAGTTTCACCTCTCTCTAAATAACCCTGAATGAAACACAGACACCTCATACACAATAGCAACACACATATCAATCAACACACAGCGGATACACAATAACTACACACAGATATATAAAAACACACAATATATATATATCAACACACAGTGGATACACAATAACTACACACAGATATACAATAACTACACACAGATATATAAAAACACACAGCAGATACACAATATATATATATCAACACACAGTGGATACACAATAACTACACACAGATATATATCAACACACAGTGGATACACAATAACTACACACACATAGAAACAAACAACAGATACACGCACACACAATTAACCCTTTCACAAACACTGGGTGCACAGTAACACATACCATATAAAAACAGCAACTCCACATATAAACACACACACCTGGTACTGAATAATGACACACACACACATAAAACACACAACGGATACACAATTCTAAACCCACACCAGACTAGACTTGTGCACCGATTTTTTTTTCGGTTTGATTCGGTCGGATGTTTAAAATTCGATTCAGCTCGTTTCGACCGATTTGTTTCGATTCGGCTCGTTTTTCGTATACATTTTTTTTTCGGAATATCGACCATTTTTCGTGTTTTTGGGTCACTCTGCTCGTTTTTTGTATCGATTTTTCGTGATTTCGGAACGTCTGTTCTCCTCGTTTCTAAGTGTCTAACTCTAGTCGTTTTGACGTAAACTACTGTGGTTTACTTTTTTTATAATAAATTTTTGGTTTGTTTTTCGGATCCGATAATTCATTCTGTCGATACGATAATTCTGGCGATTCTATCGTGTTTTTTTTTATTAAATAAAGATCCTTTTTTTCTTATGAATAATTGAATATACATTTCACAACTTTATTTAATCATATTAAAATATTATGAAAGCCAAGGAACAAAAAAAATGAACAAAACGATTTAAAAAACGCTAAACTGACCCGAATGCCACAAGAAACAAGTGATACGCATTTACAAATACAAAATTTACAGAATCAGCGATATAACCGATAATAGTTAAATATACGATTTCCAGAATTACCGAAATGGAACCGAAATCACGAATAGAGCGAAAATAAATTTCGATTTGACACATTTCAAGTCCATTCGAAAATTCCGAAAAAAAAATCGTTTCGGCTCGGAAAACTTTTCCGATCTGTTGGTTTTCGGGTCCGATCCGATTCGGAAATTCGACCGAATCCGAAAACACGAATCGGGAAATTGCGTGAAAATTCCGAAACCCGAAACGCACATCCCTACACCAGACATACAATAATGACACGCACACAAACAAACAGCACACTATAATCTTGTTGTGTAGTTGTCGTATTGCGGGTTTCCTTGTATCACAAGAAGAAAAACAAAAAAAACAGTTTAACTCTAATTAACCTGTTCAAACCCAAACGCCCAGAACAGCCAAAAGACCCAGGACTGCGCACCGAGAAGCGAAAAGGGTGTATGGGGGGGGCGGGCGACGACACATCCTATATGGGGGGGCACGACACATCCTATATGGGGGGGGGCACGACACATCCTATATGGGGGGGGCACGACACATCCTATATGGGGGGGGGCACGACACATCCTATATGGGGGGGGGCACGACACATCCTATATGGGGGGGCACGACACATCCTATAGGGGGCACGACACATCCTATATGGGGGGGCACGACACATCCTATATGGGGGGGGGCACGACACATCCTATATGGGGGGGAGCGACACATCCTATATGGGGGGGAACGACACATCCTATATGGGGGGGGCACGACACATCCTATATGGGGGGGGCACGACACATCCTATATGGGGGGGGGCACGACACATCCTATATGGGGGGGTGGATGACACATCCTATATGGGGGGGGACGACACATCCTATTTGGTGGGGGACACACATCCTATATGGGGGGGGAACGACACATCCTATATGGGGGGGGAACGACACATCCTATATGGGGGGGGAACGACACATCCTATATGGGGGGGCGACACATCCTATATGGGGGGGGGCACGACACATCCTATATGGGGGGGTGGATGACACATCCTATATGGGGGGGAACGACACATCCTATTTGGTGGGGGACAACACATCCTATATGGGGGGGAACGACACATCCTATATGGGGGGGCGACACATCCTATATGGGGGGGGGCACGACACATCCTATATTGGGGGTGGATGACACATCCTATATGGGGGGGGGGGAACGACACATCCTATATGGGGGGCGACACATCCTATATGGGGGGGCACGACACATCCTATATGGGGGGGCACGACACATCCTATATGGGGGGGTGGATGACACATCCTATATGGGGGGGGGCACGACACATCCTATATGGGGGGGGGCACGACACATCCTATATGGGGGGGGAACACTATACCTCCTGTAAGCTCCATGCTGGATGCAGACACAGAAATCAGGCTGACGGAGAGGCCGGCGGCTCCTGCACGAGTCCCCCTTGCCCTGATATAACGAGTCACAGGATCCGATGGGAATATCTGCCCCAGGGGTAGAAGCAGCCGGCGGCTCCCGGGGCCAAACTTTTACCAGCACAAGAAAAGTGAAAAGTTTATTCGCTGTGACATTGAGTGAATGCTCGACGCCGACACACAGGGCCAGACCCGGGCTAAGCCTGGGACACAGACAATGAACCTCAGCAGCCCAGATCTTTCAAAACTACATGTCCCATCATGCTTAGTCACAGATAGGGCTGGCTGAGGATCATGTAGTTCAGAAACATCTGAGGGTTATTCACAAAGCACTGAAAATTTCGTGCACTTCAGCGATTCCATTTCACCGAAACTACCGTCAATTCGCTAATCCCCGCAGGGTCACAAAGTGCACCAAACGTGGAGCCGCCGAAGACTGCCGGACAGGCCGCCCAACAGCAGAAAAAAAGCCCGGAACTCTCCTATTCTTCTAATAGGTTAAACTGATAAAAATGTATTAAAACAAGTGGAATTAATAAAAATAAAAAAAGGTAAAAATAAAAATTTTCATAAAAAAAAAAAAAGGGTTTTCAAATATAAAAGACTTTTTGCTGAAAATGAAAATAACAAATAGTTTAAAAAAAAATAGAATATTGTTTTTATTTTATTTAACATTGGAGCCTATGGGATTCGCCTGATTAAACCTGTCGAATGAAACCACTGAACATCAGGGCATTTCACTGACATTTCTCTGCTGTTCAATGTGAATAGATTAACCATTACTTCTCTATGGGGGATTTCACTGCTGCCGAACAGGCACCGTATTTCACTGCCGCCGAACAGGCACCGTATTTCACTGCCGCCGAACAGGCACCGTATTTCACTGCCGCCGAACAGGCACCGTATTTCACTGCCACCGAACAGGCACCGTATTTCACTGCCGCTGAACAGGCACCGTATTTCACTGCCGCCGAACAGGCACCGTATTTCACTGCTGCCAAACAGCACCGTATTTCACTGCCGTCGAACAGGCACCGGATTTCACTGCTGTCGAACAGCACCGGATTTCACCCCGAGACCCTGAGAATCTGATCATTCACCCCGAGACCCCGAGAACCTGAGAATCTGATCATTCACCCCGAGACCCCGAGAATCTGATCATTCACCCCGAGACCCCGAGAACCTGATTATTCACCCCGAGAATCTGATCATTCACCCCGAGACCCCGAGACCCCGAGAACCTGATCATTCACCCCGAGACCCCGAGACCCCGAGAATCTGATCATTCACCCCGAGACCCCGAGAACCTGAGAATCTGATCATTCACCCCGAGACCCCGAGAACCTGATCATTCACCCCGAGACCCCGAGAACCTGAGAATCTGATCATTCACCCCGAGACCCCGAGAACCTGATCATTCACCCCGAGACCCCGAGAATCTGATCATTCACCCCGAGACCCCGAGAACCTGGAGAATCTGATCATTCACCCCGAGACCCCGAGAACCTGATCATTCACCCCGAGACCCCGAGAACCTGAGAATCTGATCATTCACCCCGAGACCCCGAGAACCTGATCATTCACCCCGAGACCCCGAGAACCTGATCATTCACCCCGAGACCCCGAGAATCTGATCATTCACCCCGAGACCCCGAGAACCCGAGAATCTGATCATTCACCCCGAGACCCCGAGAATCTGCACATTCGTCCAGGGGTCAAGTGGTGAAAAAATAAGTATGGGAACTCACCAACACTGGTCTCAAAGATTACTGGGAGCTGCAGCGCTTCTTTATGCATGAGAATGTACTTCCTCTGGCGAGCACTGAGATATGGTCGTTCCATGCCTTCCCAATGCACTTAAATCCAGGAAAAAGCCTTATATATATATGTTTATAAAACTGTGTCTATATAGAAAGGTATTGCAGCTTCCCCGTGTATCAGCCAAAAGGGAACCAAGTTCCTCCTGATAAAATGGTGAGGGAGCCGCATTCCTGAAGAACTTGACCCCTGCATTTGTGTTTTTGCCCCTGGAGACCCTGAGTTTCCACCTGGTCGTCTTTGCTTTCGCAGGTGTTGGGGTGTCACTTGGTCTGATTAGGACAGATCTCGTCCACCTGCTCCATTAAAGCCCTGGGCTGGAGGCGGCCGCGTGGTCTGATGCTAAGAGCTGCTGGCTTTGCTGTGAGTATTGCGTGTTATGGTGGTGGCTGTGGTTATGGGTGTCCTGGTGGTGGTGGTTGTGGTTGCTGGGGGTATGGGTGTCCTGGTGGTGGTTGCTGGGGGTATGGGTGTCCTGGTTGCCTTGGGGTATGGGTGTCGTGGTGGCCTTGGGGTATGGGTGTCATGGTGGCCTTGGGGGTATGGGTGTCGTGGTGGCCTTGGGGTATGGGTGTCATGGTGGCCTTGGGGGTATGGGTGTCGTGGTGGCCTTGGGGGTATGGGTGTCGTGGTGGCCTTGGGGGTATGGGTGTCGTGGTGGCCTTGGGGGTATGGGTGTCGTGGTGGCCTTGGGGGTATGGGTGTCGTGGTGGCCTTGGGGGTATGGGTGTCCTGGTTGCCTTGGGGGTATGGGTGTCATGGTGGCCTTGGGGTATGGGTGTCGTGGTGGCCTTGGGGGTATGGGTGTCGTGGTGGCCTTGGGGTATGGGTGTCGTGGTGGCCTTGGGGGTATGGGTGTCGTGGTGGCCTTGGGGGTATGGGTGTCGTGGTGGCCTTGGGGTATGGGTGTCGTGGTGGCCTTGGGGGTATGGGTGTCGTGGTGGCCTTGCAGTTTGAGGGTGCAGCCTGTGACCCCCCCCCCCTGCCAACTCTTAAGTCATGTTGTCACCCTGTCCTTCTGTTGCACCAGGTTTGCTGTGCAGGTCTGGCAGAGGGTCTAGCCATGAAGAGCGCTGCCACGTGTTCTTATTGAAGGTCCCTGGTTTCCTAGTGGACTTCACTCCGATGCTGCGTGACGCTTGCACGTTGGCAGTGCTTTTCATGCACAGACCCCCAGAACACAGCGCATCCTGGAAAGTGGTTGAGTCCCTCTGTACCCCCCCAACCCCAACCCCAACCCCAACAGCATCTCCTACTCCACTGCGTGCGGCACATCCCCTGACAGCCCCCCCCCCCGTGAACTGTGTCTGTGCAGGTAGTCGACATGAAAAGTGCTGCCCTGGTGCCTGCAGGAGGAGCTGATGTGAACAATTTAGGGGGACTTCTGCCTAGAGCAGGGGTGCTCACCTTTGGCCCTTCAGGTGCTTTGGAACCATTTCCCTTGATGGTCTGTCGACCTAATGGTAGCTGAGCATCATGGGAAACATTATCTCCCTTGCATGCAATTCCACTATGTTACTCTGGGGGCCTTTCCCTCTGCTCAGCACGCATGGCTTTGCTCTGACCTGGTTCTCCTGCTGGTAATTCACCAGGAGAAGCAGGCGGTAGTGCCCCGTTGCATGGACCACCATGCCCCGTTGCATGGACCACCGTGCCCCGTTGCATGGACCACCGTGCCCCGTTGCATGGACCACCGTGCCCCGTTGCATGCTCTCGGGTCTCTATAGAAACCCGCCATGTTTGCTAGCTCTGTCCGGTGACCGGTATCATGGAAGCCCTCGGTCACCGTTCCGGTTGTGTTCTCCTTTGTGAAGCTGCCTTGCAGCATTGCAGAGTCTGCCACGTTTTCCTGCACAGGGAGAGAACGGGGAACATGCTGCCCTGCAACATGTATAATTCATATGCTGCAGGAAAGAAATCACTGCAGGTCACCTGAGATTCCTTTGATTTCTTATCTGCAGAGTATGGGTTATACATACTGCAGGGTGGCATTTTTCATGCACTGCCCATCAGCACGAATACATTATGTGTTCATGAAAACATGGCGGATCTGGCAACCGGCTACCACTGAGTGGGCAATCAGCTGCAGAGGTGACGGTCCAGGTTAGCCGGCGTCTCTTTAGCAGAGGATATGTGGATAAATTAGACCGTAACCTCCCGGCTCCGCAGCGTCTCGCCGCCCTGTGTGAATTGGCCTTTGATATTCAATCCCACATTACGGTAAAGTCGGGCGCGGCGAGTGTTTAGGCAAATCGATTGTTGAATTTATTTTTCCACCCATGTATTGAAAGTCTTTTTTTAAAATATATTTTAGGATCCCTCCCCAGACGACGCCTCAATCTCCAAATGGTGAGTAGCGCTATTCCCGCGGGAGGCGTGTGATGGCCCGGGCGCTCCGTGAGTTGCTTTAGGGTATCGCGGTGAAGCTGACCGTTCCTTGGTATAAAGGATGTGCTTCATGAAGCCTTTGCATGATCTGGAGAAGCCCCGTCCTGCGTTGTAGCCAGGGCAGCCATCGGTGGGGTGGGGCGGCGGGGGGGGGGGTTTGACAGCACATGTGATATGTTCAAGGACTCCAGGGCCCCTGGACATACCCGATGCGGTTTGCCTAAGTGCCACAGATGTAAGGGTCCCTCCATGCCACCTAGGACTGGCCCAGCAAGAAATTGATACCTTTGCCAGTGGGTCACAGCATCCGTGGCCGGTCAGAGCATGGACTCCTCACTGAGGGATCGATTTTAATGTGGTCTGCACCACTGGGCAGAGGAAAGGCTCGCCCACCACCACTGGGCAGAGGAAAGGCTCGCCCACCACCACTGGGCAGAGGAAAGGCTCGCCCACCACCACTGGGCAGAGGAAAGGCTCGCCCACCACCACTGGGCAGAGGAAAGGCTCGCCCACCACCACTGGGCAGAGGAAAGGCTCGCCCACCACCACTGGGCAGAGGAAAGGCTCGCCCACCACCACTGGGCAGAGGAAAGGCTCGCCCACCACCACTGGGCAGAGGAAAGGCTCGCCCACCACCACTGGGAGAAGTGGAGGAGCCACAGTAATTTAATGTTTACTGGAAGGGGGTCCCTGGCCAATTGTTTAAGGGGGCCCCAAGAATTCCGATGGCAGCCCTGGTTGTAGCACTGGTCACAGTACAGAGGATGCAAAGCATCTGAGGCCTTGTATCGCATGCGGTAATTCAGACAGTGACGCGAATTCCTGCACGGTTACAGGTAATCCTGGATCTCAATCTATGTGACCACCCCCGGATATAACATAGGGCTGAGGCCAGCAGGGGTGACTCTAGGGTTAGTGAGGCCTTGGGTCAAGCTCAGATATGAGGCTCTTCTCCCTGTGCACAAAACCTAGAAACTAACTCAACAAATCCGAGTTAAAAGCGCAAACGGCGTGAATGTAGGAGTATTTGTAACGTTATTCCATCCTACAAATTCCATAATGTGAGGCCGCAGTTGGAGCGAGGCCTTAGACAGCTGCTAATTTTGCCAAGTTATAGAGCTGCCCTGGAGGCCGGTAATGAAATCTGTTCTGTGTTGTTGTCTAAGGTACTAGCCCCACTAGTTGCTGGCCACTTCTGATCCCAAGTGGTCAGCAACAAATTCCAGTCCCTAAGGGCCAAATCTCCATTAGCCTGGCTCAGATGATTACTTTCACTTGGCGAGAGGGCGAATGGAAATTTTGAGCCCTGTCCTAGTCCATGGTAGGCGGTTCCTCAAACAACCAGATGTTCTGAGAGCCTTTGAAGCTTTATCACGATGGCACCTAATCACGGTACAAAGCGTGTGCAGTGAATGAATGGGGTCCCATACTGCTTTCACTGGCCTAGTGCACCATATTGCCCAGGTCCTGTCATTTGTTTAATCACAGGTAGATCCTTTGAAGACCTCAGTGAACATGTTCTACCCATAGCATCTAGTCCTGGTATTTGGGGTCTGCAGTGATCTCTGCCCTGTTATTGCTTTCCCTGGCCCTTTGTAAGGTATTTCATTGACCTGGACATAGCCTTTCCCATGTTGTAGGGGTAGTAGGGAGGCCACTGCTGGTGTGCACTGGTATTTGTTGCAATGTTCTGTGATGGGCGTTCAGTCTTTTTGGTCCTCATCGTGAGGGGCTCTAGGCAGTGGAGTGGCTTGTTATTACCGTGTGGTTGGTCATCCGCCTGTATCATAAACTAAAGTTTGCTTAACCTCCTGCAGGGAATCTCCAAAGGCCTTGGTCCTCTTGGTGTCCACGTGGACACTGAAGAAGGGGTGTGCATTCATACGGACAATGAGATGTACTGGAGCTCCGGCTGCCATGGAAACTCCAACCGTCTCCAAGCCAGAGAGGAGAAAGATATCACCAGCAAGTTCCGAGTGTTTTTGCGCCAGAATGGGAAAGTGATCTTCCAGGATTTTCGCGACCTCTACATCAACTGTGCTGTGTACAGTGGGGTCACCTATCTGGACATCGAGAAGTCCTATCCGGATGAAGAGTGTGAGTTTGAAGTCTTTAATGATGGGGAGAAGGTGATGCTGAAAGCCCCAAATGGCAAGTTTGTTTGCCGAACCTTCCACCACCATGAGACTGTCCTGGAAGTAAGCCGGGCAAAGGTGGAGGACTGCTGTCGGTTCCGTGTTGGGATGGGGGACATTTACAAACCTTGTTTTGACATTTCTGCCGTGGAGTGGGATGACATATCAAACTTAACCTGTCAACCATGTGTCCTAAAGGCTGATAAATTTTACAATCACACAGATGCAATCCAAGAACACGAGTTCAAGTTGTGTTGGGAGACCCAAACCATTGAGACAACCCAGTGGGCCAGAACATGGGGGCTGAATTCCACATTATCCACCAAATTTCCCCTATTGTCCATTGAAGCTACAATTACCTATAATGGGAGTTTCCGGAATATTGCCACCTCATACAGGACCATCTCAGAGAAGAGGGTCAAGAAGGTTTCAGTCCAACCACAGAGTAAAGTCCTTGCTCAGCTAATCGTTTCCAAATTGGAAAATGTGACCCTGCCATTCAAAGTTTACGTCCGTAAAACCAAAGTGGATGGGGATATCCTGGACCTGGTGGAGGAAGGAGTGTGGAAAGGGATGGTGTATGACCGTGTTGACTTGGAAACTGATCAACAGCCCATAGGTGTATTTTCTGACTGCTCTTTAATGTGACCTGCTCTATTGACTCCATTGACAAACACGCTGAATGTGACGCAATATCGGCATGTGGCCAACTGCATCTCTCGATTAAAGCTGATGGTTTTTAGATTTCCACAATGATTCGATGACTCTTCTGCCAAGGACTGGAATGCCTAACCTTTCTCTTCTGCTATAGAAACAAAGTGGGGGGGGGGCAAAATAATTCTAAAATACTCCCGCACTGAGATAAAGACCTGGTGGGTGATTGTATGGGTCAAGGCAACCTTGTCTCCATTGTGTGTAGTTTTTTTTTTATCTCGTGGTTAGATTTCTTCTCACCCTGTTCCACCTCTGACCTTTCTCTTGCCACAATAGACACTGGTTGGGTTTTAGTCTCTTGGCTAGTGGTCAATGTTCAGACGCATTGTTACGGATCCCCCCCCCCCATGTCCAAAGTGAATTCATGATCTTCCTCCATTGAAATAAATTGCAAGCTTTAATAAATGTCTGCTGTCTGACTTATTCTGGATAAAGCTGAATTACTTTGGTTTAGAGTTTGGGGTGTAGTTGCAGGCGTTGGTGTTGGCCAGGGACACAATATTGGGTTTCGGATGGGTGCACCTTTTTTGCAACGGTTGACATGTTGGCTGATTTATCAATGATACATAATGGTTATGCATCAATACACTGGAGGGGTTTACAATGGCATATATTAAACTGGGTCCCGATCACTACCTTGAGGCAGCTATGACTGTATGATCCAGTGGACCAGCTCCTACATCTCTTGGCCACACACAGGATTAAAGGCTTAATGGGCCTGGAGCTAAAGATTGGGTATGTCCAATTTTTCTCCCTGCTGGCTCTATCCTATTCTCAAAGTTCCTTCGCCATGTTCTCCTTCCCAGCAATCCTCTCTCCTTTCCCCCGCTCCTGCTCTTGGTCTTCTCGCCTCTCCCCTGCTCCTCTGCCTCTTTCTTCTCGCCTCTCCCCTGCTCCTCTGCCTCGTTCTGCTCTCCTTCCCCCCGCTCCTCTGCCTCGTTCTGCTCTCCTTCCCGCCCCTGCTTCTCTGCCTCGTTCTTCTCTCCTTCCCCCGCTCCTGCCTCGTTCTTCTCTCCTTCCCGCCCCGCTCCTCTGCCTCGTTCTTCTCTCCTTCCCCCGCTCCTCTGCCTCGTTCTTCTCTCCTTCCCCCGCTCCTGCCTCGTTCTTCTCTCCGTCCCCCCGCTCCTCTGCCACGTTCTTCTCTCCTTCCCGCCCCGCTCCTCTGCCACGTTCTTCTCTCCTTCCCGCCCCGCTCCTCTGCCACGTTCTTCTCGCCTTCCCGCCCCGCTCCTCTGCCACGTTCTTCTCGCCTTCCCGCCCCGCTCCTCTGCCACGTTCTTCTCTCCTTCCCGCCCCGCTCCTCTGCCACGTTCTTCTCTCCTTCCCGCCCCGCTCCTCTGCCACGTTCTTCTCTCCTTCCCGCCCCGCTCCTCTGCCTCGTTCATTGCTCCTTTCCTTCTTTGCTCCTTGCCCCGCTCCTCTGCCTCGTTCTTCTTTCCTTCCGTCCGGCTCCTCCGCTTCATTCTTTCCTTCCCGCCCGCTCCTCTGCTTCGTTCTTCTCTTCTTCCTGCCCGCTCCTCTGCTTCTTTCTTATCTCCTTCCTGCCAGCTCCTCTGCTTCGTTCTTCTCTCCTTCCCGCCAGATTCTCTGCTTAGTTATTATCTCCTTCCTGCCCGCTCCTCTGCTTCATTCTTCTCTCCTTCGCCCCGCTCCTCTGCCACGTTCTTCTCTCCTTCCCGCCCCGCTCCTCTGCCACGTTCTTCTCGCCTTCCCGCCCCGCTCCTCTGCCACGTTCTTCTCTCCTTCCCGCCCCGCTCCTCTGCCACGTTCTTCTTTCCTTCCCGCCCCGCTCCTCTGCCTCGTTCATTGCTCCTTTCCTTCTTTGCTCCTTGCCCCGCTCCTCTGCCTCGTTCTTCTTTCCTTCCAACCCGCTCCTATGCTTCATTCTTTCCTTCCCGACCGCTCCTCTGCTTCGTTCTTCTCTCCTTCCTGCCCGCTCCTCTGCTTCTTTCTTCTCTCCTTCCTGCCCGCTCCTCTGCTTCTTTCTTCTCTCCTGCCAGCTCCTCTGCTTCTTTCTTCTCTCCTTCCTGCCCGCTCCTCTGCTTCGTTCTTCTCTCCTTCCCGCCCGATCCTCTGCTTAGTTATTCTCTCCTTCCCCCCGCTCCTCTGCCTCGTTCTTATTTCCTTCCCCCGCTCCTCTGCCTCGTTCTTCTCTCCTTGCCCCACTCCTCTGCCTCGTTCTTCTCTCCTTGCCCCGCTCCTCTGCCTCGTTCTTCTCTCCTTGCCCCGCTCCTCTGCCTCGTTCTTCTCTCCTTGCCCCGCTCCTCTGCCTCGTTCTTCTCTCCTTGCCCCGCTCCTCTGCCTCGTTCTTCTCTCCTTGCCCCGCTCCTCTGCCTCGTTCTTCTCTCCTTCCTGCCCCGCTCCTCTGCCTCGTTCTTCTCTCCTTCCTGCCCCGCTCCTCTGCCTCGTTCTTCTCTCCTTCCTGCCCCGCTCCTCTGCCTCGTTCTTCTCTCCTTGCCCCGCTCCTCTGCCTCGTTCTTCTCTCCTTGCCCCGCTCCTCTGCCTCATTCTTCTCTCCTTGCCCCGCTCCTCTGCCTCGTTCTTCTCTCCTTCTTGCCCCGCTCCTCTGCCTCGTTTTCTCTCCTTCCTGCCCCGCTCTCTGCCTCGTTCTTCTCTCCTTCCTGCCCCGCTCCTCTGCCTCGTTCTTCTTCCTTCCTGCCCGCTCCTCTGCCTCGTTCTTCTCTCCTTCATGCCCCGTCCTCTGCCTCGTTCTTCTCTCCTTCCTGCCCCGCTCCTCTGCCTCGTTTCTTCTCTCCTTCTGCCCCGCTCCTCTGCCTCGTTCTTCTCTCCTTCCTGCCCCGCTCCTCTGCCTCGTTCTTCTCTCCTTCCTGCCCCGCTCCTCTGCCTCGTTCTTCTCTCCTTCCTGCCCCGCTCCTCTGCCTCGTTCTTCTCTCCTTCCTGCCCCGCTCCTCTGCCTCGTTCTTCTCTCCTTCCTGCCCCGCTCCTCTGCCTCGTTCTTCTCTCTCTCCTGCCCCGCCCTCTGCCTCGTTCTTTCTCCTTGCCCGTTCTTCTCTCTTCCTGCCCGTTTCTCTCCTTTCTGCCTCGTCTTCTTCTCTTTCTGCCTCGTTCTTTCTCCTTTCTGCCTCTTCTTCTCCTTTCTGCTCGTTCTTCTCTTTCTGCCTCGTTCTTCTCTCCTTCTGCCTCGTTCTTCTCTCCTTTCTGCCTCGTTCTTCTCTCCTTCCTGCCGTTCTTCTCTTTCTGCCTCGTTCTTCTCTCTTTCTGCCTCTCTCTTCTTCTGCCTCGTTCTTCTCTCCTTTCTGCCTCGTTCTTCTCTCCTTCTGCCTCGTTTTCTCTCCTTTCTGCTCGTTTTCTTCCTTTCTGCCTCGTTCTTCTCTCCTTTCTGCCTCGTTCTTCTCTCCTTTCTGCCTCGTTCTTCTCTCCTTTCTGCCTCGTTCTTCTCTCCTTTCTGCCCCGCTCTCTGCCTCGTTCTTCTCCTTTCTGCTCGTTCTTCTCCTTTCTGCCTCTTCTCTCTCCTTCTGCCGTTCTTCTCTCCTTTCTGCCTCGTTCTTCTCTCCTTTTCGCCTCGTTCTTCTCTCTTTCTGCCTCGTTCTTTCTCTCCTTTCTGCCCCGCTCCTCTGCTCTTTCTCTCCTTTGGCCTCGTTCTTCTCTCCTTTCTGCCTCGTTCTTCTCTCCTTTCTGCCCCGCTCCTCTGCCTCGTTCTTCTCTCCTTTCTGCCTCGTTCTTCTCTCCTTTCTGCCTCGTTCTTCTCTCCTTTCTGCCTCGTTCTTCTCTCCTTTCTGCCCCGCTCCTCTGCCTCGTTCTTCTCTCCTTGCCCCCCCGCTCCTATGCCTCGTTCTTCTTTCCTTCCCGCTCCTCTGCTTCGTTCTAATCTCCTTCCCATCCGTCTGCCTCGTTCTTCTCTCCTTCCTGCCCCGCTCCTCTGCCTCGTTCTTCTCTCCTTCCTGCCCCGCTCCTCTGCCTCGTTCTTCTCTCCTTGCCCCGCTCCTCTGCCTCGTTCTTCTTTCCTTCCCGCTCCTCTGCTCGTTCTCTCTTCCTTGCCCCGCTCCTCTGCCTCGTTCTTCTCTCCTTGCCCCGCTCCTCTGCCGTTCTTCTCTCCTTGCCCCGCTCTGCCTCGTTCTTCTCTCCTTGCCCCGCTCCTCTGCCTCGTTCTTCTCTCCTTCCTGCCCCGCTCCTCTGCCTCGTTCTTCTCTCCTTTCTGCCCCGTTCTTCTCTCCTTTCTGCCCCGTTCTTCTCTCCTTTCTGCCCCGTTCTTCTCTCCTTTCTGCCCCGTTCTTCTCTCCTTTCTGCCTCGTTCTTCTCTCCTTTCTGCCTCGTTCTTCTCTCTCCTTCTGCCCGTTCTCTCTCCTTTCTGCCTCGTTCTTCTCTCCTTTCCCTCGTTCTCCTCCTTTCTGCCTCGTTCTTCTCTCCTTTCTGCCTCGTTCTTCTCTCCTTTCTGCCTCGTTCTTCTCTCCTTTCTGCCTCGTTCTTCTCTCCTTTCTGCCTCGTTCTTCTCTCCTTTCTGCCTCGTTCTTCTCTCCTTTCTGCCTCGTTCTTCTCTCCTTTCTGCCTCGTTCTTCTCTCCTTTCTGCCTCGCTCTTCTCTCCTTTCTGCCTCGCTCTTCTCTCCTTTCTGCCCCGCTCTTCTCTCCTTTCTGCCCCGCTCTTCTCTCCTTGCCCCGCTCCTCTGCCTCGTTCTTCTCTCCTTCCCGCCCCCGCTCCTCTGCCTCGTTCTTCTCTCCTTCCCGCTCCTGGTTGGTGGCAATTTATGCTGCTCTAATAAACTTTCTCTTGGCCTTTTTGGGGAATCGACATGAAGCTGGAGCTCCAGTAGCCCCTATGTTAATCTGCTCCTTAACATACATCATGTGTGCGGAGAAGCCCAATAATACCAGTGTATATCTCCCCCTGTGTACGTCCATTAAAGGGTTGGTTAAGAATGTATCTTGTGCATCTGGTCAAGAACGTTTCTGGATGTGCAGGTGAAATGTCTGCTTCTTGTGAACGAGGTGCCAGACCCCACCGTTCTCTTCCTACTCAGCCTCTGAATCGAGGAGACTGTCTGGTCCTCCTTTTAATGACAGCACTATGATCGAGCAGATCTGGTCGGTGGTAATGTGGCCTCTGCCTCTAGCAATGGTTACTTTGATTTGCCATGCAAACCCAGCTGAGCTCCATTAAAGGCCCGGAGATGGTTGGGTCACGATGAAGGAATCCGTCTAGAATAGAAGCCACCATTTCCAAGACCTATAGCCCACCCCCCTCCCATGGGCAATGACACTTCTGTAAATCGTGTCTTTAACGGGCTGATGGCGGGAGGAAATTGCTGTTCAGGGTGAGTAGATTGGGGTCAGGGTTGTCTGCATCTCAAACCTGAGAGGAAGTGGTAGGTCCTGCCTTAATGCTAGGCCTGATGGTGGCTCTCCTGAAAACTCCAGAAAGCTGCCTCCAGGTATCTGCTCAATGGGGTCACTGGGCACTATGGGGACGTCAATCCAGGGGATGGAGGAGGATAAATGTCTTTCGGTGGCTGCCCCGTCCCATCCCAGTGGCCAGGTTCCTGATCTGCTATTTTTCTGAGGAGCTCTGGCCGTACACATCCCAAGAATGAGGTGTTTTTTAAAAGCAAAAACCAAACACTGGTCCTTAAACAGCGCCATCCCGGTGTCTCCCGGTACACTGGGGTCTCGTCATGGCAGGGTTTGTGTTGTCCGATCTAAATGGAGATTTCTGCTGATAAAGGTCTTGGAGAGCAGGGAGGTGGGGACACTGTGCCCCAGAGAAAGGCTTCCATGTTTTTGTGGCAGTAGATGTGCCGTTTGGCAAAAAAACCTCTTGGTTTGTGACGGACGTCCGACGCCATTACACAATATAAAGGTAGACTGCAGTATTTCTCCAGTATTTGACCCCCTTCCCCTCGTATTATCATTGACATCCCAACCACTGGTGGCCACTTCCTGTCATATCCCCCAACTTCCTCAAATATGGCCGCCGTGTGAGGGCAGCAGTGGCTTCTCTAAGGGGAGGGTCAACTCCTGCCTTTACAGCGACCAAGAAGGAAAAACAAACCCAACTCCTAATGAGGCTTTAAATAAATGGAAACGTCTCGGCACAAATACATCACAACAACGTACCCAGGCCTGTTATATTGTGCGTGTGTAATGTGCGCATGTGTGTGATATCTGATGGTTTGGTTACGCGGTGATGGATCTGCTGGGGATCGTCTCCCGCGCTTATGAAATTTAATTAAGCGGCTTGATGATTAAGAAGTTACACTTGTCTCGTAACGAGCCCCGGAGGAGGAGGCGCCGCTCTCTCGCCCCCCCCCCCCAGGGCCCGGCCTCTCTGCAGAGTAAACAGGTTTAGGAAATGAACTCCGCAGAGAACACGGCGCTTCCTGCAGACCTCACCCGCTCCGCGCCAGAAACCGCACAGCGAGACGAACGTCTTACTGGTGTTTGGCAGCTGCTGATATCCATGTTATCAAAGCGTAGCCGCAAACCTCCTGAGCCTGACTGCAAACCTCCTGAGCCTGACTGCAAACACATCCTGAAAAATAACCGGATTGGTCAAGAAACCCTAAACTCACAATGTCAAAAAAAGAGAAACCCTAAATTCTGTTTTACAGAGAATTACAGATTTACTTCAATGTATAGAATTGGGTTTTATTGGTGTCGATTTGATGGTACACTCCTATGCTGTGCACATTACTGTGAGTTTTATTGCTGTAGAGTTCTGTGATACCCTCAGCGTGTGCCGCCGGGGACTCTGCATGCTGGGGCGTGTGCCGCCGGGGACTCTGCATGCTGGGGCGTGTGCCGCCGTGGGCTCTGCATGCTGGGGCGTGTGCCGCCGGGGGCTCTGCGTGCCGGGGCGTGTGCCGCCGGGGGCTCTGCGTGCCGGGGCGTGTGCCGCCGCTTCATGTCTGCCGTGGCTGCCCTGGTTTGACCAGTGATCAGAGGGCCGGTAACGGGTCACACCGCTATCAATGTGCAGGCTCTTTGCGGTTGTGGGGCTGGTCACTCATGTCGCTGTCCCAGCTTGTCTATTTTGGGCCTTTCATGCTCTCCCTATGGAAACCAGTGACGCTGCCTCCACCATCTGATAATCCATGAATCCAGAACCTTCTGTGACCCGAGACGCATTACAACACGACACACCCCTCTGATACATACTTTCCTGCAGCGTATGGATTATACATGCGGCGGGGTGACAGTTTTCATGCACTGCCCCTCAGCATGAATAAATTATATGTCCAGGAAAACATGGCGGCTCTGTTTTATGCACAGTGTGATGGCTCCTTACTGGACACGTCGTCATGGTCTCACGATTGTGATTTGGATGCCCCATCAGCGGGCGTTAAGGCTGATTTATATCATGGGGCGACGGCTCGGATTTAGATTGGAAGCTCCTGTATTTGTTGGTGACATATTTGCCGTCTTGTCTTTACCCATTGTACCTTTTGTACAGCGCTACGGAATGTGTTGTTGCCTAATAATAATCCCCCCCCCGGCCTTTTCCATTACCACACATCACGGCTGGAGGCCTGCAGCAGCTGATCCATAACTCTGTATCCAGAACATTCTGTGATGCGTTATAATGAGCCCCTCTATCCTACCGCTCATATATTATACATTGGGGGGGGGGTTTGCTGCAATGCTCTGCTGGTCCATATCAAAGGCTGTCAGGCCAGAGACTGCATTGTCCTCACTATCTCAGGTGATTATCCTGTCCCCCCCCCCCAGGGGTCTTTACATTTCAATGCAAAATGCATTATTCGCGCATAATGACACCCCCCCCCCTTTGCGGGGAATTTACTGGAAATGTCTTACCTGACAAAAGCTGCTCCGCGGGGGGGGGGGTGTATGAGGCTGATATACCCTGTGCAGTCTGAGTGTAAGAAATATATACTTGGTGTAATTTATTCTTAAGTATCGGAGATTGTGAAACCTTTTCAGCTGATTCACGATATTTGAGTCTTCTGGTTTATCAGATCGATCCATTCAATGTGTTTATAGGGGTCCGATTTATATATTCAATTTACGATATTTGGAACCGCAATGAAGTAAAATATAAAACCTGTAGAATAACGACGCGCAGTGACTCTCGCCAAAACGACACTCATTGACAAAACGACAAATGACTTAATAAATGCACAACATCCACGTAACCTGCACCAGAATTACTTATTTGCAATGTATTTTTCCAGGACGGACACATTGAGATTCTGGTTTTGTGTTTTCTGTGTTCAAGAGCATTGAATTGTTACAGAAACACAAAGTAATAAAATGCAAGATATTAAAAACACAAATATACAGATTAACCCAGAAAATAAATATATAGTCCCTGCGTTACAGGTTTACAGGTGCATTCTGTATATAGTCACTGTGTTACATGTTTACAGGTGCATTCTGTATATAGTCACTGTGTTACATGTTTACAGGTGCATTCTGTATATAGTCACTGTGTTACATGTTTACAGGTGCATTCTGTATATAGTCACTGTGTTACATGTTTACAGGAGCATTCTGTATATAGTCACTGTGTTACATGTTTACAGGTGCATTCTGTATATAGTCACTGTGTTACATGTTTACAGGTGCATTCTGTATATAGTCACTGTTACATGTTTACAGGTGCATTCTGTATATAGTCACTGTTACATGTTTACAGGCGCATTCTGTATATAGTCACTATGTTACATGTTTACAGGTGCATTCTGTATATAGTCACTGTTACATGTTTACAGGTGCATTCTGTATATAGTCACTATGTTACATGTTTACAGGTACATTCTGTATATAGTCACTGTTACATGTTTACAGGCGCATTCTGTATATAGTCACTGTGTTACATGTTTACAGCTGCATTCTGTATATAGTCACTGTGTTACATGTTTACAGGCACATTCTGTATATAGTCACTGTGTTACATGTTTACAGGTGCATTCTGTATATAGTCACTGTGTTACATGTTTACAGGTGTATCCTATATGTAGAATAAATAGATATTTATGCCTGAGTCATTGTATTGGCTCACAGCCTCGCAATAGGTGGGCTCAAACCTCAGATGGGCATTGATTTAGGCACAACCACTGAAAAAATAGAGCAGGGTGAAAAGATAGATTTCTGGAAAAAATGTATGCTAGTATTGGACATGAGCCAAGATATCCGAAGCGATATCCTCTCCCAGCTGATCAGAGAAGAGCTTCACTCAGGAGTAAAGCGTGGTTTGGGTGCGCGCTTGGGGCCGGCGCGGTTTGGGTGTGCGCTTGGGGCCGGCGCGGTTTGGGTGTACGCTTGGGGCCGGCGCGGTTTGGGTGTGCGCTTGGGGCCAGCGCGGTTTGGGTGTGCGCTTGGGGCCGGCGCGGTTTGGGTGCGCGCTTGGGGCCGGCGCGGTTTGGGTGTGCGCTTGGGGCCGGCGCGATTTGGGTGTGCGCTTGGGGCAGGCGCGATTTGGGTGTGCGCTTGGGGCTGGCGCGATTTGGTGGTGCGCTTGGGGCTGGCGTGGTTTGGGTGTGCGCTTGGGGCTGGCGCGGTTTGGGTGTGCGCTTGGGGCCGGCGCGGTTTGGGTGTGCGCTTGGGGCCGGCGCGGTTTGGGTGTGTGCTTGGGGCTGGCGCGGTTTGGGTGTGCGCTTGGGGCCGGCGCGGTTTGGGTGTGCGCTTGGGGCCGGCGCGGTTTGGGTGTGCGCTTTGGGCTGGCGAGGTTTGGGTGTGCGCTTGGGGCTGGCGAGGTTTGGGTGTGCGCTTGGGGCTGGCGAGGTTTGGGTGTGCGCTTGGGGCCGGCGCGGTTTGGGTGTGCGCTTGGGGCCGGCGCGGTTTGGGTGTGCGCTTGGGCGGCGGGTTTGGTTGTGTGCGCTTGGGGCCGGCGCGGTTTGGGTGTGCGCTTGGGGCCGGCGCGGTTTGGGTGTGCGCTTGGGGCCGGCGCGGTTTGGGTGTGCGCTTGGGGCCGGCGCGGTTTGGGTGTGCACTTGGGGCCGGCGCGGTTTTGTGTAGATGGCGTTGCCCTTTGCTCACACACCCTTTTTAATTTGATTACAATAGGTTTAGACTCTCGGGGCGCAGCGTTAACCTGTCATTACCGTTTATGTGTATTGAGGTAATAAAGTCAGTATTGTTGTTCTTTTGTAATTTCGTGTTACCTTATCTACATATTCACAGGTTAGCGCTGTGCTTTGTGTGTTTGTGTGTGTTGTGTGTCGGTAGGATATCTCCGCCTCTAATCCCTGCATATATTCGATGTGTTATTCATATTATAACGCAAAGGAAACTAAGTGATACTGTGTAACCAAGTCCCAGATTCTACAAACTGTCCGGCTCCTTTTAAAGGGAAACTCTATTAAAATGGATCCTCTTTCACCTTGAATAATCCGGCAGATCCCGCCGGCCTCCAGTTGTTTATGGGTGATTTTACTCACTTCCCCCCCCCCTCGCTGCTCCTCTTCCTCTTCTTCCCAGAAATCCCTGAAGCTTTCTAATACAATGTGTGTAGCTTATGAACCGCACATTGCGCAGCGCTACGGGACTCACACACTTTATACACAAGTTCTGTAGCGCCTGCGCAGAGCGATGGGTCGGAGCTGCACGCACAGATCTGATCCATCACTGCGTCTCGGAACGCTCGCTACAGCGATTTGGTCTCACTGGGTGATGTCGGTCACTCTGTGACATCATTAGTGACCGATCTGGTGACCAGCAGCCGGGAAATTCACAATCCTGGCTGTTGGTGACACTGGGTGGATGGATCAAACTCCTCCGCTTCACCCATTGATTTTCACGATCGGGGGAGCTAGTGGGGTGGGGGGGGCTCTCCTCACATCCTGGTCACTTTATAACTGTAACACGGTCAGGATGAGCTGCTGCGTGTCCCTGTAAGGTTGGGGTCAGACCGGCGCACTTTTAACGTGCGTTCTGGCGCACATAATTACGGCCGCACTAGCAGCAGATGACGGGTAATGACGGCCAATATACGATGTACGGCCGCACAAAAGTCCGGCCGCGCAACGCAAGTGGAATTTGAACGCATTTTTCTGAGAACGCTGAACCGCTAGTACTGACGTACTGAGTGCGCAGCTGCGGCATAGCGGCGTGTGTGCGAGATTAGGAGATGTCAGACGCTGCTAATGTCCAGCCTACATAATGTCCAGACACAAAAAGAGTTTTATTGACGATCCGTACAGAATCACGCCCGAAAATGCGCGTCGTCTGACCGTTTTTGCGCATTCCGTGAAAAAATACGTCAATGCGTTCGGACGCACTTTTTCACGTTCGCGGGGAAAAATGCTTTCATCTGACCCTAGCCTTATTGCGGTAGATCTGTCAGGAACTCAAGGCCCTCATCGGAAACCTCTGGGTGTGTAGTTTCTGTAAATATGTCCTTCGTTATATTTCACCCCTGGTTAATTCCCCAGATTGATTTATATATTTATACTCTCAGATCCGTCCAATGAAACTGGAGTTATATCTCCTTCCAGATCAGAGCGAGGGAAAAGTAAAACGGGAATAAGCAATGACCAGGTTTGAAGGACCTGGTGACCTCAAAGGTTTCATCCTTGCAGGGCTGGAGGTATTGAGGAGGGGGAAGGGGGGCTGGAGGTATTGAGGAGGGGGAAGGGGGGCTGGAGGTATTGAGGAGGGGGAAGGGGGGCTGGAGGTATTGAGGAGGGGGAAGGGGGTTGGAGGTATTGAGGAGGGGGAAGGGGGGTTGGAGGTATTGAGAGGGGGAAGGGGGGTTGGAGGTATTGAGGAGGGGGAAGGGGGGTTGGAGGTATTGAGGAGGGGGAAGGGGGTTGGAGGTATTGAGGAGGGGGAAGGGGGGTTGGAGGTATTGAGGAGGGGGAAGGGGGGTTGGAGGTATTGAGGAGGGGGAAGGGGGGTTGGAGGTATTGAGGAGGGGGAAGGGGGGTTGGAGGTATTGAGGAGGGGGAAGGGGGTTGGAGGTATTGAGGAGGGGGAAGGGGGTTGGAGGTATTGAGGAGGGGGAAGGGGGGTTGGAGGTATTGAGGAGGGGGAAGGGGGGTTGGAGGTATTGAGGAGGGGGAAGGGGGGCTGGAGCTGTTGGCGAGAACTCTTGGGGTTATTCAGAAAATGGAATATTCTAGGTCAAAATAGCCAAACCAGAAAAATTCTCTAATTTTGAACTAGAATTTCACTTCTCCAGTCATTCTCCTGGTTTTCACCTCTCTCTGAATAGACCTGTATGTGTTAATTAAGAGACATGTTCTTGGACCCAACGATCGCCGGATTCTGTTTGTTTGGTTTTTGTTTTCTGTTTTGACGTGAGTGTATTGAATCAGGCGTTTTCCATCCGCGGGGTGTCGTGCGCCCTGTTTCTATCATCTACACATCTGTAACCACGTCTCTAATGTCAGGGTGTGAGGGGTTAAAAATAATAAGCTTTCTTTTCTTTGCAGCAGTTAACCCTTTTACTTTCTTTTAGAAGATTGCAGGAAAACAGCTTTTAGCTGCAACAAAAAAACTAATAGAAAATCTATATATTATACACAGTATCTGCTATATAACAGGCGCTAAGGATTGTGTAATAAACGCCTTTTCATCCGGTAAAGTGTAAACGTTGTGGCGGGGCTGTTACTTCCACACATACCATGTCTAGGTGCGCCAAGTCGGCCATGTTTTCCTGGATACATATAATGTATTCATGCTGATGGGCAGTGCATGAAAAATACCACCCAGCGTGAAGTAACGTGTCCAGGGAAACATGGCAGACCCGGCTGCCCTAAGTAAGGATGTGTTTTGAATCTGCAGAGGCTTCCGAGAAAAGAATTCATAACGTCTGCGGGTTCTGCAATAAAACCCCACTTTAATGGAATTTATACATTATGAGCTCAGCACTGAAAGGGTTAAGTAGCTGGGTTCTTCACTTACACATGTTCTTTTTAACTGACCTGTATCTTTGGGGATTTCTTTTTTAGCAGACCCCCCCCCCCCCCCGAGTTAATAAAGGTGTCGCTAAGAAACGAGTCCTGCGCGATTGCGATTTTTCTTCTAGATTTCTTTGAGCTTCTTTATTTCTTGATGGAATCTTCAGAAATCGTCACGTTCGAGTCGTCGAGGCGGATAGTTTGTAATCGATATCCGGGAACGTTGTGACCGTGCGAGTCCTACAGGTCTATTCACCAAAAGGTGAAACTATGGAGAAGTGACAATTCTACGTCAAAATACAAAACGTACAAACGGCGTGATTTTATTTTTCTAGACGGCTTGAGTGATCGCCGGGCAGGCGGCGTTCCAGCGCGTCTCGTAAAACCATCATTTATTGCGCCCACGAGAGCGTCAGCGTTTCGGGCCTCTGGACTCACCTCGGTCTTGTTTCGCCTTCCTGGGAAAATACTGAATAAATAATAATTAGAAGGTGAAGCCCTCCCCAGTGTGATGTCATAACCCCCCCCACACTGTGTGTGATGTCATACAGCCTCCCTGCACAGTGTGTGATGTCATACAGCCCCCCACACTGTGTGATGTCATACAGCCCCCCCGCACTGTGTGTGATGTCATACAGCCTCCCCCGCACAGTGTGATGTCATACAGCCCACCCCCGCACAGTGTGATGTCATACACACCCCCCACACAGTGTGACGTTTTCTGCAGCTGGTTTGTTTGCTTTGTGTCTCATAAAGTGATTGTCATACAGCCCCCCCACACACAGTGTGTGATGTCATACAGCCCCCCCCACACAGTGTGTGATGTCATACAGCCCCCCCCCCACCCCAGAGGAACCTGCATCTGAATAATTAGTTTTTTGGACTTTATGTTTTATTTCCCGTCGAGTTGCGCGTTTCATTCCGCTCTCTCTGATTCCTCCAGATTTCTTTTTGTTTTGGAATGATGCGTTTTCTGTTTGTTTTGTGCAGATTCGGCGTCGCGGCCTGATCCCATCGCTCTCTGGTAACCGCGGAAACCTTCATTTAATTATTTATTCCTTCAGGTTTTAGGAATAAACAGAATTTATTTGACGTGTTTTATCCAATGACGGGCTGATAGAATAAGAACATGTAAAAGTGAGATTAACCCCTTCACTGCTGAGCCATTTCATGTCTTCATAAAAGAAAAATGTTTGGTTTTCTATAAAAATAAAAAATAATTCTTTACTTTAAACATGGTCATATTTGGTATCATTGGAAAGGCCATGCTCTGCCCTGCTAGCTGCCAACAGTCGGGAGATATCGGGGTTCAAAGGAACCCCTATCTTTCCTTAGTCAATGAGGACGTTCCCCACACGTCCTCAGCAGTGAAAAGGTTAAAAGCCTCCACGCTGTAAATAATCACGTTTATATCTGCAGAAAACCTTTCTACGTCCCAGAAATTCAGAGAAACCGCTTACAGAGCTTGTGCTACATTCCCCCTATGCAGCAAAGCACTCTGGGTAGGATATTATGCAAATGAAGTCAACAGTGTCTCACTTTTTTTCCATCTAGACTCTGGACAAGGCGGGTTCTGTGTAATTACAATGTCGCAAAGGCCAGGTGTGTGTGTGTGTGTGTCGATCTTGAGGGAATCCTATGGGGGCCGCTCTGAGCCCCCCCCCCCATACAATATAGTCTAAAGCTATTGTTAGTAACCTCGGCCCCCCAGATGTTTTGAAACCTCTCCCATGATGCTCGGGTACTCACTAGACTGGCTGAGCCTCATGGGAAATACAATTCCAAAATATCTAGAGGGCAGAGGATACTGACCCCTACCCTAAAGGAGGGGGTGCCCAGGTGGAATGTCAGGCTCCTAGAGGTCACCGGCCGCAGAGGTACATGACCTGAATCCTGCATCCACAGCAAACCTCCCCTCTCATCCACTCAGATGTGAGGCTGTTCTGGAATGTGCTGATTACAGGGCCGGGGAATCTCAAGGGCTGCGGGAAAATTCCTGCAGAAATTCCCACGCTGCACACTGCCTCGCCCCATCACCCGCTGCCTGGCGTCGCCCCATCACCCGCTGCCTGGCATCGCCCAATCACCCGCTGCCTGGCATCGCCCCATCACCCGCTGCCTGGCGTCGCCCCATCACCCGCTGCCTGACGTCGCCCATTCACCCGCTGCCTGACGTCGCCCAATCACCCGCTGCCTGACGTCGCCCAATCACCCGCTGCCTGGCGTCGCCCAATCACCCGCTGCCTGACGTCGCCCAATCACCCGCTGCCTGACGTCGCCCAATCACCCGCTGCCTGGCGTCGCCCAATAGGATTAATTTACTGATTTACATTTTCTGCATTATTTTTTATTTTGTTGCAACCTGTTCTCAGGCCCTGATTGGGTGGCTGGGTGGGGTGGGGGAGGAGTCACGGCCTGCTTTCAGGTTTTATAGGCGCCGTTGAAGAACAGACCGTATGGTGTAAAGGAGCCGACCATATGCAGAATATTACGAGTGCGCCGCGTGGGGCGACGATTTCCCACCTTCAGTTACTCGGACACACTGAAAGCATTTCTAATATGTAAACCTGGGATTTTGGGTCATTTTGTGCATAAAAGACAATAAAGCTTAGCGCTGTGCTCCGTCCATAATGATTGAATGGCAGGAATGCACAATACAGAGGCCGGGGCTCTCCAGGGGGCCCACCCTGCGCGCAATCCAAAAACCAACGCTGGGTCCTGGCCGGAGGCGGCTGTAGTCGGTGAGGTCTTGGTTAGGGCTCCGCTGTGAAGTCGCTCAGACGTCTCTCCTGGCAGCGCCGAGTGTTAATACAGGCGGGTATATATGATATCCTGGAAATCCCCTGAACACGTGTATACAGAGCCTCTCTCAAATTCCATCCTGCGAGACCCCCCGCGTGTACGGGGCCCCCCTGTGTGTGTGCGGGGCCCCCCTGTGTGTGCGGGGCCCCCCTTTTGTGTGTATGGGGCCCCCCTTGTGTGTGTATGGGGACCCCTCGTGTGTGTATGGGGGCCCCTCGTGTGTGTATGGGGGCCCCTCGTGTGTGTGTGTATGGGGGCCCCTCGTGTGTGTGTGTGTATGGGGGCCCCTCGTGTGTGTATGGGGGCCCCCGTGTGTGTATGGGGGCCCCCGTGTGTGTATGTGGCCTCCCTTGTGTGTGTGTATGGGGGCCCCCGTGTGTGTGTATGGGGCCCCCATGTGTGTATGTGGCCCCCCGTGTGTGTGTGTGTGTAGGGGGGCCCCCGTGTGTGTGTGTATGGGGCCCCTCCGTGTGTGTGTGTGGGTCCCCGTGTGTGTGTGTATGGGGTCCCCGTGTGTGTGTGTGTATGGGGCCCCTCCGTGTGTGTGTGTATGGGGCCCCCCCGTGTGTGTGTAGGGGGCCCCCCGTGTGTGTGTGCGCGCGAGGCCCCCCCCCGTGTGTGCGCGTGAGGCCCCCCCCCCGTGTGTGTGCGCGAGGCCCCCGGCAGCTGCCTATTTGGCCCAATTCTAGTGCCGCCTCTGGTTCTGGCCTTCAGATGCTGGAGATTATTAGTTGCAGAGCAGCAGCGTGTCGGCCGGCTTGATAAAGGCTCTGCAGACAGACGAGACGCTGCCGCTCTGCAACTAATAATCTCCAGCATCTGAGGTTTGAGGTTTGAAGCTTCCAAGACCAAGATATGATAGAAACATTTAAATACGTAAAGGGAATCCACAAGGTAGAGGAAGGGAGTATATTTAAAAGGAAACAAAGTAGCAAAACAAGAGGACATAGTCTTAGATTAGAGGGGCAAAGGTTTAAAAGTAACATCAGGAAGCATTATTTTACTGAGAGGGTGGTGGATACATGGAACAGTCTTCCAGTAGAAGTGGTAGAGGCCAAAACAGTAATTGAATTTAAGCAGGCATGGGATAGGCATAAGGCTATCCTAAACAAAAGATAAATCCGGGTAAAGTATCCATGTAATTGGGCGACTAGATGGGCCGAAAGGTTCTTATCTGCCGACATTTTTCTATGTTTCTATGTTTTTCAATCGAAACGCTGCGCTTTGCTGCAATAATACATCCGCGTTCCTTTTTACTGCACCGAGGAGGGAGCAGCTCCTGATACCCAGAGCCTTTATCACCAGAGGTGGCGCTATAACTAGGCCAAATAGGCAGCTGACTAAGGCCTCGCTGATGCAGGGGCCTCGCTCATACAAGGGGCCTCGCTGATACAAGGGGCCTCGCTGATACAAGGGGCCTCGCTGATACAAGGGGCCTCGCTGATACAAGGGGCCTCGCTGATACAGGGGCCTCGCTGATACAGGGGCCTCGCTGATACAGGGGGCCTCGCTGATACCAGGGGCCTCGCTGATACAAGGGGCCTCGCTGATAACAGGGGCCTCGCTGATCCAAGGGGCCTCGCTGATACAAGGGCCTCGCTGATACAGGGGCCTCGCTGATACAAGGGGCCTCGCTGATACCGGGGCCTCGCTGATACAGGGGGCCTCGCTGATACAGGGGGCCTCGCTGATACCAGGGGCCTCGCTGATACCAGGGGCCTTGCTGATACAGGGGCCTCGCTGATACAAGGGGCCTCGCTGATACAAGGGGCCTCGCTGATACAGGGGCCTCGCTGATACAGGGGCCTCGCTGATACAAGGGCCTCGCTGATACAGGGGCCTCGCTGATACAAGGGGCCTCGCTGATACAAGGGGCCTCGCTGATACAGGGGCCTCGCTGATACAAGGGGCCTCGCTGATAACAGGGGCCTCGCTGATACAAGGGGCCTCGCTGATACAAGGGGCCTCGCTGATACAGGGGCCTCGCTGATACAGGGGCCTCGCTGATACAGGGGCCTCGCTGATACAAGGGGCCTCGCTGATAACAGGGGCCTCGCTGATACAAGGGGCCTCGCTGATACAGGGGCCTCGCTGATACAGGGGCCTCGCTGATACAGGGGCCTCGCTGATACAGGGGGCCTCGCTGATACAGGGGCCTCGCTGATACCAGGGGCCTCGCTGATACCAGGGGCCTCGCTGATACAGGGGCCTCGCTGATACAAGGGGCCTCGCTGATACAGGGGGCCTCGCTGATAACAGGGGCCTCGCTGATACAAGGGGCCTCGCTGATACAAGGGGCCTCGCTGATACAGGGGCCTCGCTGATACAAGGGGCCTCGCTGATACAGGGGCCTCGCTGATACAGGGGCCTCGCTGATAACAGGGGCCTCGCTGATACAGGGGCCTCGCTGATACAAGGGGCCTCGCTGATACAAGGGGCCTCGCTGATACAGGGGCCTCGCTGATACAAGGGGCCTCGCTGATACAGGGCCCTCGCTGATACAAGGGGCCTCGCTGATACAAGGGGCCTCGCTGATACAGGGGCCTCGCTGATACAGGGGCCTCGCTGATACAGGGGCCTCGCTGATACAAGGGCCTCGCTGATACAAGGGGCCTCGCTGATACAAGGGGCCTCGCTGATACAAGGGGCCTCGCTGATACAGGGGCCTCGCTGATACAAGGGGCCTCGCTGATACAGGGGCCTCGCTGATACAAGGGGCCTCGCTGATACAGGGGCCTCGCTGATACAGGGGCCTCGCTGATACAGGGGCCTCGCTGATACAGGGGCCTCGCTGATACAGGGGCCTCGCTGATACAAGGGCCTCGCTGATACAGGGGGCCTCGCTGATACAGGGGGCCTCGCTGATACAAGGGCCTCGCTGATACAAGGGGCCTCGCTGATACAAGGGGCCTCGCTGATACAGGGGCCTCGCTGATACAGGGGCCTCGCTGATACAGGGGCCTCGCTGATACAGGGGCCTCGCTGATACAAGGGGCCTCGCTGATACAGGGGCCTCGCTGATACAGGGGCCTCGCTGATACAGGGGCCTCGCTGATACAGGGGCCTCGCTGATACAAGGGGCCTCGCTGATACAGGGGCCTCGCTGATACAAGGGGCCTCGCTGATACAGGGGCCTCGCTGATACAAGGGGCTTCGCTGATACAAGGGGCCTCGCTGATATATTTTATACATTGGGGGGGGGTTTGCTGCCGCTCATATATTTTATACATTGGGGGGGGGGTTTGCTGTGATTTTTTTTTTTTTTTTTTTTTTTTTTTTTTTTTTTTGCTGGTCCATATCAAAGGCGGTCGGGCAGGAGACCTCATTGTCCTCACAATCTCAGGTGATTATCCTGTCCCCGCGGGGGGTCTTACATTTCAATGCATTATTCACGCATAATGAGCCCCCCACCCCCCCCCCAGGGAATTTACTGGAAATGTCCCACCAGACAAAAGCTGCTCCCGGGGGGGGGGGGAGGGGGTGTTGCATGTTGATGCTTTAGGAAGTTCTGGAATGTGTTTTTGGGCATAGTTGTTGGGCTCCCGTGAAGAACCTGGGTGGGAGACGGACGGGGGTTCCTAAAAATATATAAAGGGGTTATTCACTAAGGCTAGGGTCAGACGAACGCATTATTCGCAGCGACCGTCAAAAAGTGCGTCCGAACGCATTTTTTCACGGAAGACGCGATAGCGGTCACACGATGCGCATTTTCGTGCGTGATTTGTTACGGCTCCAAACCAGTAAACTTTTTGCGTCTGGACGTTATGTTGGCCGGACATTAGCAGCGTCTGACGTCTCCTAATCACACACACACGCCGCTATGCGGACGCAGCGCACTCTGTACGTCAGTACTAACGGTTCTGCGTTCTTGACAAAATGCGTTCGTTTGCCGCTTGCGTTGCGCGGCTGGACTTTTGTGCGACCGTACTTCGTATATTGGCCGTCATTGCCCGTCATTTGCTGCTAGTGCGGCCGTGATTAAGTGCACCTAAACGCACGTTAAAAATGCGTTCGTCTGACCCCAGCCTAAACGCTGAATTTCACTTTTCGTTGCTATTTTGGGGCAATTCGTCTATTCACGAAACGGCAAATTCACCAAATCCAGGAGAAGCGCGGTGCGGTGCGGTGAGGTGCGGTGCGGCGCGGCGGCCGTGAAACTGCCCCATAGATTATAGTGTTTCCTATTCCCAGAACCCCGAAATCCCAGAAAAACGCCCCGATTTCCGTGTTTAAACAGCAGAATCCCGTAGGATGCCGCGAGTAAAAACAGAATATCTTTATTTAAATTTTTTATTTTAAAATAGTTTTTATTTTTTTTAAATTTACCTTTTTTTTTTTTTTGTTTCGACACATTTTATGGACTTATTTTCCTCCATTTTGCAGAATCTGAAGAGTCTGGCTTTAATTTATATTGATATTCGGTGACTCCAATCTCGGCAAATTGCGGTGACGGTTCATTAAATGGTGAATTCCTTGTATTTTCGTCAAGGTGGAATCACTGAAATGCGGCAAAGCGCAGAAAATGTACGAAATCTCAGTGCTTTGTGAATAGACCTTCAATGGTGGGAACTTGCCAGTATTTCTGGGGCCCCCCCATAACTATTGCTCCAACTCAACCCCCCCCCCTGACATTTAATATAAATTTTATTTTTTATCTCACATTAAGGCGACTTTCAGAGAAAATGTAATTATTGTGACTTAAGGAAACACGTGGTTGAAAAGCTAAACCAAAGCTTTAAATCGTGTGGGAACCCAGGGAACTCCGTTCCTCCTGCTAAAATAGTGGCGGAACTGCATTCCTACACGTTCCTCCTCGTCTGGACACCCGGTGGGACGTCACGGCTGGTTCTGTTCATATCGCGTGCCCTGCTCTTGTAGCGGGAGCCCCAGTAACCCCTCATGTCACACGGTCTGCGTGCAGCGTTTATAAATGGTGGCGTCGCTGTATCGTCATGGTTTTTAAGGCCGTTGAAGCTTTTTTTTTTTTTTTTTTAATGCAGACCTGACTCTCCCCTTTCTTCCAGGAAAATGCCCGTTAATTTTGAGGTTGCGCAAGGTGCACCTCAGAGGATCCCAAACTCCGCCCCCCCCCCAGAGGTTTATTGCCTACAATTCCCAGAATGCTTTTGGATACAATGGATGGGTGCTGCAGTTCAGCAGGATCTGGGGGCCGGAGTTTGACGGTCCTGATCCAAGCCAACTCCATCCAATCACATCAGCCGTTACTTGCCGTCCTGAAAGATGCGTCGATCATAAATTTTAGGTTCGTATTACTGGCTTAACCCCTTCACTACCGATAACGAGATATCTCGATCTGCTGATCTGCAGCACAAAAGCGCATGATTTTCGTTTGCTATTGGGCTGCAGAAGATGCCCCCAATGTTTTAGCCGTGTGGGGGTAATGCCCGAAGAAGAGCTAAAACTGTAAAATCAGCTGCTCAAAGCTCTGAAATATCGGCCTTTCAGCAGCCGATGCAGGAAAAAAAGAAAATCGAGCAGCCGCTCAATCCTCTAACTCGGGTTGGCAGCAGATGGCGCCACCTACTGGCCAAAACAGGTTATTTACATTAAGAAATACAATGGGCATGAACTCAAATATTTCTTGCTTTATAATTAATTAAAAATGATTTTACAAAAAGCACTGGTTTCTGACTATGGGTTTTTTGGTAGTGAAGGGGTTAAATTTTAATAAAACAGAATAAACTGTAACCCTCTGGACTTGTAATTTTTACTTTTTGCTTTTTAATTTAATATTTACATTTTCGTGTGTGTGTGTGTGTGTGTGTGTGTGTGTGTGTACACAAACAAAATGGGGGGGGGATTGACATACATAAAAAGTGGGACGGGCACAAATATAAAATTTTGGAAGCTTTTTAACAGTAAATGTTGATTTCTCGCTCAGCGCTTTATACTCCTTTTATTCGATAATACAATGTGCCGCAACATACAACAGAAATGTTTCTGTTTTCATAGATAGATGTGATGTGTTTTAAGGCGTCTGCTGGAACGTATGACCGCAGGGGTCTAATAAAGTGCAGTAATATAGCGTGACACGCTGTATAATATACGACTGAAATTCATGTTTTAACAGTTGCACATTTGAGGTTAAAAGCTTCTTGATCCAAAGAGAAATCTGACGCCATCTGTGGGCAAGAAGGGATGTTTCCCAGTAGGTTACATATTGGCGAGCGCTTCAGACTGTTTTTTTTTTTGTTTTTTTTGCTTCTTTTGGATCAACAGCAGTAGGTGATGTGTGAAAGGCTGAACCTGATGGACGCACGGCTTTATTCGGCCTATGTAGCTACGTTTCTTGATGTGGCCTCTTGACGTGACCTTTACATGTAACAGGTTCACAATCTGTCATCCCGGAGCCGGCCCGGAACAAAACCGAAAAAACGAGATATAACTAGTGTGGATTCTGCTATAAAAAATGATTTTGAATGACCGTGTTTAATGTGATGTGACAAAGAGCTCTGTACACGAGGGAAAATATCCAGCAACACCGAGCAAGCGAGGAGAACTGATCCCTGTGTGATGTTTGGGGGTGACAGCGAGTGCCCCCCTCAACCTCTGTAGCTACTAGGGCTAATCTAGCAGGTTTATTATTTTTATAGTGTGTGTTGTTTTTTTTTTTATCTAACCGTCCAGTATCAATATTTGTGTTTCACCTGCCCCCCCTTATTTAAATCGCTGAAGGGGGGTGCAGGTGAAACGGCTCAGCATTGAAGGGGTTAAGTACTTTAAGTCTGGAGTCTTTTTTTATAGAAATATTTGTAAACTTTGTCCTAAAGCCCAGGTCTGGTGCGGGATTTCTGACACTGTATGCATAAAACGCATTGTTGGCCCCCGCTCCCCAGTGATCTCCCCCCCCCCAATACTTCTCATGCTCCTGTAAGGTCCGTCTCCCCATTTCATCCACCCCTAATATTTCGCTGCGAATCTCATTCAGTGCATAACTCCTGCTATAGCACCCACGGTTATATTGGCTCAAGGTGGCGCCCCCTCCATGCAGCGCCCCAGACAGCTGCCTAGTTGGCCTAATGGATCCACCGGCCCTGATAATAAAATAAACCTGAGAAGGTAATAAAGGAATCGCTTGTTTTTTATCCTTTAGTTTTTTTTGTCGGTGCTTTGTTTTCACGTTCTGTTCGTCAGGCGGCGCTGCCCCTTTAAGGCTGATTCCAGGTTTTCAGACGCCTCATAATTCTTTGTTTTGGAATGGACGATGTCGCGTCCCAACCGGATCTGGGTGTTTAAATCCAACCTATTGAACGCACAAAAACGTGTTTTATTCTACAAATAACTGTCATTTATTTTTGTAGGCCTGAATATCCAGGCTGGAGGAATGTGTGACGTGTCGGTATCATGGAAGTTATTTCATGGTGTAAAATCCTGTGTTCTGGGGAGCATAACCCAGCGTGCAGAGAGGTTGGGGGCCATTCTGAGCCCCCTCATACGATGTGCCCGAAGGAAGGGCCCCTGTTAGATGTAAGGCTCCTAGAGGTCACCGCAGAGGTACATGACCTGAATCCTGCAGCCACAGCACTCATCCCCCTTATCCGCTCAGACATGAGGCTGCTCTGGAATGTGCTGATTACAGGGCCGGGTAATGGCAGGGGGCGCGGGAAAATTCCTGCTGAAATTCCCACGCTGCACACTGCTTTGCCCAATCGCCCGCTGCCTGGCGTCGCCCAATAGGATGAATTTACTGATTTAAATCTATATTTTTTAACGTTTAATTATTGTGTCCGTCCCCCCCCACAAATGGAATTTAATGTAACGGCTGCTGCAGGTGAATTAAAAATCTCATTTTCTGGCTCTGATGGATTTTGAGCAGCTGTGCAAGTGTTTGGGCTGAACGCTAGCGCCGCGCCGCTCCTCTGAGAGCGACGGGATCTGCGCGCCAAACGTTTTGTCTTAATGAACAGAATTTATTGTTTTATTATTGCATCTGGTGGGGGGGGGGTCCATGTCCAGATTTCAGGTGATATAGTGTGACCTGTCCTTTTCCTCGCACATGTAATCCGTTTACACACCGCACCCCATCGCCCCCCCCAGCCTCGCGTCTCCCTATAGAACCGATTTACACATTTTATTTCTTGGATTTTATTTATTCTATATTTCCTTCATGGGGGGGGGGTGTGTTATGTCTAGTTTCCAGATGAGATAAGGAGTTATTCAGAGCTTTGACATGTTGCTGACATTTCTGTGTTCTCTCGGTCGCCGCACTTCGGGGAGTCAAATTCCACAACCCTGCGGTGAATTCGGCAAAAAACACCTTCTGGCGCCAGTGTGCGCTGACCTTTCCCTCCCACCTGATAATCACTTTATACTCGGCGCCCCCCCCCCGTACCCTAAAGTATGCATTCATTATATATATATCGGGGTGTATGTGTCCTGCTCAGCTCGCCGGTGACGACGCAGTGACCTGTCCTTTCCCTCCCACCTGAGAATCACTTTATACACAGCGCCCGACCTCCCCGCACATTATTATTATACTTTATTTATATAGCACCAGCATATTCCGCAGCGCTGAAAAATGGGCTTAATCTAGACAGGGTTACAAAACATTGAACAACATTTTGACAAACCCGTACTGGAGGAAACGAGGGCCCTGTACCCTGAATTTATAGATTATTTTTTTTTTAATCTATTATTTATTTTTATTATTGCAGTGTGTTTTTGTTTGTGTGTGTTGTCCGGGTGATGACGCATTGTGGCGTGTCCGGGTGATGACGCATTGTGGCGTGTCCGGGTGATGACGCAGTGTGGCGTGTCCGGGTGATGACGCAGTGTGGCGTGTCCGGGTGATGATGCAGTGTGGCGTGTCCAGGTGATGATGCAGTGTGGTGTGTCTGGGTGATGACGCAGTGTGGCGTGTCCGGGTGATGATGCAGTGTGGCGTGTCCAGGTGATGACGCAGTGTGGCGTGTCTGGGTGATGACGCAGTGTGGCGTGTCTGGGTGATGACGCAGTGTGGCGTGTCTGGGTGATGATGCAGTGTGGCGTGTCTGGGTGATGACGCAGTGTGGCGTGTCTGGGTGATGATGCAGTGTGGGGTGATGATGCAGTGTGGCGTGTCTGGGTGATGACGCAGTGTGGCGTGTCTGGGTGGTGACGCAGTGTGGCGTGTCTGGGTGATGACGCAGTGTGGCGTGTCTGGGTGATGACGCAGTGTGGCGTGTCTGGGTGATGAAGCAGTGTGGCGTGTCTGGGTGATTGATGCAGTGTGGCGTGTCCGGGTGATGACGCAGTGTGGCGTGTCTGGGTGACGCAGTGTGGCGTGTCCGGGTGATGACGCAGTGTGGCGTGTCCGGGTGATGACGCAGTGTGGCATGTCTGTCTGGGTGATGACGCAGTGTGGCGTGTCTGTCTGGGTGATGACGCAGTGTGGCGTGTCCGGGTGATGACGCAGTGTGGCGTGTCCGGGTGATGACGCAGTGTGGCGTGTCCGGGTGATGACGCAGTGTGGTGTGTCCGGGTGATGACGCAGTGTGGTGTGTCCGGGTGATGACGCAGTGTGGCGTGTCTGGGTGATGACGCAGTGTGGCGTGTCCGGGTGATGACGCAGTGTGGCGTGTCCGGGTGATGACGCAGTGTGGCGTGTCCGGGTGATGACGCAGTGTGGCGTGTCCGGGTGATGAAGCAGTGTGGCGTGTCCGGGTGATGAAGCAGTGTGGCGTGTCCGGGTGATGAAGCAGTGTGGCGTGTCCGGGTGATGACGCAGTGTGGCGTGTCCGGGTGATGACGCAGTGTGGCGTGTCCGGGTGATGACGCAGTGTGGCGTGTCCGGGTGATGACGCAGTGTGGCGTGTCCGGGTGATGACGCAGTGTGGCGTGTCCGGGTGATGATGCAGTGTGGCGTGTCCGGGTGATGATGCAGTGTGGTGTGTCCGGGTGATGAAGCAGTGTGGCGTGTCCGGGTGATGACGCAGTGTGGCGTGTCCGGGTGATGACGCAGTGTGGCGTGTCTGGGTGATGAAGCAGTGTGGCGTGTCGGGTGATGACGCAGTGTGGCGTGTCTGGGTGATGATGCAGTGTGGCGTGTCTGGGTGGTGACGCAGTGTGGCGTGTCCGGGTGATGACGCAGTGTGGCGTGTCTGGGTGATGACGCAGTGTGGCGTGTCTGGGTGATGATGAAGCAGTGTGGCGTGTTCGGGTGATGATGCAGTGTTTGGTGATGATGCAGTGTGGCGTGTCTGGGTGACGATGCAGTGTGGCGTGTCTGGGTGATGATGCAGTGTGGCGTGTCTGGGTGATGACGCAGTGTGGCGTGTCTGGGTGATGACGCAGTGTGGCGTGTCTGGGTGATGACGCAGTGTGGCGTGTCTGGGTGATGAAGCAGTGTGGCGTGTCTGGGTGATGACGCAGTGTGGCGTGTCTGGGTGATGACGCAGTGTGGCGTGTCCGGGTGATGACGCATTGTGGGGTGATGACGCAGTGTGGCGTGTTCGGGTGATGATGCAGTGTTTGGTGATGATGCAGTGTGGCGTGTCTGGGTGACGATGCAGTGTGGCGTGTCTGGGTGATGATGCAGTGTGGCGTGTCTGGGTGATGACGCAGTGTGGCGTGTCTGGGTGATGACGCAGTGTGGCGTGTCTGGGTGATGACGCAGTGTGGCGTGTCCGGGTCAGGGCCGGATTAAGATCGCTATGGGCCTGGAGCTGAATATTTCGGTGGCTTTTTTTGGAATTTAGTGAAATGACAACATATTTTTAGGCTATTTAATATTGCATATATATGTATATCTTACCAAGCAGATACGGTGTGAGTAAATTTCCATTCAGATTTCAATCATCACAGCGTGTAAAATAATTTTTTCATATTTTATCATTCAAACCTCTGGTTTTATATTCTATAGGGAATTCTTGTTAAAAAAATAAATGGGAACCTATAACTGCATTTTTCTGAGAAAATATACAATTTTAACCCAAATATTTGAGATTTCCCATGTGTTTTGGATAATGGTGTTTTATGAATAATATGACTTATGTATAAAACACTGACCTTGCTCCCAGCGTGGGAAAGGAGAAGGTGAGTAATGGCAGTGGTATTGCTAATTTTATACGTGACAAATGGACAATACCATCGCTTTGGAACAAAAAATAAATAAAGTTTTTTGTTTTCTTTTTCTTTTAGATTTTACATTGTCATGTTTGGTATCAATGCAAAGGCCAGACTCTGTCCTGTCTGATGCCTCATTTGACATTGCAAGGTGTAAAGATTAGTGGCGCAGGGTTCCAAAGCCCCCCCAGTGCACTTCGCTGCAGTGTGGCGGTTTAGGTTCTTGATGTAACAATCCGTAATAATGGATTGTACCATCACCTCCACACTTGTTATTGACATGAAAAATGAGATGGTGAGTTAATGCAGCATCATTGTTCCCTTTGTAATTGAAAACTATTGCTGTGTTTGAAAGAAAAATAAAAAATAAAGAAATATTTATTTTATATTTGTTACATAAAACCTGGTCATGTGTGGTATCATTGGAAAGACCATGCTCTGACCTTTCCAGTGATACCTCATATGACCCTGTAGCCACTATGGAGGTGGAGATATAGAGGTCCAAATGCCTATCAATGCAGACAAATTTATCCTTTCTGTGGGCCTATTCTGGGGCATGGGCCTGGAGCTGCTGCTCCATCTGCCCCTATCTTAATCCGGCCCTGGTCCGGGTGATGACGCAGTGTGGCGTGTCCGGGTGATGACGCAGTGTGGCGTGTCCGGGTGATGACGCATTGTGGGGTGATGACGCAGTGTGGCGTGTCTGGGTGATGACGCAGTGTGGCGTGTCTGGGTGATGACGCAGTGTGGCGTGTCCGGGTGATGACGCAGTGTGGCGTGTCTGGGTGATGACGCAGTGTGGCGTGTCTGGGTGATGACGCAGTGTGGCGTGTCTGGGTGATGACGCAGTGTGGCGTGTCCGGGTGAGGACGCATTGTGGGGTGATGACGCAGTGTGGCGTGTCTGGGTGATGACGCAGTGTGGCGTGTCCGGGTGAGGACGCATTGTGGGGTGATGACGCAGTGTGGCGTGTCTGGGTGATGACGCAGTGTGGGGTGATGACGCAGTGTGGCGTGTCCCTGTGATGACGCAGTGTGGCGTGTCCGGGTGAGGACGCATTGTGGGGTGATGACGCAGTGTGGCGTGTCCCTGTGATGACGCAGTGTGGCGTGTCTGGGTGATGACGCAGTGTGGCGTGTCCTGTTCCTCGCCTGCACTAATCTCGTTACACCGCGCCGGGAATGTGTGTTTTTACACAATGTTTGTCTCGGCTGAAACTGGGAAAATAAAGGTGTGAATTGACAAAGCAGATTGGATTCTCACAGGTTCCCGGGAGGGGGGAGGGGGGGTCACGGGGGGGGGGATTAATATTGGAACCTAAAGATTTTTAACAGTTTGATTGTAACACGCAGTGGGGCTGATTCACTAAATGTCTCATTACCATTGATCGGTGAAGACGCGCATTGTTAATTCAGATTAAATATCGAGTCACATCGATGATCCCCCCCCCCGATATGTCACCGTTTATTAAATTCGCCCCAGCGTCGCTCCATTAACCTGTCACAGGTGAGGCGCCGCCTCCCAGAATCCCACCGTGACGCGTTTCCATGTATTAAGTCCTGGTTAATTTCCTGGTTTGGTCATTTCTGGCCGTTATTTTCCCTGTAACTCCCAGCGAGTCTCTGCGCGCAGCGCTACGCAATCACAGTGCCAGTTCTCTAATGGAGTGCCAGCTCTTGGGTCTAGGACCATGTTATGAGTTAAACGCTCTCGCATTCAATGGGGAAAGTGTTTTCAAATCGATTTGGGCTCCCATCATGCATCACATCTGCCTAGAGGTCTCCTGTTATACCACTAGAGTGCAAGCTCCTTGGTAGGCGGCTTTATGTCTTTCTGGTAGAGTGCAAGCTCTTGTGCACAGATTTCCCAGCGCACGGCTTGGGTTAATGAAGGGCAGAGGGTCAGGACGTTTATCTGCGTCATTCGTGATCGTGATGTTTTGGCCGCCATCTGCTCCGTGCAGGCCCCAGGCTCTCTCAGCCCCGGAACGAGCATTTTGCATATTGGATGCAATTCACAAAGCTGTGCCCTCAGGCCCGGGGTTTAGGGTCGCCAGGTCGGCCATGTTTTCCTGGACACGTATCACCATTTCATGCAGAGGGGGACCTCAGGGAAAAGTGCTGCCCTGCAAAATGTATAATTCATATGCTGCAGGAAGGGAATCAGGGGGAAAGGTCACCCGGGATTCCTTCTCTGAAATGGCATTTTCACCCCTCATTTTGGGGTCACCCAGACGCCCCTGAATTAAGCCGTGATGGTTTTTGAACCCGTTGGTGGTGGCATGGTGCCCCATTCACCCGACGCTCAGCTGTGCCCCGCTAAGACGTGCTTTAAATTGTAAGCTCTTGTGACCTGGGAACGAACACCCGATTTCCAATGTGTTTCCCCACCCCCCCCCCTTTAATGTCCAGAACCCCTGGGAATTCTGGGGGATCAGACGCGATGCCGGCGCCAGAAATAATATAACGAGTATTTTCCATTTTTACTCCCGCAAGAAACCTTTCGGGGAGGGGGGACGTGTCACTTTGTAGCTATGACTGAAGTAGACCCCCTCCCCCACCTCATGTGTAACACTTGGATCGTGGGAAGATTCCACATTTTCTTCCCCAAATCCCAATTCGTATTAATCACGGGTGGGGGGGTGCTGCGGTGCGGGTGGGGGGGTGCTGCGGTGCGGGGGGTGGGGGGGTGCTGCGGTGCGGGGGTGGGGAGTGCTGCGGTGCGGGGGGTGGGGAGTGCTGCGGTGCGGGGGTGCTGCGGTGCGGGGGTGGGGGTGCTGCGGTGCGGGGGGGTGTGCTGCGGTGCGGGGGGGTGTGCTGTGGTGGGGGGGGGTGCTGCGGTGCGGGGGGGTGCTGCGGTGCGGGGGGGTGTGCTGCAGTGCGGGTGGGGTGGTGCCGTGCAGGGTGGGGTGCTGCGGTGCGGGGTGGGGTGCTGCAGTGCGGGGTGGTGCGGTGCGGTGGGGGGGGGGGTGCGGTGCGGTGGGGGGGGTGCGGTGCGGTGGGGGGGGTGCGGTGCGGTGGGGGGGGGGGTGCGGTGCGGTGGGGGGGGGGGTGCGGTGCGGGGGGGTGCTGCGGGGGTGGGGTGCTGCGGGGGGTGGGGTGCTGCGGTGTGGGGTGGTGCGGTGCGGGGTGGGGTGCTGCGCTGCGGGGTGGGGTAGAGGGGCGCGCAGAACGTACACTTTGCTTTCCTAGTGAAGATTTAACACTTAATAAAATCTCTGGATTAAAACTCGCCAATCGATTTCACAAGCCCCCCCCCCCCAATATCCCGCGTTGACGGAGGGAAAGCGTGGTTTTAAACGATATGGCTGCGAAACGTCAATGTTGGGAAACGAGCGCAGGTGACGACTTTTTTTTCTTATGTTTTATACATGACCTGGGCTGTTACTCCTGGCTGGTGCAGCCGCTCTGAGTACAGGCGCGACGCCATCTTTTTCTGTATGTATGAATATTGGGTTAATGTTTAGATAATAAATGAAGGGGACACAGTGCTATAAACCCCAGATTAGATTGTTAGCTCCTCTGCACCAGATAGTATCTCTCCTTTGTGATTTCCACACAATGCTTTGGCCTGCCCTGTTAATCCTGTCCCTGCTCACTGTATGTGATCAGCAGATAAGGTCCAGGAGCCTCAGATATGCAGAGCCCATTGTTTGCAGAGTCTCCTTGTAATATGTGAATTTTCCCCAATTAACATGTCCTTTATAATGCGGTGTGTATTTAATCTGCCTCCTGCTGGAGTTTTACCCCTTTCAGTAAATCAGGATACCACAGCCCCACCCCGACTACCAAGAGGATTGGTTGGGGGGTTTGGCCTCCATGGACCATAAAAACCTGGACAGGCATAGGGGAGAACCACAAGAGCCAGCCAGGTAAGGATGGAGCTTCCTCTCTGCCCCACTACCCCTCAACTTTCCAGGATCTGCAAACTCTCCCCACATATCCTCTACCTACTACTCCACTACTACAGCTTGTAATTTCCCAGGCTCTGCCACCCCTCTCGCCTACCTACTACCACACTACTCTACCTTGTAACCCCCCAATCTATACTACCTCTCCCCACATCTCCTGCACCCTTTTTTGCCTTAAATACTACTCCACTACTCCAGCTTGTAACTTCCCAGTCTCTATTTCCTTTTCCCTCCTTTACTCCACCTTGGAGATGACAGAATGACGTTTACAAGCTCTACCTCTTCCCTCATCTCATGCACCGCTCTCCCCTACTACCCCACTACTCCAACTTGTAACCTTCATTTTGTCATCCCTGAAATGTACTCGCCTTCCCCACATTTCCTACGCTCTCACCCCACCTACTACTCAACCTTTTTAACGGCCTTCATTCCGTCATCTCCAGTTTCTACTACTTGTCCTGCACCACTCTAAATCCTCTCTGCTTTGTCATCACCAAATGCCCTCCACATCCTCTTCCCTACTTGCCAGAGGGCTTCTTGCCTCAGTCTTCCATTTTTAGCATCACTACTGCACCCCACTTTCTCAGCCTTGTCCTCTGGAACCTCCATTGTCTTCCCAAACTCATGGCAACTCCTCTATCCAATGCACCCAAAGTGACCCCCCCCCATTTCCTCCTTCCCAAAACCTATTCTGCAATCTGCACCCCCATAGTCTTCCTATTCTCTACTCCGTCTGGTGTTCCACCCATCACCTCCCCCCAACCATCCACGTTCATTGCCATCTTTTTACTAATCCGGTCTATCATGTTCCTCCATGTTTATCCTTCACCCTCTGACCTTGTTATCTCTTAATGCAACCCCTCGCGTGACCAGGAATGACCCAGTAACTCATGGCTTTGTAAGTCGATCGATTCCGTTCTCTCATGGCTGACTCTTTCTCTTTTGGTTCTAGATTGATCTTGTAGCCTCCGGTTCCAGACCTGGACCTTTTACGCCTCCGTTCTGCACCATGTAAGTATAGTGATACCTTGATTTCTTTGCGTTGATGTTTTCCTCTAATTGTACATATTGTATGTGTGAGGTTTGTAGATCTTTGTGGCTCCCTGGATTAATGGCATTATTTCTGATGCGTTGGTCGCCATAGAAAGTAACCGATGTTTCCACATGAGGCCAGACTGGAACTCTTAAGATGTGTATCTTTTCACCATGTATAGACCAGCTTTGTTCCCCAAATGTTGTGTTTGCTCGCGCGTTGAATTAGGGGCACTTCCTTGTTAATATGATACAGTAAGTGCTACCCAATTTGACGTCGCGAGTGAATAACCTGACCGTCAATCTTGGGGCTTGTTTCTGGGACGCAATCTCGACCTTCAGACTGATTGTACGATACCCAAAGCAGAGCTCTGTCTTTGGTTCGTTGCTGCAGAGAAAGAGCTCCCTGTTTTGGGTTTTGTACAAGTTGGGATTCCGCCATTTTGTTCTTGTTTGTTCATTCATAATATCTGTCTCCGGTAATCACCTAACCCTGGAAACCATTGTCGACACATTAGTCAAACTGGGGCCGTTTCTGAGGTTATGGATCCATAAGTGCTTCCCAATTTGACATCCCCAGTGAATAACCTGACCTACATTATCGGGTTCGGGACGCAATCTTGACCTTCAGTCTGACTGTACGATACCTAAAACAGAGCTCTGTCTTTAGTTCATTGATGCAGAGAAAGAGCTCCCTGTTTTGGGTTTTGTACAAGTTGGGATTCCGCCATTTTGTTCTTGTCTGATCTTTCTTCACCATAATCTGTCTCTGGTCACCACCTCTCCCTGGAAACCATTGTCTGCACGTTAGTCAAACTGGGTCACTTTCTGTGGTTATGGATCAGTAAGTGCTTCCCAATTTGACTAGATGTGTGGATGAAACAGTCGTCGACCACCAGGTGCTACAACGAGGGAGAATGGACGGTAAGCCAAGGCCACAACACGCACCCGTATCGTTGTTTACCCAATTGTTAAATCGGGGCTCTTCCTTGTTCTTGCGATAGTAAGCGCACCCCTATTTAACTTACTGTGTAAATAAACTACTCACGCATTTTGGGATGATGTACCTGTAGGACCTTCACCACGGGGACGCCTTGGACACCTAAATTCTGTATTTGCTTATCAGTCGAATCGGGGCACTTCCTTGTTTTGTTGCAGTAAGTGCTCCCCATTTGATTCATTGAGTGAATAAGCTACTCATCGTCGCTCTCGGGGTCCAGACCTAGAATTTGTTAGACACAAGGAAATGATTAATGTTTGCATGTTGGGTAATTTATTTTTTATAAATTAATCGGTACACCCCCTGCAAATTATCTTGTGTTTGCATGTTGGCCTATTGGGGGGGCTTTTCCATTTGACATGTCTAAAGCCAAACGGTCCTTCACGGGCAGGGGGTGCAGGAAGAGTGTCAATGTTTATTGGATGGTTTTCCTTAACATGATGATGATGATGTGACCATCAGGTGATTTTGATGATTATTTTAGGTTGATTTGGGTTTATTTGTTTTCCATAAATTTTCTTAGATTGATGGTCGAACGCAAGGATTCCCGTTTCGGAAAGTCGGCCACCCATTCCGCTTCATGGTGAGTCCAGTGTTTTGTGTCCTTGTGGGAATCTCTTGGTCTGGTTTTACAATACTCAAACCTGAGCTCTCTCGACTTAAAGAGCTCCTCGTTTTGGATTCTTTATAAGTTGGGTTTTCATCGCTTTCGCTGTCCTCTTGCTCCTGATGTCTCTTCATTGGAAATCCACCATTATTGGGTCAGACACTGGTATTCGCACATGAGGTCAAACTGTGACTCCTCCTTGTATATCTGTAAGAGACCGGATTGGTCTTGTGTGGGATACGCACGTTCACATGGCGAGAAACCACGAGGCTGCTCCACCTTACATCACGAATATTCACGTTCAGTCAAGCTGAGGCACTGCCCTGTTAATGTCCATCAGAAAATGTCATGGCTTGACTTTATGTTGAGTGTTTTTCACCCGTTAAGGGAAAACGTACGATTGGGACCTCTAGTTCTGGATGCGCCCACGCCTCAAACATTCTCTGGTTAGGTTGTATCAGCAAGAATGAGCCAATTTAATCCAGTGTGGGACACTGCACCGACTGAGGGGTGCCGAACAAGGAACCGGTGTATGGCTTCACCCACCATCTTTCATGTTTGATCATGTTGGGGCTGGACGTGTCCCTAATGTGGCTTATTGTGTGAATAAACCTAATTATTGTATGACATGCTGGGCTTTGTGACCTCCAGGACCCCCGATTGTTTTTTGGACATGCTGTCACACAGGACCCTCCGTGTAAAAGCTAGCTTGTTACTGTGAGCATAAACTAATGGATGAACGATGTGGTAATGCTGAACCATGATAACCCGAACATAGAAACTGCAAATCTACTATCCTCATGTTGCTGTATTTGGGCCTAAATGTTGCATTTTTGATACTGTTAATCCTCTGTGTTTGTGTGTGTGTGACCTACCTTGTGTGTGACCTTCTCTTTGTCTTCTTCTAGGTTGCTGGATTCAGACTTCGGGGAATAAAATCCCTCATCCATCCGTAGTCGATGTTGCTCTTACGGTCGACTCCTGAGGAAGAGCTTCCTGTCTCGGGCGTTTTATAATTCAAGTCTTTGCCCTGAACGTTCCTGGCCGAGACTCCACGATGGATGATTTATTCTGCCCGGCTCTCTATAGGGCACCCTCCCTCTGTAGGGGTGTATTTACAAGCCCAGTCAAATTCAGGTCTCTACCAAGTGCACCCCAATTTGATCAATCTTCAATCACAGGACCATCTGGAAGGGGAAATAGGTGGGTCCATAAGGCATGGTGAGGCCTGTATCCCACGTACGCAGTGTTTGCACGCCAAGTCAAATTGTGTTGGAGCGTTATCTTATAATGAGACAGTAAGTGCTCCCCAATTTGACTTTTTGTGTGAATACACTAATCACCGCTCGCATGGTGAAGGGATGAGATAATGGGGGGCTCTTCCAGCCTTGGTGGTGCCATTTGGTTCTCATGACTCCCTAGGGTTGTTTTTTTCTGTCTGAGCTGATGTGTTCGCTCAGTAGCCAGACTGGGGCACTTTACTTCTTGCTGTAATTGTAAGTGCTGTCCAGTTTGGTTCATTGAGTGGACAGAACACCCGTCGACCGGCCGTGACGATGAGGGAGCATGCTTAAGGTTTCTAGTTGTATGCATCCATTGGTAAACCCTACGTCCCACATACAGTGTTTGCACTATAAGTCGAATTGTGTTGGGGCACTTACTTGTAAAGAGACAGCAAGTGCTCCCCAATTTGATTTATTGTGTGAATACACTAATCACCGATCGGATTCCGAAGGGATGAGATGACAGACTGCGCTACTGTTTGGATCACATGACTTGAGTTGGATTCATGTCCTGAGCTGATGTGTTCGCTCGGTAGCCGGACCGGGGCACTTTACTGTTTCATATATATATGTTAAGTGCTGTCTAGTTCGGTTAATTGAGTGGACACAATAACCTCGCTCGGCCGTGACCTCGAAGGAGCAGAGGTAAGATGGGCGAGTTGAGGCGTCGTTGGGTTATTTTTTTGGTCTTTCTAGGTGTGTACAAGAAATCCACTCCCGGCGTCTCTGCTCAACAACCGGACTGGGGTAGTTACTCATTTCTTTATGTGAGTAAGTGCTGTCTAGTTCGGTTAATTAAGTGGACGCAATGTCAACTGTGAAGAGAAGACGATGGTGCGATGTCCTCGGTGCCCTTCTCTTGGTCTTCGTCCAGTAGTTTGATGCAATCTAGTCTACTTTATTCTTCTTTTCTGCATTTTTAAGTGAATATTATGATGTTTGGGTTCACTCCACCTGGTCCTTCAATAACCGGACTGCGGCACCAGTCTCTGCATTGTGAGCAAGTGCCGGATAGTTTGATTTATTAAATGGGCGGATGTCCACTGGCAGGGATTTCCTGTGGGCAACCGGAGCAGAGGTAAGAGTTGCACGTTGAGGCGCCTGGGGTTTTGTGCCACTTTGTGTCTGGATGTATCCAGCATGAACATACAGTCATCAATGTCTCTGCTCGATGACCGGACTGGGGCTCTTCATGTAAGTGCTGTCTAGTTGGGTTTCTTGAGTAGACACAATGCCAAATGTCAACCGTTGGTGAAAAGACCTTGATGTCCTCCATTGCGCTTGATCTGTTTGAATGTTCTGTTTCACTTTGACTTTGCTCCTCCAGGAAGTCAACTGGTTCCTTTGATAAAAGGTGTGCGTTCGTTCGTTCTCTAGTTCCTGGTCTTCGGACAAAGCTCATGGCACCGCGGCGGCTGCCATGTTGTTGGGTATAATGGTAACTTTCTGTGCCGTCTCGCCTGGATTTTGGGTTTGGAATCTGAGCTCAGACCAGCTTGACATGGGCACTTCTTCGTATGTAAACCTGAGTAAGTGCTCTATGTTGAGTCGATCTGGGTCACAGACGCTCTGCGGATTCGGCCGTGACCACATTTTCCACGTTTATAACCTATTAATGTGTTTTTAATGTCCTGTGTGACCTGTCATGTAACCAATAAATCTTCATTGAGCATAACGAGAGTGTCATGTCTTTTAAAGCCTGAGAGGCGAGATGTAGACCACGGCATTATCCCGGATATTGAGGTCATTTCCTGTCGCATCGCTCCATTAATATTTTGGGGCAATTTAAAATACTTGGGATTAATGATCTGACGGCAAAATGGAAAAGCTAAAAATAATAAAATTACAGGTTTTGCTGATGTAACCCCCCCCCCTCCTGTTACCTCCATGGTGCGGCCGGGTTGTAAAACCCCCTCTGCTGGGTATTGGATCGTATTAGGAGTTAATACTCAAATTAATTTGATCAGCACATTATTGTTGGTATGTACTTACTGTAACCCCCCTGTGCTGCGCTGTGGAGTATGTTGGCACAATCCTATAAAGCAAATAAATTATATTGTACCGCAGCTTTATAACTGGAGCCCAGAGGCGCAAACGAGTCCTGCCCCAGTCCCCTGTATGCCATGAAAACTCTGCTCCGCCTCCTGTGACATCACAAAGCTATGGCCTCCTTTGTCATATTTTGTAAGATTACATTTAATGGGCTTGGGGTGTGAGGCCTTAGTGCTCACTGGGGTGTCTGGTGGGTGGGCGTGCATTGGGGGGGCAGCCCCGAAACGTGGGTGTGTTGGCACCGCCTCCTTCCAAGCAGAGCTGGATTTACAAATGGGCAAAGTAGTCCTGTGCCTACAGGACAAAACCACAAGGGGCGCTTGCTCTGGAAAACAAAGCACAATGTGTATTTTTTTGGTTTTTACAGAGCGTCCACACAGCGCTGCAAATAAAAATTAAACAACCTTTCAGTCCTGTGGTGGATACACTTCTGTTTATCTTCTGTCTTGCTCTGTGTGTCTCTTCTCTTGTCTTTGCCTCGTTCTAGATGTGTGCCTCTTGTCTCTCGCGCTCTGTGTCTCTCCTCGTCGCGCTCTGTGTCTCTCCTCGTCTCTCACGCTCTGTGTCTCTCCTCGTCTCTCGCGCTCTGTCTCTCCTCGTCTCTCTCTCACGCTCTGTGTCTCTCCTCGTCTCTCTCTCGCGCTCTGTGTCTCTCCTCGTCTCTCTCTCGCGCTCTGTGTCTCTCCTCGTCTCTCTCTCGCGCTCTGTGTCTCTCCTCGTCTCTCTCTCGCGCTCTGTGTCTCTCCTCGTCTCTCTCTCGCGCTCTGTGTCTCTCCTCGTCTCTCTCTCGCGCTCTGTGTCTCTCCTCGTCTCTCTCGCGCTCTGTGTCTCTCCTCGTCTCTCTCTCGCGCTCTGTGTCTCTCCTCGTCTCTCTCTCGCGCTCTGTGTCTCTCCTTGTCTCTCTCTCGCGCTCTGTGTCTCTCCTCGTCTCTCTCTCGCGCTCTGTGTCTCTCCTCGTCTCTCTCGCGCTCTGTGTCTCTCCTCGTCTCTCGTCGTCGCGCTCTGTGTCTCTCTCTCTGTCTCTCTCGTCGCGCTCTGTGTCTCTCCTCGTCTCTCGCGCTCTGTGTCTCTCCTCGTCTCTCGCGCTCTGTGTCTCCTCCTCGTCTCTCGCGCTCTGTGTCTCTCCTCGTCTCTCGCGCTCTGTGTCTCTCTCTCGTCTCTCGCGCTCTGTGTCTCTCCTCGTCTCTCGCGCTCTGTGTCTCTCCTCGTCTCTCGCGCTCTGTGTCTCTCTCTCGTCTCTCGCGCTCTGTGTCTCTCCTCGTCGTCTCTCGCGCTCTGTGTCTCTCCTCGTCTCTCGCGCTCTGTGTCTCTCCTCGTCTCTCGCGCTCTGTGTCCTCTCCTCTCGTCTCTCGCGCTCTGTGTCTCTCCTCGTCTCTCGCGCTCTGTGTCTCTCCTCGTCTCTCGCGCTCTGTGTCTCTCCTCGTCTCTCGCGCTCTGTGTCTCTCCTCGTCTCTCGCGCTCTGTGTCTCTCCTCGTCTCTCGCGCTCTGTGTCTCTCCTCGTCCTCTCGCGCTCTGTGTCTCTCCTCGTCTCTCGCGCTCTGTGTCTCTCCTCGTCTCTCGCGCTCTGTGTCTCTCCTCGTCTCTCGCGCTCTGTGTCTCTCCTCGTCTCTCGCGCTCTGTGTCTCTCCTCGTCTCTCGCGCTCTGTGTCTCTTCCTCGTCTCTCGCGCTCTGTGTCTCTCCTCGTCTCTCGGCTCTTGTCTCTCCTCGTCTCTCGCGCTCTGTGTCTCTTCCTCGGTCTCTGCGCTCTGTGTCTCTCCTCGTCTCTCGCGCTCTGTGTCTCTCCTCGTCTCTCGCGCTCTGTGTCTCTCCTCGTCTCTCGCGCTCTGTGTCTCTCTCCTCGTCTCTCGCGCTCTGTGTCTCTCCTCGTCTCTCGCGCTCTGTGTCTCTCCTCGTCTTCGCGCTCTGTGTCTCTCCTCGTCTCTCGCGCTCTGTGTCTCCTCCTCGTCTCTCGCGCTCTGTGTCTCTCCTCGTCTCTTCGCGCTCTGTGTCTCTCCCGTCTCTCGCGCTCTGTGTCTCTCCTCGTCTCTCGCTCTTGTGTCTCTCCTCGTCTCTCGCGCGGTCTGTGTCTCTCCTCGTCTCTCGCGCTCTGTGTCTCTCCTCGTCTCTCGCGCTCTGTGTCTCTCCTCGTCTCTCGCGCTCTGTGTCTCTCCTCGTCTCTCGCGCTCTGTGTCTCTCCTCGTCTCTCGCGCTCTGTGTCTCTCCTCGTCTCTCGCGCTCGTGTGTCTCTCTCGTCTCTCGCGCTCTGTGTCTCTCCTCGTCTCTCGCGCTCTGTGTCTCTCCTCGTCTCTCGCGCTTCTGTGTCTCTCCTCGTCTCTCGCGCTCTGTGTCTCTCCTCGTCTCTCGCGCTCTGTGTCTCTCCTCGTCTCTCGCGCTCTGTGTGTCTCTCTCTCTCCTCGTCTCTCGCGCTCTGTGTCTCTCTCTCTCCTCGTCTCTCGCGCTCTGTGCCTCTCTCTCTCCTCGTCTCGCTCTCGCGCTCTGTGCCTCTCTCTTCTCCTCGTCTCGCTCTCGCGCTCTGTGCTCTCTCTCTCCTCGTCTCGCTCTCGCGCTCTGTGCCTCTCTCTCTCCTCGTCTCGCTCTCTGCGCTCTGTGCCTCTCTCTCTCCTCGTCTCGCTCTCGCGCTCTGTGCCTCTCTCTCTCCTCGTCTCGCTCTCGCGCTCTGTGCCTCTCTCTCTCCTCGTCTCGCTCTCGCGCTCTGTGCCTCTCTCTCTCTCGTCTCGCTCTCGCGCTCTGTGCCTCTCTCTCTCCTCGTCTCGCTCTGCGCGCTCTGTGCCTCTCTCTCTCCTCGTCTCGCTCTCGCGCTCTGTGCCTCTCTCTCTCCTCGTCTCGCTCTCGCGCTCTGTGCCTCTCTCTCTCCTCGTCTCGCTCTCGCGCTCTGTGCCTCTCTCTCTCCTCGTCTCGCTCTCGCGCTCTGTGCCTCTCTCTCTCCTCGTCTCGCTCTCGCGCTCTGTGCCTCTCTCTCTCCTCGTCTCGCTCTCGCGCTCTGTGCCTCTCTCTCTCCTCGTCTCGCTCTCGCGCTCTGTGCCTCTCTCTCTCCTCGTCTCGCTCTCGCGCTCTGTGCCTCTCTCTCTCCTCGTCTCGCTCTCGCGCTCTGTGCCTCTCTCTCTCCTCGTCTCGCTCTCTGTGTGTCTCCGTCTCGCAATAAACCTGTGTACCCTCGGCTCCGGGGGGGGCCACCATGTACTTGGCCACCAGGTGCTCCCAGCATGCAGCACAGTGAATCCAGAAATGATGCACTCAACATCATGTATCAGCGACGTTTCAGCCCACGCGGACTCGCACTCAAATCTGCTGCCAAACAAGAATCCCTGCCTGTTGTGAGTGACGTTTAGGAAATCTCCGTCAAGTTGGAATCAGGTGTATTTCACATTTCTTTTCAGTCACTGGGGCCGGGGAACCAGGGTGGCCATGTTTTCCAGGTCACATATTACTGTTTCATGCAGAGGGGAGCACAGGGAAAAGTGCTGCCCTGCAACATGTATAATTCATATGCTGCGGGAAGGAACTCATGGCCGGTCACCTGGGATTCCTGATTTCTTACCTGCACTGTATGGATTATACATGCTGCATGGTGGCATTTTTCATGCACTGTCCACCAAAACATGGCTGACCTGGTGCCCATGAGACCTGACCCAGGCATTCAGCATTGTGAGCCACGAGCCCTCAGCTGCCGGTGGATTTGATACAAACAAACTTGTTAAATTTTTTATTTCAATGCAGTTTTTTTTTTTCTTCCGCCTTCTGGGTTGAGGCACAAAGCGCGGTCATTACACCTACAGAGAGAACAGGAACCCGGGCGTAAAGCAGGACATCGAGCCAACGGGTTCCCCACTGCTATAACCAATAAAATCCCGCTGGCTCTGTGGACACTCCATTGCTCGAGTCCTCGCTCCCCACTCTTTCCCTAGACGAAGTTTCCATTGCTCGAGCCCCCTTGTCCCCACAAGCTCCGTGGATGAAACCACCATTGCTCAAGCTCCTGTGTCCCCACTGGCTCTGTGGATAAAGTTGCCATTGCTCAAGCCCCGTGTCCCCACTGGCTCCGTGGATAAAGCTGCCATTGCTCAAGCCCCGTGTCCCCACTGGCTCTGTGGATGAAGCTGCCATTGCTTGAGCCCCCGTGTCCCCCCTGGCTCTGTGGATGAAGCTGCCATTGCTCGAGTCCCCTTGTCCCCACTGGCTCCATGGATGAAGCTGCCATTGCTTGAGTCCCCGTGTCCCCACTTGCTCTGTATGAAGCTGCCATTGCTCGAGCCCACTGGCTTCGTGGATGTAACCACTATTGCTCGAGCTCCCGTGTCCCCCCTGGCTCTGTGGATAAAGCTGCCATTGCTCAAGCCCCTGTGTCCCCACTGGCTCTGTGGATAAAGCTGCCATTGCTCAAGCCCCCGTGTCCCAACTGGCTCTGTGGATGAAGCTGCCACTGCTCAAGCCCCCGTGTCCCCACTTGCTCTGTGGGTGAAGCTTTCATTGCTCAAGCCCCCCGTGTCCCCCTGGCTCTATGGATAAAGCTGCCATTGCTCGAGCCCCCTTGTCCCCACTGGCTCCATGGATGAAGCCACCATTGCTCAAGCTCCTGTGTCCCCACTGGCTCTGTGGATGAAGCTGCTGTTGCTCAAGCCCCCGTGTCCCCCTGGCTCTGTGGATGAAGCTGCCATTGCTCAAGCCCCCTTGTCCCCACTGTCTCCGTGGATGAAACCACCATTGCTCAAGCTCCTGTGTCCCCACTGGCTCTGTGGATAAAGCTGCCATTGTTCAAGCCCCCGTGTCCCCACTTGCTCTGTGAATAAAGCTGCCATTGCTGGACCCCCTTTGTCCCCACTGGCTCCGTGGATGAAACCACCATTGCTCAAGCTCCCGTGTCCCCACTGGCTCTGTGGATAAAGCTGCCATTGCTGGACCCCCTTTGTCCCCACTGGCTCCGTGGATGAAACCACCATTGCTCAAGCTCTCGTGTCCCCACTGGCTCTGTGGATAAAGCTGCCATTACTCAAGCCCCCTTGTCCCCACTGGCTCTGTGGATGAAGCTGCCATTGCTCGAGCCCCCTTGTCCCCACTGGCTCCATGGATGAAGCTGCCATTGCTTGAGCCCCCGTGTCCTCACTTGCTCTGGATGAAGCTGCCATTGCTCGAGCCCACTGACTCCGTGGATGTAACCACTATTGCTTGAGCCCCCGTGTCCCCCTGGCTCTGTGGATAAAGCTGCCATTGCTCGAGCCCCCTTGTCCCCACAAGCTCCGTGGATGAAACCACCATTGCTCTAGCCCGGTGTCCCCCTGGCTCTATGGATAAAGCTGCCATTGCTCGAGCCCTCTTGGCTCCATGGATGAAGCCACCATTGCTCAAGCTCCTGTGTCCCCACTGGCTCTCTGGATAAAGCTGCCATTGCTCGAGCCCCCTTGTCCCCAGAAGCTCCGTGGATGAAACCACCATTGCTCAAGCCCCCGTGTCCCCACTGGCTCTGTGGATAAAGCTGCCTTTGCTCAAGCCCCCGTGTCCCAACTGACTCCATGGATGAAGCTGCCATTGCTCAAGCCCCCTTGTCCCCACAAGCTCCGTGGATGAAACCACCATTGCTCAAGCCCCCGTGTCCCCACTTGCTCTGTGGGTGAAGCTTTCATTGCTCAAGCCCCCCGTGTCCCCCCTGACTCTATGGATAAAGCTGCCATTGCTCGAGCCCCCTTGGCTCCATGGATGAAGCCACCATTGCTCAAGCTCCTGTGTCCCCACTGGCTCTGTGGATGAAGCTGCTGTTGCTCAAGCCCCCGTGTCCCCCCTGGCTCTGTGGATGAAGCTGCCATTGCTCGAGCCCCCTTGTCCCCACTGCCTCCGTGGATGAAACCACCATTGCTCAAGCTCCTGTGTCCCCACTGGCTCTGTAGATAAAGCTGCCATTGCTGGACCCCCCTTGTCCCCACTGGCTCCGTGGATGAAACCACCATTGTTCAAGCTCCTGTGTCCCCACTGGCTCTGTGGATAAAGCTGCCATTACTCAAGCCCCCTTGTCCCCACTGGCCCCGTGGATGAAGCTGCCATTGCTCGAGCCCCCTGGTCCCCACTGGCTCTGTGGATGAAGCCACCATTGCTCAAGCTCCTGTGTCCCCACTGGCTCTGTGGATGAAGCTGCTGCTGCTCAAGCCCCCATGTCCCTGTGGATAAGGCTGCCATTGCTCAAGCCCCCATGTCCCCCCTGGCTCTGCGGATGAAGCTGCCATTGCTCAAGCCCCTGTGTCCCCACTGGCTCTGTGGATAAAGCTGCCATTGCTCGAGCCCCCTTGTTCCCACTGGCTCCGTGGATCAAGCTACCTTTGCTCAAGCTCCTGTGTCCCCCCTGGCTCTGTGGATAAAGCTGCCATTGCTCAAGCCCCCATGTCCCCCCTGGCTCTGTGGATAAAGCTGCCATTGCTCAAGCCCCCATGTCCCCGGTGGCACTGTGGGTGAAGCTGCCATTGCTCAAACCCCCATGTCCCCAGTGGCACTGTGGGTGAAGCTGCCATTGCTCAAGCCCCCATGTCCCCGGTGGCACTGTGGGTGAAGCTGCCATTGCTCAAGCCCCCGTGTCCCCGGTGGCACTGTGGGTGAAGCTGCCATTGCTCGAGCTCTTGATCCCTCCCTGTTGGCTTATTAAGTTTTGTATTTCAAATCTATTATGAACCAGATGTTCCAGTAACGTTCTCTTCAAATGGAACAGTGAATGAAAGGTCCATCTTCCGTAACATAGAGCTCGTCTCCTCGCTCCAATTGTGATGGGTCAGTTAGCCTCCTAACCCATATGCTTCACTAACCATCCCTAACCAACAACCAACCCACTATGATTAACACTTACTAACCCACTTCATTGATACTACCCAGCCTTCACAAGTCGTCCTTTGCTAATCTGATTGCTGACCCGCCCCTGACTAATAAAATGTTGCCGACCTAGCTATGTCTAACTCTCCCAGGTATCAGGTCTGGAACTGCCCCAGGTTTGAGATAAGCCTTAATTAACCTCATAAATCCCAGGACTCTAAGGCTAGGGTCAGACTGAGGCAGTGCGAACGCGCGTGCAGCCACACATAATCACGGCCGTGCTAGCAGCAGATGCCGGGCAATGACGGGCAATATACGAAGTACGGTCGCACAAAAGTGCGGCCGCGCAACGCAAGCGGCAAACAAACGCATTTTTTCGAGAACGTGAAGCCACTAGTACTGACGTACAGAGTGCGCTGCGTCCGCTAGCGGCGTGTGTGCGTGATTAGGAGACGTCAGACGCTGCTAATGTCCGGCCAACATAACGTCCAGACGCAAAAAGTGTTTTATTGATGATCCGTACAAAATCACGGATGAAACTGCGCATCGTATGACCGCTATTGCGTATTCTGTGAAAAAATAAGTCCATTCGTTCGAACGCACTTTTTCACGGACAACGTGAAAAATGCGTTAGTCTGACCCTAGCCTTAGACATCCACTTGTGGTTCACCACTCACATCCCAGTCAAGTGCTGACCATAATGACTCGCTGTGACTGATAACGTCTCTGTGGCAGCTCCTGAATAAATGAGGTGATATGTAACACTTAACACCAGAGTGAGGATCCTGTTTGTTTGTCATAGGGGGCCTTAACGATGGTCCTTTTGGTCGGAGACCTTCCTCAGGTGTTGGCCGTCACGTTGCGCTTTGCAATCTTCTGTATTGCGCGTTTGACCTCTTTGTTCCTCAAGCTGTAGATCAGGGGGTTCAGTACAGGGATGGCCATACAATAAATGGCGGATATCACGCTATCTATCTGCAGAGAGTCACTCGATGTGGGCCTCAGGTACATGAAGATAAGGGCTCCATAATACAACGTCACCACCGTGATGTGGGAGCTGCAGGTGGAGAAGGCCTTCATCCTACCAGCCAAGGAGGGGATACGAAAAATGGCAACGATGATAAATACATAAGAGATCAAGATGAACATCATGAACCCAATGCCAAATATCATGGCTGAGATGGAAGTCAGGATCATGTTGATGGTTGTGTCGCTACAGGACAGTTGGAGCAATGGCTGGACCTCGCAATAAAGTCGACTAATCTGGTTAAGGTCACAGAATCGCAACAGGGAGGTCGGGAGGCTCTGAATGATGGAGTTGCCGACTCCAGTTGACCAAGCTGCAGTTGACAGCTGGATACACGCGGATTGCCTCATGATTGTTCTGTATCGGAGCGGGATGCAAATGGCCACGTAGCGGTCATAGGCCATGAGGGCGAGAAGAATGCACTCAGTGGTAGCGCAGAGTGTGAACAGGTATACCTGACCAATGCAAGCGCCATAGGAGATGGTGCTGTGTCCTCGTACGATGTTGATGAGAATGTTAGGCAGGGTGATGGACGTGTAGGACATCTCCAAGAAGGACAAGTTAGCAAGGAAGAAGTACATGGGGGTGTGCAGGTGGCGATCTGAGAAAATAGCAGACAGGACAGTCACATTGCCCCCCAGAGTGAGAAGGTAAATGCAGAGGAAACCACAAAACGACAGTACCCGAAGCTGAGGAATGTGGGGGAGGCCATGGAGAACAAAGATGGCCGCCGAGCTGGTCTGGTTGCTTGGAGACATTTGGAATTTATCTATAGCATAAAAAAAAAAACAGGTTATCTGTGCAAGAATGTAATCCCGTCCTCCAGGCAGGAGCTATGGACACGTTCGTGAAGGAAAGCTTGGCACGAGAAAGAAGCCACACAACACAACACGACCCTCAATGGCTCCGGATTGTGATGCACTGGAATATACACAGGGATAGAGAGCGGGGCCTCCGCGTTTAGCTCCCACAGACACAGCCGCGTCAGTGCAGGATTTCAAATTTTTCATTGTTTTACAATAGTGTATAAGAGGACCTCAGTGACGGAGACATCAGTGGATTCCCCAGAAACGGGTCAGTGCGGAAACCTTTCCAGAGCTTTACTTACATTACCTCTTAATGCCAGGGGCCAGAATATACAGGAACAGACTGCCAGGAACATACAGGAACAGACAGGTGCCAGAATACACAGGAACAGACAGGGGCCAGAATACACAGGAACAGACAGGTGCCAGAATACACAGGAACAGACAGGGGCCAGAATACACAGGAACAGACAGGTGCCAGAATACACAGGAACAGACAGGGGCCAGAATATACAGGAACAGACTGCCAGGAACATACAGGAACAGACAGGGGCCAGAATACGCAGGAACAGACAGGGGCCAGAATATACAGGAACAGACTGCCAGGAACATACAGGAACAGACAGGTGCCAGAATACACAGGAACAGACAGGGGCCAGAATACACAGGAACAGACAGGTGCCAGAATACACAGGAACACACAGGTGCCAGAATACACAGGAACACACAGGTGCCAGAATACACAGGAACACACAGGGGCCAGAATACGCAGGAACAGACAGGGGCCAGAATACGCAGGAACAGACAGGGGCCAGAATACGCAGGAACAGACAGGGGCCAGAATATGCAGGAACAGACAGGGGCCAGAATACGCAGGAACAGGCAGGTGCCAGAATACACAGGAACAGACTGCCAGGAACATACAGGAACAGACAGGGGCCAGAATATACAGGAACAGACAGGGGCCAGAATATACAGGAACAGACAGGGGCCAGAATATACAGGAACAGACAGGGGCCAGAATACACAGGAACAGACAGGGGCCAGAATACACAGGAACACACAGGGGCCAGAATACCCAGGAACACACAGGGGCCAGAATACACAGGAACACACAGGGGCCAGAATACGCAGGAACAGACAGGGGCCAGAATACGCAGGAACAGACAGGGGCCAGAATACGCAGGAACAGACAGGGGCCAGAATACGCAGGAACAGACAGGGGCCAGAATACGCAGGAACAGACAGGGGCCAGAATATACAGGAACAGACAGGGGCCAGAATATACAGGAACAGACAGGGGCCAGAATATACAGGAACAGACAGGGGCCAGAATACACAGGAACAGACTGCCAGGAACATACAGGAACAGACAGGGGCCAGAATACACAGGAACAGACAGGGGCCAGAATACACAGGAACAGACAGGGGCCAGAATACACAGGAACAGACAGGGGCCAGAATACACAGGAACAGACAGTGGCCAGAATGTACAGGAATGAAAAGACCTGGATACACAGGATCAGACGGACTGGAATATAAAGGGATAGACAGACTGGAATATACAGGAACAGATCAGGCAGAATATACAGGACCAGTCTGAATGGAATATAAAAGGGACAGACCGATCAGGATATATACAAGAACAGACTGACTGGAATATACAGGAACAGACTGTATATAAATAAAGCGACCCCGCCCGCAGAGAGAGATGCTGGAACGTCAACCTTTCAAAGCGGAGAATAAAGTAACTTGGTTGAGTTTTCTGATTAGAAATCTCTGGAGATAATGGAGACTCTGTAACACGACGCAGGAACATTCAGTGACGCCCGTCCCGACGCTGCAGCCTGACAATCAAACTCCTCATTCCTTGTCTGAGTTTCCGGCTGTGTGAATCCAGCGCCCTTTTCTCCTACCACCTCCCCAACCCACCTGTCTGTGAGCGTCGTTCATGCAAACATGATGATGTCACAAAAACGCAATCTGCCTCCATGTTGCGATTAAATGGTAACACTTTCATTTAGCGATCCGTCCGTCTGTTCCCTGACGCTCATCACTTGGCATCATGATGTCCTCCCAGCCTGCGGTGACCCTCGTGAATTTGGGTGACCCGATACCCCCCAAATAATCCGGGGTTATAATGGGGGACCCGAGGGTCTGGGTTTCCGTTCACCAGCCCTGTGATAGATCTGATGGCACCGGGAGCAAGCAGCTCTCACCTTACCTTGATTCACCTGTGCGCCCTGTGGGCATCCTGCCGGTGCCAGCGCTTTATAATGAGCCGGTGAGGCGGCAGGTCCCAGAATAATTAATCAGCACCTTCCTGTTTCCGCAGAGAATAGCGGGAGCCTTCCTCGCAGGACAGAGACAACAAATTAACCCCTTACTCACAGCACAGCAACAACGACAACACATAGACACAGGGGGAAAATTCACTAAACAGTGATCTGTGCAGACACGATCACTGACTGACCCAGAAACCATGAGCAAGTGCTCCATACGGCACAGGGAATACTTTATTATCACCCACGGGTTACTGCAAGAAGGGATGTTACTGGTCCTGCCGGGGTAGAATAAGGAACCTTTACCATTGTCGTGCGCCCCCTGCTGGGGAGGAATGAATGTCAGGTCCCCCACCCCTCCTACCCAATATCAGGCCCCTCCCACTCCTTCCCAATATCAGGCCGCTCCCTCTCTGTCACGGTTCACGCCAACAGCACAAGAAGAAGGGCAAATCCACCACTGCGCTACCATAACCCGGCAGCATCCATCATGCCTTGCCCTTCATGGCTCGGGTCTCTCCTCCGCTTGACGGACCAGGTGCTCCTCGTTATGCCAGGACTTTTCAGTTAAGCAAGGCACAACCCCTTCCTCCAACCCTGTAGATCCATGGAAAGGGAGGAACGTGGAATTTCCACCTGAATCTCAATTAGACATGGGCACAGCGGGGGGGGGTGGCTTCTCCTTTAGTTTTGATTTTTTTGTCCAGTTTTTTTGCGTCTCCGGTCATTTTAATTCGTTTTTTTTCTCGTTTCGCGTCGTTTGTTATTTTACAACGATTCGTAATTTCAGAACCATCCGAAATTTTGGAAGCCCGGGTAACGTTTTCGGATCACTTCGTTTTTAATACGCAATTTCGTAATTTTGAGCGATTTGTTATTTCGTTTTTCGGGAAAACTTCATTTTCTGTTTTTATGATTTATTTCGTTTTTCGGATCAGTTCGTTTTTATGTGTTGGTTGATTTATATTTCTTTTTAGGAGTTTTTTATTAGTTATTTCAGAATGTGAAATAGATTACTACCAATAAAACGAAAATACCAGCCGTCATCCATTTATTTTTGTTAACTGCAGCGAAAAGTCATTTTGCTTATTTATTTTTTACGCATTTCTCAGGAAACTTAAAATTTCACCCAAAATATCCTAATTTATTTTAAATAAAGGAGGGTTCTTTTCCCCATTAGGTTTCAATGTAAAAAAAATATTTGCATTTTTAATTAAATATATATTAAACCGTTTATTTTTTTCGCTTGCAGCAAAAAGTTTCATTTACTTATTTTTTTACAATTTTGTTGGCATTTTTGTGGATTTTTTTTGATGAAATTTTATTGTTCCTAATTTATTTTAAAAGGAGGCCCCCCCCTTTCTGAAATGTATTGAATAGATGCGACGTTTCAGCACCATGGTGAGCTCCAAATCTTCCTATAGTCCTGATCCTGAAACATTTTCAATTAGGAACAATAAAAATTTCACCTAAAAAATTCAGAAAAATGCCAAAGAAATAAATAAATCCTAAAAATTTAAATTAACAAAGAGACTTTTTGCTGCAAGTGAAAAAAATAAATAGTTTAAGAAATATTTAATAAAAAACGAGAATATTTTTTATATTGAAACCTATGGGAAAAAGTCTTGTGTCTTTAAAAATAAAATTAGGAAACTTAAAATTTTATCCAAAAAAAATCCTAAAAAAATAAACTGTTTAAGAAATATCTAATTAAAAACTGGGATTTGTTTAACATTGAAACCTATATGATTCGTCTATGGGTTGCAATCTTAAAAAATATCTAAGTTTTACTTTGAAATCATTTTGTTCCATTTTTTTCGTTTTGGGTCATTTTTCATCCCGTTTATCGTTTCAGATCTCTTTGGATCATTTTGCCTTCCAATATTTCATTTAATTGTTTTCGTTGTGCTACCGCGATTCGCAATTTTGGACGGACGATATTTGGTTTATTGGAAACCTTTAAAAAAATTAACGAAAAAGGTGATTTTCGTCAGAATTTCGATTTGTGACGAAACGAGATGCAGGTGTCTAATCTCAATCCTTTCCCCATTTTATAAAAAAATCACTGTGTCTATATTTTTAACCTGATTAAACGCGTCGCAATGTCTGACCTGAGACTCTGTTTCGAGTCCTTTTTGGCAAATTTGGGTCCCAGGAGGAAGATGAAATCTCAAAACGTTAAATATCAGGAAACAAAACAACAACACGAGGATTCACCGGGGAATTAATTACACGCGATTACAGAAAAACATCGTTATTATCAGGTTACAGCCCCGAAACACGACCAGCGCGTCGCATAACGTGAAAAAGATTTAATAAAAAAATCCCCTGATTATAACAAAGGACACTTTTTGTATAGAATCAGATCCTTTTTCTTCTAATAATGATGTTTTTTTGTAACTTTTAGTTTTGCCCCAAAAAACTCTTTTGATTAAGTGTTACTTGTTGTTAATTAATGATGTATATTAATTATCAGCCTGTAGATTCGCTGAATATTCATAATCTATTAATTAGTGTTAATTACAGAATACCTGACAGGTCATTACCTTCTCCATCGCTCCACCGGGGAACCAGCAATCCACAGGTACGTTAATTAATCACCCCTCGCTCCACAGGTGTATCACTCAGAGGAATCCACAGGTGTTTACCAGGTGAGCGTCCTCCAATTTCTCTGTGTAAGATGCGTAAATGGATACTCTCTAGGGTTAACAAGGGCGGGGGTTAATGAATTGGCCCATACATAAACACAGCCCTACTTATTGGCGTCTCCCTGTATACCGATCTCTGCTTCCACTGCTCTGAATCGTCAGTGTGGACGGCATACATTCAATGAGCCATTCAGACCCATCCAAATCACCAAGCTGCTGCACCGCATCCCTCCCGAAACCGATTTTATGAATTGATCGAAACCACCCGCATATTGTCAGCCCAGTTCAGATAGATTCGGGTTAGTGGAAACAACTGCGCTCAGTGTGCACAGCAAATTCCCAAACCCCAACCCTAAAACAAGCAGAAATAGTGACCCTCACTCTTAATGTAACCCTAACAATAAAACAAGACAGTAATGCGAACACTAAAAGTAACCCTAAAAATCAAGCAGAAATAGTGACCTTAATGTGATGTAAGTCACTTTGGGCTTGGGGTGCTCGGGTATGGAGGCATATTTGTTGGGTACAGGCCCCATAATCGATATTAGTTCATTGCCCTCTCATGTGCAGAATGTTTGTGTAATCTGTGATTATGCAAGAATTATATTGTCTGTCTATTGTCTGGTCCAAGTGTATCTGTTATCTGTTGAGAAGATTAGTCGTCAGCCTACCCTTGTCTCAAGCATGTGTTTATTAGGGATGAGCCGAACACCCCCGAGTTCGGTTCGCATTCGAACTCAAACTTTCCAAATGTTCGCATTCGAACTCGAACTCAATGCAAGTCAATGGGACGCAAAAGTCGATTTTTAGAGTGCCCTCCAAGAGGGCATATATGCTAGATATTTTCCATAAAAGGTGTATGGGGGTCCGGGTAGTGCCCTGGGGGACAGGAAACAAGGACAAAAAGTAAAAAAATAAACGTTTTTAAAGGGACAGTGAGTTTTCCATGAAATAAGGGTTAAAAATAAAAACTAAAAATTCCTTCAAATATCGTGCCTAGGAGGTCCCCATAACCTGCCCGTGAAGTGGCGGATTTCTAGGATGTATAGAAACACTTAAAACCAAAAAAATGACGTTTCAAATGACGGTAAATGCTTTTCCTTTAATCTATTAATAAACAACTGCTTGGGGCGGCAGTCTGTATGAAAAGACATTTTAGGACGCGCAGAAAAAGTTTACTGATTTTTTGGGCTAAATTATGGTGAAACTTATGCAGGCTTTGGATGAAAGTAACAATAGGTGCTTTAAAATTGGGCCTTTAGCGTCGGCAACAGTGCCGTCACACAGTAACCCCTCTGAGGATATGAATCTGGTAAAGGCGTCAGTGGCAGTGCACCCAAATATTGTGCTTTTGGTGCCAGGCCAGCAAGTGCATTCATACAGTAACCCCTCTGTGGTATTGTGGAAGAGTGCAGGGTCCACCCCATGCGGTCCTATATTAAGATATGAATCTATTAAAGGCGTCAGTGCACCCAGATATTGTGCTTTTGGTGCCAGGCCAGCAAGTACATTCGTACAATAACCCCTCTGTGGTATTATGGAAGAGTGCAGGGTTGGACCCTGCGGTTCAAAAAATTAAAAAGATATAGATGTGGTACAGGCGTCAGTGCTGCCAAATATTGTGCCTTTCATGGCAGCAAGTGCCTTCACACCGTAACCCTTTTGTGGTATTGTGGAAGAGTTCAGTGCTGGAGGTTTTGTGAATGCAGAAGACATCCCCGATCTATTCCATTACGTCAGCATCAAGGGATTGATAGATGCTGATCCAGGACTGATTCATTTTTATAAATGTCAGCCGGTCTACAGTGAGTCGGTGGACAGACGCACTCTTTTGTCTGTGACAAAACCTCCAGCGGCACTGAACGTCCTTTCAGAAAGCACGCTAGATGAAGGGCAACCTAGTAGCTGCATAGGATATTGGCTAAGTTCTGGCCAGTGATCCAATCTCAACACCCAGTAAGCCAGTGGATCATCTGCTGGAAAGTTATTCAGGTCTGCCCTTGCCCCTAGGTAGTCCTGCACCATATGGTGAAGACGCTGGCAATGGGTGCCTACATTTGACGTCCCTGGGCATCGTGGACTAAAAAAATTTAAAAAGGCATCAGTCAAGCGGCCCCGGCCTTCCCCACTATTCCTCTGATCATCCGCAGCCTCAGAAGCACCTGTCTCATCAACTGGTAACCTACCAGGGCCTGGAAAGGTGTTACACAAGTGTCGCTTTAGAGCGTCTTCAAGTTTTTTCATCCTGTGCTCCCTCTGTGTGGGCAGGATGAGCTCTGCAACTTTACCCTTGTATTGTGGATCAAAAAGGGTTGCCAACCAGTAATGATCCCTCTCCTTGATAGCATGAATCCTGGGGTCCTTTAGCAGGCTTTGCATAATAAGGGAGCCCATGCAGCGTAGGTTGGAGGTGGCATTAGCTTCCGAGTCTTCCTGCTCAATGAGGAGGATGACCCCATCATGCACTTCCTCCTCCCAGCCACGTACCAGTCCTGGTGTTTCTGGACACACAAAACCCTCCCTTGAGGAATCGCCACCTTCAATGTCCCCACTACTCAAATATTCCTCCTCCTCATCCTCCTCCTGTCTGATCTGAGGAGGACCCGCTGGAATGCTGTCTGCGGAAAGACTGGGGACTTCAGAGCTAGGGAAGGCCTCCTCTTCCTCCCGCTGCTCTGCCTCTAGAGCCACATCTATAATTCCCTGCAAAGTGTGCTCCAGCAGGAACACTAAAGGAATTGTGTCACTGATGCATGCACTGTCCCTGCTCACCATCCTCGTTGCCTCCTCAAATGGTGACAGTACAGTGCATGCATCCTTGATCATCAGCCACTGCGGGGGGGAAAAAAACAAGTTGACCTGAACCTGTCCTTGTGCCATATTCACACAGGTACTCGTTGATGGCCCTCTGCTGCTTGTGCAGACGCTGCAGCATTGCTAATGTCGAGTTCCACCTGGTGGGCATGTCACAGATCAGACGGTTTGTGGAAGGTGGAATTCTCTTTGAATTTTTGCCAGGCGAATGCTTGCTGGAAATGACCATCTGAAGTGGCTGCAGACTTTTCTGGCCTGGCTGAGAAGCTCTGCCAGCCCTGGGTACCTGGCTAGGAAATGCTGTACCACCAGATTTAGGACGTGTGCTAGGCATGGTACATGCGTCAATTTACCCTGGTGTAGGGTGGAGAGAAGGTTGCTGCCATTATCACAGACGACTATTCTCAGCTGAAGCTGGCGTGGTGTTAACCATCTCTGCACCTGCCCCTGCAGAGCTGACAGAATTTCTGGCCTGGTGTGGCTCCTGTGCCCTAAACAAACCAGCTCAAGCACAGTATGGCATCTTTTTGCTTGAGCCATTACATAGCCCCTGCCACGCGTCGGTTTAACTGCCACTTCACCAGAGACACAGAAGGAGGAGGAGAAGGAAGAGGGAGAGGTGGTGGTGGAGCAGACAGACCTCATACAAGAAGCATTCTGGAGGCGTGGTGGATGAACAAGCTCCAGCACAGAGCCCCGTCTTGGATCCCTCCCAGCTGCAATCAGAGTTACCCAGTGTGCTGTGAAGGAAATGTAACGACCCTGTCCATGCTTGCTGGACCACGTGTCTAAAGTCACATGCACCGTGCTGCTGACTGCCTTTCCCAATGACTCAATAACATTGTCTTCCACGTGCTGGTATAGTGCTGGAATGGCCTTCCATGAAAAGTAATGGCGTTTTGGAACCTGCCACTGTGGTATAGCACATTCAGCAAATTCACGGAAGGGAGCAGAGTCCACCAGCTGGAAAGGCAGCAGCTGCAAAGCGAGTAATTTTGCTAAGCTGGCATTTAGACGCTGTGCTTGGGGATGGTTGGGACTATATTTTTTCTTACGCTGCAGGAGCTGGGGCAACGTAATCTGACTGCGTAAATCTTCAGCTGATGGGATGCTGTCACATTGTGAGGAAGGAGGTGGTACATCCATTACTGTAGCATCATCCCTGTCAGTGGAGGTTGTAGCAGGCAATGACATGGCAGGACATACAGTGGGGGTAGAGACAGATGATGAGGAAGAGGACCTACGCAAAGTTTTGCGCCAACGGGATGTGTGGCAGGAGGTTATATGTCGCCTCAAGCACGTGGTACCCAAGTGTCCGGTGTCTTTCCCACGCTTGAGCCTCATCTGACATAGATTACAAATAGCAACGGTGGGGTCTGCTGCACATTTCTTAAAGAACTCCCAGACAGCAGAGTTCCTGCATGTGTGCTTTGAGACAACAGCACTCTGCACCTGAGCAGCTCTGACATCTGATGCCTTGGACTGGCTAGTGCTACGGTTGGTCATACGTAAAGGATGTTGTGCCTCGTGTTTGCTGTGCCTCCTCCTCCTCCCCCTCACTTGATTCCTCTGTTCGATCAGGCACCCAGGTGGAGTCAGTGACCTCATCATCATTGTCATCATCCCCTATCTCCTCGTCACTGGAGCCAACTTGGCAGCATGCTGCAGCTGCTGGGGCAACATCAGTGCCAGTTATTTGTGTGTCATCACTGGCACCCCCTTCCTCTAGGTTGATTATACTCCCTTCCTCAACCTCAGAGATTGAATCAGAGCACTGAACTTGCTGCGCATCCTCAAGCAGCATGTCACTGTCATTGAAGTCAAACAATTCAGCTGACTCCTCCGTGTGTGATAGCGAGGCTACGGCAGGAGTAGCTGTGGACATGGAGGCTGCATTAGATGCTTTGGCAGCTGAGGTGGACTGTAAAGCACTACAAGCCTGGCTGGCAGAGGACTCGGAGTATGAGTTTGGCCTGGTTAGCCAATCCACCAAATCCTCTGTATGTTGCTGCTGCTTAAGACGGCCAGCACCAGTTAGAAAGGACAAGCGTGCCCCTGCAGAGGATGCACCACGTCCACCACGACCAGAGGCACAGCCTCCCGACACAGGGGCTGCTTGCCCTCTTATCTGTGTCTGGGAGCGTCTGCCTGTCCTTTTTGTTCTTTCAGACATGGTGAGTGATATATAGATTAAATATATACAGAACTCTGATTCAACTCTGGTATAAAGATTAAAGATTTACAGAACTCTGGTATACCTCAGTGAGACACCCTGATAGCTAGCAGCCAGTGACAAGACACAGATTACAATTCCCAGAAACCTCCTATAAATCAGTGAGACCCCCTGATGGGTGGCAGTGAGAAGACACAAATTACAATTCGCATAAATCTGCTAGAAGTATGTGGGACCCCCTGATGGGTGGCAATGAGAAGACACAAATTACAATTCGCATTAATCTGCTAAAAGTATGTGGGACCCCCTGATGGGTGGCAGTGAGAAGACACAGATTACAAGTCTCAGAAACCTCCTATAAATCAGTGAGGCCCCCTGATGGGTGGCAGCCAGTGAGAACACACGGATTATAACAATTCCCAAATATTTTGTAGAAATTAGTGACCCCCAAAATACTGCGTGGCACTGGCTGTGTGACAAGACACAGATCACCTCAATTCCCAGATATTTTGTAGCAATTAGTGACCCCCAAAATACTTGCTGGCAGTGACAAGACACAGATCACCTCAATTCCCAAATATTTTGAAATTACTGAGCCCCCAAAATAGTTGCTGGGAGTGAGCACAAAGATTACAACAATTCCCAGATATTTGGTAGAAATGAGACCACACCCCCCCCCCAGTAGCGTGGCAGACTGGCAGTAAGAACACACACTAACACAACAACAATCTCCTATGAAATCTCCTCTCAAACGCGTGCAGAAGCGCTGTGTGGAAACTTTATATAGTGTGCTGTGGGACTTAGCTCTGTGAGTGTCAGGGATCCCTACCGCCGGTCCGGGGTTGCGTTCCGGTCCCGGGCGCTGGCGGGCATTCCGACGCTAGCAGCGTCTATCGATCCTCCTCCCTTGTGGCTCAGCTGCAGAGTGAACCGCGCGTGCGCACGTTTTCCCGGGCTAACAAGGAACGTGGTACGCAGGGACGCTCAGAACGGTCGACGGCAGGCCGCACGTCATCAGAGACCGCCCGAGAGGTTCCCCATAAAAAGTCACCTGGCTGATAGTTCCATACTAGTTTGTTCTAGTCTGTTGCGCTTGAGATTTTCTTGTTTCCTGAGACTGTGCTTCTGACCTCTGCCTGGATATACGACTACGCTGACTGCTTTAACCCTTCGATCTCTGCCTGGATATATTACTACGCTATTATACCGACTAAACATAGGTACATCTTGCATATTGGTTCCAACACCGTCACCGCTACGTGCAACCCTGACATAACAAACTAGTCTCATCATTGAACCAGCAAGTGTACCAGAGGCTCTGGCCGCCATTGCCCAACAGCTTAATATATTGACTCAATCTGTACAAGCTTTGGAAGCCAATCAAACAGCGATGCAGGTGCACCAAGATCGTCTGGAGCAAGGCTTAGCAAGCAGCAGTACCCCACGACCTGTGGCTGAGCCCCCAACGCTTCCGCTGGATACTGCTGCTATGGGTCCAGAACCTTACGTGTCCCCACCAGAGAAATTTGACGGAGATCGAAAACAGTTCCGCTGTTTCATAACGTCATGTCAAATAATGTTTTCCCTACAGAGACGTACCTAGAACACTGACTTCGCACGAGTCAGATCAGTGATATCATTACTAACAGGTAGGCCTCAACGATGGGCTCATCATTTGTTACGAACCCACAATCCCCTATTGAACAGCTGGAGCACTTTCTATAAAGCTATGGAAGAGATGTATGATGACCCCCATCGGGTGACCAATGCGGCCCAGACTCTCGACAACCTAAAACAGGGGAGAAAGGACGTAGAAGAATACGTTACGGACTTCAAACACTTGGCACTTGAATCAGAGTGGAATGAACCAGCGCTTATAGCTCAATTCCGGAAAGGATTGTCTGAAGCATTGAAGGACGAGCTAGCAAGAACCGGGGTACCTCCGTCATTGGACAAGACTATGTCCTTATGTATCGAAATCGACCGTCGATTAAGAGAAAGGCACGCTGAACGCGCCAGCAGTCATCAATCCACACCTATCAGAAAATCCGTCCTTCCGCCACCTTCCATGTCCTCCATGCCTACAGATAATGATGAAGAACCCATGCAAGTTGGGGCAGCTAGAGGACCATTGACAGAAGCCGAGAAATCAAGGAGACGCTCTTTAGGCCTATGCATGTACTGCGGCCGAGCAGGGCATCAAGTCCGGGAATGTCGCGAGAAGCCTAACACCCGTATGGGTAAGCCTTTAGCCCTTCCCGCCTGTGTATCCGTCAAAAGCATCCGCACTGTCATGTCCACCCACCTCATAGTACCCTTGTCTTTACAGTGGGACGGCCGTATAACCACGCTCAACGCCATGATTGATTCCGGGGCCAGCGGCTGCTTCTTGGACACTGAGGTAACACAGTCCCTCGGAATACCCACTACTTCTAAAAAGCAGCCTTACCCCATCCAATTATTAGACGGAAGCTCTCCTCAATCAGGTCCCGTGACCCTAGAAACCATACCTCTCCTAGCCACCATAGGGGAGCAACCACAAGACATGCTCGTCTTTGATATCGTGCCTTCACCAGCGTTTCCAGCCGTCCTTGGTCTTAACTGGTTAAGAAGAAAAAATCCTGCTATCGATTGGACTAGTGGCACCGTTACCTTCAACCAGAAAGACTTCTCTACAACTCCAGAAATCCCTCAAACACAAATCCACACTGCAGCTATGTGCACAGAAATACCCAAAGCTTATCAGGACTTGCATAGTGTGTTCGAGAAAAAAGGAGCAGACGATCTACCACCATTCAGAGCCTACGATTGTCCAATTGATCTTCTTCCTGGTGCCCCCATTCCTCACGGCCGAATATACCCGTTGTCAGAACCTGAATTACAGTCCCTCAAGGAATATATCTCAGAGAACCTGAAAAAAGGCTTTATACGTCCTTCGACATCTCCTGCAGGAGCACCCATCTTCTTCGTAGGAAAGAAAGATGGGGGTCTTCGCCCTTGTGTGGACTACCGTGCCTTAAATAATATTACGATTAAAAACAAATATCCTCTGCCTTTAATATCCGAACTCATGGATCGACTAAAAACCTCAGTGTTTACTAAACTTGATTTACGAGGTGCGTACAACCTGGTGAGAATACGATATGGAGACGAATGGAAGACGGCCTTCAGGTCCAGATATGGACATTTTGAATATTTGGTAATGCCATATGGTCTCTGCAATGCCCCTGCCACGTTTCAGAGATTCCTCAATGATATTTTCCAAGACATACTGGACTGCTACGTAATAGTATATCTGGATGACATATTAATTTATTCTGACACCGCTGAAATACATAGAAAGCATGTAAGAAATGTATTGCTACGTCTATTGAAACACAAACTGTATGTAAAGCTGGAAAAATGTTTATTTGATACACAACGTATTGACTTTCTCGGTTTCATCATCACCCCCGGGCATATCCAGATGGATCCAGCCAAGATAGAAGCAGTCACGAATTGGCCAGCTCCTGCCAACAGAAAGGGGGTCCAGTGTTTTTTGGGGTTCTGCAACTTCTACAGAAAATTTGTAAAGAATTTCTCTAAGATAGCGAAACCATTGACTGACTTAACCCGTATCCATACCCGTTTTTGTTGGTCTATAGCAGCTCAAGACGCATTTGATCTGTTAAAAAGGACTATCACTACCTCACCCGTCCTCTCGATTCCAGATCCCTCTCATCCATATACTCTAGAGGTAGACGCCTCGGCTTTCGCTGTTGGAGACGTTTTATCTCAAAGACAAAAGGAAACAGAAGTAATGCATCCTGTATCATTTTTTTCCAAAACCCTTTCCGCGGCCGAAAGAAATTATGATGTCGGAGAGAGGGAATTGCTGGCAATCAAACTGTCTCTGGAAGAATGGCGTCATCTCCTTGAAGGCGCTCGTCACCCAGTTTCCATCCTTACTGACCATCGGAACCTGGAATACCTACAGCAAGCACGCAGATTGAAACCAAGACAAGCACGCTGGGCTCTTTTCTTCAGTCGTTTCAACATGCATATCACATACAGACCTGGTAGCAAAAACGGGAAAGCCGATGCCTTGTCAAGGGCTACAGATAACATCCCAGTAATAAACGACGATTTCATACTACCCAGAACCTGTTTCGCCACAATTAAATTATCACTGTGGGACGTAATAAAACAGAATACACCCCCTATCGATCAAGCGGTTCCTTCAATGGCACTGACCGCGTAGAACGGATTTCTATTTCACCGTCAGAAGGTATTTGTGCCGTCTGCAGCAGTACTGTCCGTCCTTCAATATTGTCATGACTCCCCCCTTGGGGGTCATGGGGGTAAACATAAGACACTGGATCTAATAAACCGCTTCTTCTGGTGGCCTCGTCTACAGAAGGATACCGTCTCATACGTAAAGAATTGCCCAGTATGCATCAGAGCCAAAGTCTCCCATCAGCGTCCACAGGGTTTGCTTCAACCGTTGCCTGTTCCTCAGATTCCTTGGGAGGATATATCTATGGACTTTATAGTCGAGCTACCCGTCTCCACCGGATATAACACCATAATGGTGGTAATTGACAGATTTTCGAAGATGGCTCATTTTTTACCCCATGCAGGAATACCTACGGCAGCACAAACCGCATCATTGTTTATTCGAGAAGTATTTCGGTTACATGGACTACCCTCTACCATTATCTCCGATAGAGGGTCTCAATTTACTTCTCTTTTTTGGAAAGCCTTTTGTAAAAATCTCCATATGCAGCAGAGCCTATCCACGGCATATCATCCTCAAACCAACAGTCAGACCGAGCGAACTAATGGCACCCTGGAACAATATCTACGGTGTTTCACTTCCCATCTTCAAGACGACTGGGCAGATCTTCTACCCATTGCAGAATTCGCGTACAACAATCAGATCCACCGTTCTATCAATTCTTCTCCATTTTTTGTCAACTACGGCTGACATCCGGTGATGTTCCCTGGTTCTCCTCTAGTCAGCAACATTCCTTCCTTGGATCATCGTATGGCCTGTATACACGACGGCTTCAAACAAGTCAGATCTGCTCTTCTCTCAGCACAACGTTCCTACAAGCGTTATGCCGACCGCCATCGGGATCCTGCACCCTTATATAAAGTGGGTGATTCGGTGTGGCTGTCCTCCAAACACGTGACGCTGAATTGTCCTTCGCGAAAGTTGGGGCCTCGCTTTTTAGGTCCTTTTCCGATCGCCAAGGTTGTTTCTTCTTCAGCAGTACAGCTTCGCTTGCCTGATGAGTACAAGATCCACCCGGTTTTTCACGTCTCTCTTCTCCATCCTTCGGAGACAGATCCATTGCCTAATCGCACTCCTTCCCGTCCAGGTCCTGTAGTAGCTGTGAACGATGATGAGTATGAAGTGCAGGAGATATTGGATTCCCGTTTCCGCCGTCGTCGCCTGGAGTATCTGGTACACTGGACTGGCTATGGCCCTGAGGAGGACTCCTGGGTTTCAGCCGTTGATGTCCATGCTCCTGACCTTGTTCAGGCCTTCCACACGGCTCACCCGATGCGCCCCCGGAGGGGGTCGCCTGGTTGGGGGGCTCTGTCAGGGATCCCTACCGCTGGTCCGGGGTTGCGTTCCGGTCCCGGGTGCTGGCGGGCATTCCGACGCTAGCAGCGTTTATCGATCCTCCTCCCTCGTGGCTCAGCTGCAGAGTGAACCGCACGTGCGCACGTTTTCCCGGGCTAACAAGGAACGTGGTACGCAGGGACGCTCAGAACGGTCGACGGCAGGCCGCACGTCAGAGACTGCCCGAGAAGTTCCCCATAAAAAGTCACCTGGCTGATAGTTCCATACTAGTTTGTTCTAGTCTGTTGCGCTTGAGATTTTCTTGTTTCCTGAGACCGTGCTTCTGACCTCTGCCTGGATATACGACTACGCTGACTGCTTTAACCCTTCGACCTCTGCCTGGATATATTACTACGCTGCCTGCTTTAACCCTTCGACCTCTGCCTGGATACATGACTACGCTATTATACCGACTAAACATAGGTACGTCTTGCATATTGGTTCCAACACCGTCACCGCTACGTGCAACCCTGACAGTGAGCCCATGATTGGGCAAACTTTGCCCATAGTGTTGAACCTGTCTTGCACCTGACCAGTGGTCAGGTGCAAGGCTGTAGCCAATTACAAGCTTCAGGCCAGTGGAAAAGTGCATTGTGGTCCATTGTGGTGCATTGTGGGCGAACACGCGGAAATGTTCGTAGTTCGCGAACAAACAAACAAACAGGCTATGTTCGATGCGAACCGAACAGCTCATCCCTAGTGTTTATCTGTTTATATTTGAATAGGTTGTAAATATGCTGTCTAATCGGTTATCATCCCGATTCCCATTGTCTTGACTGGTTTAGATTACGTGCAGTGAAATTAAACATTATGTAACATTTCTAATTAGGTTTAATATTCCAAGCAAATGTGTCCCATTGGGTCCCACTGGCGTTTTCTAGGGGAGATTTTGTATATGTAAATGACCCATGTGTGACCGTATAAATATATGTGTGTCTGTCCCTGACTAAAGCCAGTTCTATTCTGACCCTACATGCAGTCACGACTCATGGTTTGGGTAGCAGCTATATTCTGTTGGCTGTTCCAGTGCAAAGCTCCAGATCTACAGCCTCGGCTTATTTCAAGGGGAAGCTAGCAAGGCTCTCTACGTGCACCCGTCTTTAAGCTGCGGCTAAGGACGGGGAGAAAGGCACAAGAGTCATGAGGAGAACACGGGGGTCCAGCAAGGAAGCGGCACTGACATATGTGACCCTGTCGGGGTACTGAGATCTGTCTAACCTACCACTAAAGCGAACATAGTGATCCTAACCCTAAAAGTAACAGAAATCGTGATCCTGACTTGACAATCCTAACACTACACAAGCAGACATCGTAACCTGAATCCTAAATGAAACCCTAACCCCTAAACCAAGCAGACATAGTGACTTCTGAGAGTCACGTTGAACTTGGGGAGCATGGAGCTAGAGATGCAGTCCTGATGTTCTAGATTGTTTCCTTGCCCTCTCCACGTTGAAGTCACCCTGTATCTACAATTCTAGGTGCAGGGTGTTTGTGTTGTCTGTGCTTCCCATGAATACTCTTATTGTTATTGTCTATCTTTATCTGTTACTATCTGTTAATAGGGTTACTCTGTGGGTCACACCCAGAGCCGGAGTAAGATCTCTATGGGGCGGGAGCTGAAGATTTTGGTGGCTTTTTTTTTGGAATTTAGTGAAATGAAAACATATTTTAGGTTATTTAATGCAGATACGGATATATCTAACCAGGCGATTACTGTGTGAGGAAATTTCCATTCAGATTTCAATGTGTAAAATTATTTTTTTTAAATTTTATCATCCAAACCTTTGTGGTTATATATTTGTAAGAATATCAATTCTTACTTGTTCTATAGGGAATTATTGTTAAAAAAAAAAGAATGGGAACCTGTACTGCATTTTTATGAGAAAATATACAATTACATTTTTTTTAAAAATTTTATATTTCCTTTGTGTTTTGGTGGTTTATGAATAATATGACTATGTATAAAATACTGAACTTGCTCCCAGCGTGGGAAATGAGAAGGTGAGTAATGGCAGTGGTATTGCTCATCTTATATGTGACAAATAGACAATGCCATCACTTTGCAACTAAAAATATATAAATAAATTTTTTTTTTTTCTTTTCTTAGATTTTACATGGTCACGTTTCGACTCTGACCTGTCCAATGATGCCTCACTGACCTTGTGAGATGTAAAGACTAGCGACACAGGGTTCCAAAGTCTACTCCCCCCCCAAAGCTCTTTGCTGCAGTGCTTAGATTTTTGATGTAACAATTTGTAATAATGGATTATGCAATCACTTCCACACTTGGTGAAATGAGATGGTGAGTTAGTGCAGTATCATTGTTCACTTTATTATTGTAAAGTGAAAAATATTGCGTTATTAGAAAGAAAAAACAAAGAAATATTTATTATTTTATTTTTATTGTTACATAAAACCTGGTCATGTTTGGTATCACTGGAAAGGTCATGCTCTGGCCTTTCCAGTGATACCTAACATGACCCTGTAGCTGCTATTGAGTTGAAGATACAGGGGTCCAAATGCCAATCAATGCAGACATACAGGGCTATTCAGAGAAAGGTGAAAACCTTGAGAATTGCCAGGAGAAGAGAACAATCTAGACCAAATAGCCAATTTGGACAGTGAGATAAATGAGAGAATTTTTCTGGTTTGACTATTTTGGCATAGAATTTTCAATTCTCCAGTCATTCTCAAGGTTTTCACCTCTTTCTGAATAGCCCTGATAGTTATCCTTTCTCTGGGCCTATTCTGGAGCATGGGCCTGGAGCTGCTGCTCCATCAGCCACTATGTTAATCCTGCCCTGGTCACACACAGTATTCCAACTCCCCCTGTCTATAATATTTTTACATCTGTTAAAGGTTGAAGTGGTCTTTGTTTGTCTGTTTTGTCTGGAAAACATTGCCCCATAATCTAATACTGTATAATCTGAATCCTCTGTTTATCCCCACAATCTGCTATTGTCCCATTGTTCTAGTTTGTTGGAATGTTATGCAATGCGTCCTGGTGAACAGAGTTAATCCCATTATTTTACCCTGGTCTAATTAAATCCCAGACACCAAGATGCCAGGCAGTGATTCGTGAGCCGTCGCAACAATACTCAAGGGAGAGTTTTCCGGTTGGCCTCTGGGCCACTCCTGGCACTGTTTATATCGAGCTGCTTAAAGGCTGAGCTCCAGTCGACTATTCTAACCTCAAGATCTGAGTGCTGTCTCATTTCTGGGGAATGCTATCACTGCTCTTTCAGTGTACCTGTTCTTAAGTTTCGGATAAAGGCTGGAGAAAGGCACGAAAGACTGCTGGTGGGTCCTGCAAGGGAGCGGCAAGATCAGATGTGAGTGACCCAGTTGGGGTATGGAGATCTTTTACAGTGACTATAACCCTAAAAGTAAACCTAACCCTAAAACAATAATAGTTACCCTCACTTTAAATGTAATCCCATCCCTAAAACAAGTGGATATAGTGGCCCTAACACTAAAAGTAACCCTAACCCGAATTATAAAACCGTTGACCCTAAATATACAACAATCAGACACAGTGACCCTAACTCTAAAAGTAACTCTAACCTCAACAATAAACTTAAAACTAAATCTAAGCCTATTTTCCAAATATGAAATTCCTGAATATAATGAACAAATCCAACACTGGATTGGTCTGATGTTTTTGGATTACGGTAGTCTGAATTTCAGATTTCCAAACCTGACATATTTATGATCACTACAAATCCCCAAAAGCAGGAGATCTCACCATTTTATCTGTCTGCAGCACATTTACTGCATCTGCCTGTATGCTTATAATGCAAACCCTGTTTAAGCAGGAGATCTCACCATTTTATTATCTGTCTGCAGCACATTTACTGCATCTGCCTGTATGCTTATAATGCAGACCCTGTGTAAGCCAGAGATCTCATCATTTTATTATCTATCTGCAGCACATTTACTGCATCTGCCTGTATGCTTATAATGCAGACCCTGTGTAAGCCAGAGATCTCATCATTTTATTATCTATCTGCAGCACATTTACTGACACAAAGGCCATTTCTGCCTGTATGCCGATAATGCAGACCCAGTGGGACATTGTGCCAGATAAGGGACGCCATCTAGAGTTTACAACCTTTCACCCCAGTGATATTTCTATAAAGGATAAAGTATACAATCGAAAAAAATTAAGTAACTTTACATTATTCGATTTAGACATTTGCAAATCAGTTTGGACCATTTCGGAATTTATTCGAATTATCGTTAATTATCATTAATCCTGATTGCAGAAATCCAAACTGAATCCTATACATCTGAATTGACCTAAACCCATTCACATATAATAATCCTGTATCATCTATAACACGATGTATTCAGATTAATTTAGTAATTAAACACTAAAAAAAAACTAACCATAATAAAACCAAATATAGAGAACCCATATCCCTAACTGTATCTGTAACCTTAACTAAAAACGAGAACCCTAACTCTAATCAAGCAACAAGCAGTAACTATAGCCCTAACTATAACCCTACCTGGAACCCAAACCTTAACTGTAACCCAAACCCTAATCAAACAACAAGCAGAAAATATAACCCTAACTATAACCCAAACCCTAAACTAAAAGCAGAAAACATAGCCCTAACTATAACCCTACGTGGAATCCAAACCTTAACTGTAACCCAAACCCTAAACCACAAGCAGAAAATATAACCCTAACTATAACCCTTCGTGGAACCCAAACCTTAACTGTAACCTAAACCCTAATCAAACAACAAGCAGTAAATATAGCCCTAACTATAACCCTACCTGGTATCCAAACCCTAAACAACAAGCAGAAAATATAACCCTAACTATAACCCTACGTGGAACCCAAACCCTAACTGTAACCCAAACCATAAACAACAAGCAGAAAATATAGCCCTAACTATAACCCTATGTGGAATCCAGACCTTAACTGTAACCCAAACCCTAATCAAGCAACAAGCAGTAAATATAGCCCTAACTAACCCTACCTGGAATCTAACCTTAACTGTAACCCAAACCCTAATCAAACAACAAGCAGAAAATATAGCCCTAACTATAACCCAAAACCTAAACTAAACGCAGAAAACATAGCCCTAACTATAACCCTACGTGGAACCCAAACCATAACTGTAACCCAAACCCTAAACCACAAGCAGAAAATATATCCCTAACTATAACCCTATGTGGAATCCAAACCTTAACTGTAACCCAAACCCTAATCAAACAACAAGCAGTAAATATAGCCCTAACTATAACCCTACCTGGAATCCAAACCATAACTGTAACCCAAACCCTAATCAAACAACAAGTAGAAAATATAACCCTAACTATAACCCAAACCCTAAACTAAAAGCAGAAAACATAGCCCTAACTATAACCCTACGTGGAATCCAAACCATAACTGGAACCCAAACCCTAATCAAACATCAAGCAGAAAATATAGCCCTAACTATAACCCTACCTGGTATCCAAACCCTAAACAAGCAGAAAATATAACCCTAACTATAACCCTACGTGGAACCCAAACCCTAACTGTAACCCAAACCATAAACAACAAGCAGAAAATATAGCCCTAACTATAACCCTACGTGGAATCTAACCTTAACTGTAACCCAAACCCTAATCAAGCAACAAGCAGTAAATATAGCCCTAACTAACCCTACCTGGAATCTAACCTTAACTGTAACCCAAACCCTAATCAAACAACAAGCAGAAAATATAGCCCTAACTATAACCCAAAACCTAAACTAAACGCAGAAAACATAGCCCTAACTATAACCCTACGTGGAATCCAAACCTTAACTGTAACCCAAACCCTAAACCACAAGCAGAAAATATATCCCTAACTATAACCCTATGTGGAATCCAAACCTTAACGGTAACCCAAACCCTAATCAAACAACAAGCAGTAAATATAGCCCTAACTATAACCCTACCTGGAATCCAAACCATAACTGTAACCCAAACCCTAAACAACAAGTAGAAAATATAACCCTACATGGAACCCAAACCCTAATTATAACCCAAACCTTAATGAAACAACAAGCAGAAACTGTAACCATAACCCAATAAAAACCATGTAATCGGATGATTCCAACCATTTCAGAATCTGAAATTTTTGGACGCTGAAAAAGTCTGAACTGAACCAGTTTTTTGGCTCTGCACTTGTCTTCGAGGGAGAAGGAGGGGCCAATCCCCTCAGCCACCCCAAAAGATTAACGAGGAACACAGAGTTAATAATTCATTCTGAAAATGCTGGAATTGCCCAAATAAAAGTTCTGTGAAAAGATTAGAATCTTGTGCTTTTGACTGTTTTACAGATTTTAGAGTAAAAAAAGAACAATAATTCTTCAAATAAATGTTATGACTTCTATACGTTCTAATAAATAAAGTTCTGATTCAGATAAAAAAAAAACACGGAAACACGAGAAACACGAGAAACACGAGAAAGCAGCTTCCGTACAGAAATTTATTTATTATCTTCTATAAAACTCTTTAGCAACGGAGAATGTGTTTTGCAAATGCAGAGAAATAATGAGGTGACAGGGGACGCGGGTAATTGGAATGACATCACGGCGCGGTGTCGGAGCTCAGTCCTCCAGCAGTGAATGGTCCCTCGGGGGCGTGGCTTCTTTTCTAATAAAACCTCCAGTCTGGGGACTGGGCGCTCAGTGGGCAGCAGGGAAGGCTAGAACCTGCACCTCCCTGGAGCTCTCCCCAATCTCTGCAATGGTAGAGCTTTATCCTCACATGACCAGGAGCTCCGGGAGCAGAGATCCAGATACACGTGATGTGTCCCTCGTATCCGTCATCTCACATTAACGATATAAAACGAACCAAACGGGAACAAAAACAGGTTATTCAGCTGAAAATAATCACACATTTCCCGTCTGACACCAAACGCTGCCCGAAGCTCCGCGTCTCCGAAAAACGTGAGCAGCAACTCAGGAGCATAAAATGTTACTCTGTGTCTAAAGCAGCAGCAACACAGGTTTGTGTATATTCTGACAACACTGAACACATTGCATGTATTATATACAGGGCGCACCTTGTATAGCGTTACATTACATATATACAGGGCGCAGCTTGTATAGCGTCACATTACATATATACAGGGCGCACCTTGTATAGCGCCACATTACATATTATATACAGGGCGCACCTTGTATAGCGTCACATTACATATTATATACAGGGCGCACCTTGTATAGCGTCACATTACATATTATATACAGGGCGCACCTTGTATAGCGTTACATTACATATTATATACAGGGCGCACCTTGTATAGCATTACATTACATATATACAGGGCGCACCTTGTATAGCGTCACATTACATATTATATACAGGGCGCACCTTGTATAGCGTCACATTACATATTATATACAGGGCGCACCTTGTATAGCGTTACATTACATATTATATACAGGGCGCACCTTGTATAGCGTTACATTACATATTATATACAGGGCGCACCTTGTATAGCATTACATTACATATTATATACAGGGCGCAGCTTGTATAGCGTCACATTACATATTATATACAGGGCGCACCTTGTATAGCGTCACATTACATATTATATACAGGGCGCAGCTTGTATAGCGTCACATTACATATTATATACAGGGCGCAGCTTGTATAGCGTTACATTACATATTATATACAGGGCGCAGCTTGTATAGCGTTTGTGGTAGGGTCGTGGCCAAAGAGGGTCAGGACAGCCAGGAGGTTGCACTGCAAACAACGTTTATTTGGTGAACAGTAAATCTCTTGCGGGTTTTTGGGTGATTCCCCTTTTAATCACATGTTTTGCCGCGCAGAAAAGAAAGTAACAACAAATGATAAACAAATGAACAGGCCTACTCCTGTCAGGAGGCTAACTCACAGTAGTAGGTTCTGACTACAGGAGGCTGGAGCAGCTACTCTGCTTCCAGCACAAAAAAAACATAAACCATACGTTTTGAACAGTAGGTAACCAAAAGTCAGTCCCTTACCAGACAACTTAGGAGACAACCTCTCTGGGCTTGGTTCAGCTCCACTCTGAACCATTTCCCTGTTCTCCCAGACCTACTAAATAGGCCCGAGCTAATTAGGATGGAGAAAAGGTGTGCTAGCAGGACAAGAGCCTTTAACCTGTTAGTAACCTGGATACACAGCACGTTGCAACCTCAGGCTTATATACGCATGATCCTGTACTCTGTCACACATCCCCTCCCCAGCTGAACACAGGAGTGAGAAGCGGCCGCCGCCGCAAGGCCATGCACTCTAGAGAGAACATCAGCGTTCCCATGCAGCAGACCAGCCCGGTGCTGCACAACAAAGTGAAACGGTTGCAACGACAAAAACCACCGCAGGACCCTGGAGTTCCTGTCCCTGTTGGTGTGCATCCAACGCAAGGGAGCATGGTCAGTGACCAGGGTAAACCGTCGTCCCAGCAAGTAATATTTGAGAGTGTCCATGGCCCACTTTATGGCCAAACACTCCTTTTCAACCACAGCATAGCGCCGCTCTCGGGGTAATAGCTTTCGGCTTAGGTATAACACGGGATGCTCTTCCTCATCTACGTACTGGGAAAGTACAGCCCCTAAGCCCACGTCAGAGGCATCAGTCTGTAAGAAAAACTCCTTCGTAAAGTCTGGCGCTACCAGGATCGGTTTCTGGCACAGTACAGAGCGAAGATCCAAGAAGGACTGGTGTCCCAGCACACCATGTCTGGTACTCTTGCCTTAATGAGGTCAGTGAGGGGAGCAGCTCTGGTAGCAAAATGGGGTATAAACCGGCGGTAGTACCCAACCATTCCAAGAAATGTTCTGACCTGTTTCTTTCTAAGTGGTCGAGGCCAATTCTGTATGGCTCCCACCTTGTCAGAGGTTTCACCAACCCTCTCCCAACCACGTAGCCCAGGTATTTGGCTTCTGCTAAGCCGATAACACACTTAGAGGGGTTTGCTGTCAACCCAGCCTTCCTAAAGGTGTCCAGCACTGCCTCTACTTTCGGCAGGTGCGAGTCCCAGTCTGTGCTATGAATAATAACGTCATCGAGATAGGCGGACGCATAATGGGCATGGGGCCTGAGTAACTTGTCCATCAGTCTCTGAAAGGTTGCCGGGGCACCATGTAGACCAAATGGCATTATTGTATATTGGAACAAGCCATCAGGTGTGGTAAACGCTGTCTTCTCCCTGGCGCGCTCAGATAGTGGTATCTGCCAATAACCCTTGGTCAGATCCAACACAGAGAAATCTAGCTTTTCCGAGTCTCTCCACCAACTCATCGACCCGTGGCATGGGATAGGCGTCAAACTTTGAGACTTCATTCAACTTTCTGAAGTCATTGCAGAACCTTATAGAGCCATCAGGTTTGGGCACCAAAACAATTGGGCTGGACCAGTTACTATGAGATGCTTCTATCACCCCGAGCTCAAGCATTTTCTTAACCTCAGCCCTTACCGCTTCCCTTCTGACCTCGGGAATCCTGTAGGAATTAATTCTAACAGTAGCTCCAGGCTCCGTAAGAATGTCATGGATAATCTCCCAGGTTCTGCCCGGTATTGGCGAGAAGACATCCCCATTTCTCTCAACCATGTCATTAGCCTGCTCTGCTTGCTCAGGAGTCAGCTCTGCTGAAATTGACACGGACTGTTCAAAGGCAAGGGAACCTATCGTTATGTCCCCCATGGCAACTGCACTGGCTTCTCTGTCCCTCCACTGCTTCAGAAGGTTTATATGAAACACGGCCTCCTTCTTACGGCGATTGGGCTGACTGAGCCTGTAATTTACAGGACTCACTTTCTCCAGAACTTCGTAAGGCCCCTGCCACTGGGCCAGAAGCTTACTCTCTGCCGTGGGAACAAGGACCATAACCCGGTCACCCGTTTTAAATTCTCTCACAGTGGCCCTTTGGTCATAGTGTAGTTTTTGGACACTTTGTGCCTGCTCCATGTGCTGGCGTACAAGAGGAACAATTCGGGCCATACGCCCTTGCATCTGTTCCACATGCTGTACCACATTTGTCCCAGGGACACCTTGTTCCTCCCAGGTTTCCCGTAGAACATCTAGTATCCCCCTGGGGTGCCTCCCATACAGGAATTCAAATGGTGAGAAACCTGTAGAGCTCTGTGGAACCTGTCTGACAGCAAAAAGCAGGTACGGGAGCAGTAGGTCCCAGTCTTTCCCATCCCGACTAACAACTTTTCGTAACATCCCTTTCAGGGTGCGATTGAACCTCTCTACCAGCCCATCTGTCTGGGGATGGTACACTGAGGTCCTCAAAGTACGTATACTCAATAACTTACATAAGTCCCTCATAAGCCGGGAAACAAACGGGGTACCTTGATCGGTTAGTATTTCCTTTGGAATGCCAACACGTGCAAACACATGGACCAATTCCTTTGCGATGTTTTGGGAATTGGCCTTCCGCATTGGAATGGCCTCGGGATATCAGGTGGCATAATCGAGGATCACTAAGATGTACTGGTGGCCCCTAGCAGATTTATCCAACGGACCCACTAGGTCCATACCAATTCTATCAAAGGGCACATCAACAATCGGAAGAGGTATGAGGGGTGCTTTTAGCTTAGGTTTGGGGGAGGAGAGTTGGCATTCGGGACAAGAAGCACAATACCTCTTAATTTCCTCATATACCCCTGGCCAAAAGAACCGTCTTAGAACCCGTTCTTGAGTTTTCTCCGCTCCCAAGTGTCCCCCAAGAGATGAGAGTGGGAAAAATCCAGCACCTTCCGGGTGTAGGAAGAAGGCACCACTAGCTGCTCAGTTTCTTGGCCCTCATCTAAAGTTATTCTGTAGAGTAGGTCATTTCTGAGGATAAAATAGGGACATGTAGCTTTTGTACTACCTTCAACAGGTACCCCATTCACCTCCACCACAGTACTCCTAGCATTCTGTAACAGAGGGTCATTTACCTGTGCTCTCCCAAAGCTAACACTGGAAGTATCCAAAGCTCTGGGGTCATTCGCCCCAACCTCTATGTCTTGCTCGGTGTGGGGTTCCTTTTGTTCACCCACCATCTCTTCTTCAGTACACTGAGTGCCAACACCTTTCCCTGACCGTTTCCCATGGTCACCCAGCAAAACCCCGTTAATGGCTTTATTAAACCTCCGTCTGCTTTCTCTGCATTGCCTCCTGGTTTTGTGACTTTTTGGATTGGTAACATACAAGTCAGGGTGAGAAAAAGGGAATATGTCGAGAAGACCATCACCTTGTTTTAACAGTGTTGGGGACTGCAAGAGGGAGTAAAAGTCAGGGAAGTTCCTTCCTATGACAAAGGAATAGGGTAACCGTGGCACAACTACCACTGATATCTTTACCAGCCTGTCTTGTACATAAACCTCTATATCGCGGTAGGATATCTCACAGTACTTCCGTGAATACAAAGCACACCCACTGTGTGGTGCTCCTGTATATGTGTCGGCTTGACTAAGCCACCAGCCACTAGAGTCAAGGCACTTCCAGAGTCAACTAGTGCCACTGTATGTTGATTATTCAACTGGACTGGTACTCAGAAAGTATGCAAATCTTCTACCAGGCCCGCTAAGCAGAGTAGTCCACAAAAGTTTTGGGGGTTCTCCCCAAGTCCACACTGCATTGGCTCCGGGAGGTTAGGGCACCGTGCCCTGACATGGCCTTTACCCCCACACTCGAAGCAGGTTATGGAGTTTCCACCAAAGTGGTCATTTTTCAAAGGAAGGGGGGTCCTGGAGTCTGTTTTGCGCAGATGCACTCCTTCTCTGGAAGTAGCTTCAGGTTCACTCCGCTGGACTTTTGGTCTCTGGTTCGGCCCCAGATACCTAGAGGACTTTTCCAAGTCTTTTGCAGACAAGTATCTTTCTACTTGGGCTATCATGGCGTCATAATTAGTGGGGTTTCCTTGGCTGACCCACTCACGAAGACCACTGGGAAGTTCTCTTAAATATCGATCCAGTACTAGGGATTCCACCATCTGGGCAGGACTCTTGGACTCCGGTCTGAGCCATTTCCGGGCCAGGTGGATGGGTCAAACATCTGGGATCTAGGAGCCTGTCTCTCATTGAATCGCCATTTGTAAAAACGCTGGGCCCTTACAGTAGTGGTGAAGCCCATCCGGGCCATTATTTCCGCCTTTAACTGTGGATAATATGCAGCGGCTTCCTCTTCTAGGTCAAAATACGCTTTTTGTGCTTCTCCCAGGAGAAAAGGAGCAATAATTCCTGCCCACTGTTCTGGAGGCCAGGCTTCACGGGTGGCTGTTCGCTCAAAAGCCAGCAGATAGCTCACCACATCATCTTCGGGAGTCATTTTCTGCAAACAATTGCTTGCCCGTATTTTGCTAACCCCTCCTGTTTGCACAGGCTCTCCCGGGTTAGCGATATATATTCCAGGATACCTTTAAGCAGCGCATGGTCAGACTTCTGTGCCTCCGCCAGGGCTCCAATTTGTTGGGCTAAGAGTCTGTTGCCCTCCTGCTGCGCTACTACAGCTTGCTTGTTTGTTTCTTGCTGCACCGCCGTGGCCTGCACCAGGGCCTTCACAACGTCCTCCATTTTCTATGGGTCCTGTACCTTTAAGGTTCTTGTGGCAACTGAACCGGCACGACACAGATCCCACCGCTGCCACCACTTGTGGTAGGGTCGTGGCCAAAGAGGGTCAGGACAGCCAGGAGGTTGCACTGCAAACAACGTTTATTTGGTGAACAGTAAATCTCTTGCGGGTTTTTGGGTGATTCCCCTTTTAATCACATGTTTTGCCACGCAGAAAAGAAAGTAACAATAAATGATAAACAAATGAACAGGCCTACTCCTGTCAGGAGACTAACTCACAGTAGTAGGTTCTGACTACAGGAGGCTGGAGCAGCTACTCTGCTTCCAGCACAAAAAAACCATAAACCATACGTTTTGAACAGTAGGTAACCAAAAGTCAGTCCCTTACCAGACAACTTAGGAGACAACCTCTCTGGGCTTGGTTCAGCTCCACTCTGAACCATTTCCCTTTTCTCCCAGACCTACTAAATAGGCCCGAGCTAATTAGGATGGAGAAAAGGTGTGCTAGCAGGACAAGAGCCTTTAACCTTGTTAGTAACCTTCATACACAGCACGTTGCAACCTCAGGCTTATATACGCATGATCCTGTACTCTGTCCCACGTTACATTACATATTATATACAGGGCACACCTTGTATAGCGTTACATTACATATTATATACAGGGCGCACCTTGTATAGCGTCACATTACATATTATATACAGGGCACACCTTGTATAGCGTCACATTACATATTATATACAGGGCGCACCTTGTATAGCGTCACATTCCACTTTCCTGGGGGTGACTGGTTTTACATTTTGCCCTCATCACGAGGTCTGGGGGTGACTGGTTTTACATTTTGCCTCGTCACGTGAGGTCAGGGGGTGATGGGTTTTACATTTTGCCCCATCACGAGGTCTGGGGGTGACTGGTTTTACATTTTGCCCCGTCACATGAGGTCTGGGGGTGACTGGTTTTACATTTTGCCCCATCACATGAGGTCAGGGGGTGACTGGTTTTACATTTTGCCCCGTCACATGAGGTCTGGGGGTGACTGGTTTTACATTTTGCCCCGTCACATGAGGTCTGGGGGTGACTGGTTTTACATTTTGCCCCGTCACATGAGGTCAGGTGGTGACTGGTTTTACATTTTGCCCCGTCACATGAGGTCAGGGGGTGACTGGTTTTACATTTTGCCCAATCACATGAGGTCTGGGGGTGACTGGTTTTACATTTTGCCCCGTCACATGAGGTCAGGTGGTGACTGGTTTTACATTTTGCCCCGTCACATGAGGTCAGGGGGTGACTGGTTTTACATTTTGCCCAATCACATGAGGTCAGGGGGTGACTGGTTTTACATTTTGCCCAATCACATGAGGTCTGGGGGTGACTGGTTTTACATTTTGCCCCGTCACATGAGGTCTGGGGGTGACTGGTTTTACATTTTGCCCCGTCACATGAGGTCAGGTGGTGACTGGTTTTACATTTTGCCCCGTCACATGAGGTCTGGGGGTGACTGGTTTTTCATTTTGCCCTCGTCACATGAGGTCTGGGGTGACTGGTTTTACATTTTGCCCCATCACATGAAATTTGGGGGTGACTGGTTTTACATTTTGCCCCATCAGATGAGGTCAGGGGGTGGTTTTACATTTTGCCCCTGTCACATGAGGTCAGGGGGTGGTTTTACATTTTCCCCATGTCACATGGGGTCTGGGGGTGACTGGTTTTACATTTTGCCCCATCAGATGAGGTCAGGGGGTGGTTTTACATTTTGCCCCGTCACATGAGGTCAGGGGGTGACTGGTTTTACATTTTGCCCCATCAGATGAGGTCAGGGGGTGGTTTTACATTTTGCCCCGTCACATGAGGTCAGGGGGTGACTGGTTTTACATTTTCCCTCGTCACATGAGGTCATGTGACACGTTACATTACATATTATATACAGGGAGCACCTTGTATAGCGTCACATTACATATTATATACAGGGCGCATGTCACATGGGGTCTGGGGGTGACTGGTTTTACATTTTGCCCTCGTCACATGAGGTCAGGGGGTGACTTGTTTTACATTTTTTCCCATCACATGAGGTCTGGGGGTGACTTGTTTTACATTTTTTCCCATCACATGAGGTCAGGGGGTGACTTGTTTTACATTTTTTCCCATCACATGAGGTCAGGGGGTGACTTGTTTTACATTTTTTCCCATCACATGAGGTCAGGGGGTGACTTGTTTTACATTTTTTTCCCACCACATGAGGTCAGGGGGTGACTTGTCTTACATTTTTTTCCCATCACATGAGGTCTGGGGTGACTTGTTTTACATTTTTTCCCATCACATGAAGTCAGGGGTGACTTGTTTTACATTTTTCCCATCACATGAGGTCAGGGGGTGACTTGTTTTACATTTTTTCCCATCACATGAGGTCTGGGGGTGACTTGTTTTACATTTTTTCCCATCACATGAGGTCTGGGGGTGACTTGTTTTACATTTTTTCCCATCACATGAGGTCTGGGGGTGACTGGTTTTACATTTTGCCCCATAACATGAGGTCTGGGGGTGACTGGTTTTACATTTTGCCCCGTCACATGAGGTCAGGTGGTGACTGGTTTTACATTTTGCCCGTCACATAAGGTCTGGGGGTGACTGGTTTTACATTTTGCCCCGTCACATGAGGTCAGGTGGTGACTGGTTTTACATTTTGCCCCGTCACATGAGGTCTGGGGGTGACTGGTTTTTCATTTTGCCCTCGTCACATGAAGTCTGGGGGTGACTGGTTTTACATTTTGCCCTCGTCACATGAGGTCTGGGGTGACTGGTTTTACATTTTGCCCCATCACATGAAATTTGGGGGTGACTGGTTTTACATTTTGCCCCATCAGATGAGGTCAGGGGGTGGTTTTACATTTTTCCCCCGTCACATGAGGTCAGGGGGTGACTGGTTTTACATTTTGCCCCGTCACATGAGGTCAGGGGTGACTGGTTTTACATTTTGCCCTCGTCACATGAGGTCTGGGGGTGACTGGTTTTACATTTTGCCCCGTCACATGAGGTCTGGGGGTGACTGGTTTTACATTTTGCCCCGTCACATGAGGTCAGGTGGTGACTGGTTTTACATTTTGCCCCGTCACATGAGGTCTGGGGGTGACTGTTTTTTCATTTCGCCCTCGTCACATGAGGTCTGTGGGTGACTGGTTTTACATTTTGCCCTCGTCACATGAGGTCTGGGGTGACTGGTTTTACATTTTGCCCCATCACATGAAATTTGGGGGTGACTGGTTTTACATTTTGCCCCATCAGATGAGGTCAGGGGGTGGTTTTACATTTTTCCCCCGTCACATGAGGTCAGGGGGTGACTGGTTTTACATTTTCCCTCGTCACATGAGGTCAGGGGGTGGTTTTACATTTTGCCCTCGTCACATGGGGTCTGGGGGTGACTGGTGTTACATTTTGCCCTCGTCACATGAGGTTAGGGGGTGACTTGATTTACATTTTTTCCCATCACATGAGGTCAGGGGGTGACTTGTTTTACATTTTTTCCCATCACATGAGGTCTAGGGGTGACTTGTTTTACATTTTTTCCCATCACATGAGGTCTGGGGGTGACTTGTTTTACATTTTTTTCCCATCACATGAGGTCTGGGGGTGACTTGTTTTACATTTTTTTCCCATCACATGAGGTCTGGGGGTGACTGGTTTTACATTTTGCCCCGTCACATGAGGTCAGGTGGTGACTGGTTTTACATTTTGCCCCATCACATGAGGTCTGGGGGTGACTGGTTTTACATTTTGCCCCGTCACATGAGGTCTGGGGGTGACTGGTTTTACATTTTGCCCGTCACATGAGGTCAGGTGGTGACCGGTTTTACATTTTGCCCCGTCACATGAGGTCTGGGGGTGACTGTTTTTTCATTTCGCCCTCGTCACATGAGGTCTGTGGGTGACTGGTTTTACATTTTGCCCTCGTCACATGAGGTCTGGGGTGACTGGTTTTACATTTTGCCCCATCACATGAAATTTGGGGTGACTGGTTTTACATTTTGCCCCATCAGATGAGGTCAGGGGGTGGTTTTACATTTTGCCCCGTCACATGAGGTCAGGGGGTGACTGGTTTTACATTGTCCCTCGTCAGATGAGGTCAGGGGGTGGTTTTACATTTTCCCCATGTCACATGGGGTCTGGGGGTGACTGGTGTTACATTTTGCCCTCGTCACATGAGGTTAGGGGGTGACTGGTGTTACATTTTGCCCTCGTCACATGAGGTTAGGGGGTGACTGGTTTTACATTTTGCCCCATCAGATGAGGTCAGGGGGTGACTGGTTTTACATTTTCCCTCGTCACATGAGGTCAGGGGGCGACTTGTTTTACATTTTGCCCTCGTCACATGAGGTTAGGGGGTGACTGGTTTTACATTTTGCCCCATCACATGAGGTCAGGGGGTGACTTGTTTTACATTTTTTCCCATCACATGAGGTCTGGGGGTGACTTGTTTTACATTTTTTCCCATCACATGAGGTCAGGGGGTGACTTGTTTTACATTTTTTCCCATCACATGAGGTCTGGGGGTGACTTGTTTTACATTTTTTCCCATCACATGAGGTCAGGGGGTGACTTGTTTTACATTTTTTCCCATCACATGAGGTCAGGGGGTGACTTGTTTTACATTTTTTCCCATCACATGAGGTCAGGGGGTGACTTGTTTTACATTTTTTCCCATCACATGAGGTCAGGGGGTGACTTGTTTTACATTTTTTCCCATCACATGAGGTCTAGGGGTGACTTGTTTTACATTTTTTTCCCATCACATGAGGTCAGGGGGTGGTTTTACATTTTGCCCCCGTCACATGAGGTCAGGGGGTGACTGGTTTTACATTTCCCCTCTTCACATGGGGTCTGGGGGTGACTGGTGTTACATTTTGCCCTCGTCACATGAGGTTAGGGGGTGACTGGTGTTACATTTTGCCCTCGTCACATGAGGTTAGGGGGTGACTGGTGTTACATTTTGCCCCATCAGATGAGGTCAGGGGGTGACTGGTTTTACATTTTGCCCCATCAGATGAGGTCAGGGGGTGACTGGTTTACATGCAGATTGAAGGTTTTACATTTTCCCTCGTCACATGAGGTCAGGGGGCGACTTGTTTTACATTTTGCCCTCGTCACATGAGGTTAGGGGGTGACTGGTTTTACATTTTGCCCCATCACATGAGGTCAGGGGGTGACTTGTTTTACATTTTTTCCCATCACATGAGGACAGGGGGTGACTTGTTTTACATTTTTTCCCATCACATGAGGTCAGGGGGTGACTTGTTTTACATTTTTTCCCATCACATGAGGTCTGGGGGTGACTTGTTTTACATTTTTTCCCATCACATGAGGTCTGGAGGTGACTGGTTTTACATTTTTTCCCATCACATGAGGTCAGGGGGTGACTTGTTTTACATTTTTTCCCATCACATGAGGTCTAGGGGTGACTTGTTTTACATTTTTTCCCATCACATGAGGTCTGGGGGTGACTTGTTTTACATTTTTTTCCCATCACATGAGGTCAGGGGGTGGTTTTACATTTTGCCCCCGTCACATGAGGTCAGGGGGTGACTGGTTTTACATTTTCCCTCGTCATATGAGGTCAGGGGGTGGTTTTACATTTTCCCCATGTCACATGGGGTCTGGGGGTGACTGGTGTTACATTTTGCCCTTGTCACATGAGGTTAGGGGGTGACTGGTTTTACATTTTGCCCCATCAGATGAGGTCAGGGGGTGGTTTTACATTTTGCCCCCGTCACATGAGGTCAGGGGGCGACTGGTTTTACATTTTCCCTCGTCACATGAGGTTAGGGGGTGACTGGTTTTACATTTTGCCCCATCACATGAGGTCAGGGGGTGACTTGTTTTACATTTTTTCCCATCACATGAGGTCTGGGGGTGACTTGTTTTACATTTTTCCCATCACATGAGGTCTGGGGGTGACTTGTTTTACATTTTTTCCCATCACATGAGGTCTGGGGTGACTTGTTTTACATTTTTCCCATCACATGAGGTTAGGGGGTGACTTGTTTTACATTTTTTCCCATCACATGAGGTCAGGGGGTGACTTGTTTTACATTTTTCCCATCACATGAGGTCTGGGGGTGACTTGTTTTACATTTTTTCCATCACATGAGGTCAGGGGGTGACTTGTTTTACATTTTTTCCCATCACATGAGGTCAGGGGGTGACTTGTTTTACATTTTTTCCCATCACATGAGGTCTGGGGGTGACTTGTTTTACATTTTTTCCCATCACATGAGGTCTGGGGGTGACTTGTTTTACATTTTTCCCAGCACATGAGGTCTGGGGGTGACTGGTTTTACATTTTTTCCCATCACATGAGGTCAGGGGGTGACTGGTTTTACATTTTGCCCCATCAGATGAGGTCAGGGGGTGGTTTTACATTTTGCCCCCGTCACATGAGGTCAGGGGGCGACTGGTTTTACATTTTCCCTCGTCACATGAGGTTAGGGGGTGACTGGTTTTACATTTTGCCCCATCACATGAGGTCAGGGGGTGACTTGTTTTACATTTTTTCCCATCACATGAGGTCTGGGGGTGACTTGTTTTACATTTTTTCCCATCACATGAGGTCAGGGGGTGACTTGTTTTACATTTTTTCCCATCACATGAGGTCTGGGGGTGACTTGTTTTACATTTTTTCCCATCACATGAGGTTAGGGGGTGACTTGTTTTACATTTTTTCCCATCACATGAGGTCAGGGGGTGACTTGTTTTACATTTTTTCCCATCACATGAGGTCTGGGGGTGACTTGTTTTACATTTTTTCCCATCACATGAGGTCAGGGGGTGACTTGTTTTACATTTTTTCCCATCACATGAGGTCAGGGGGTGACTTGTTTTACATTTTTTCCCATCACATGAGGTCTGGGGGTGACTTGTTTTACATTTTTTCCCATCACATGAGGTCTGGGGGTGACTTGTTTTACATTTTTCCCAGCACATGAGGTCTGGGGGTGACTGGTTTTACATTTTTTCCCATCACATGAGGTCAGGGGGTGACTTGTTTACATTTTTTCCCATCACATGAGGTCTGGGGGTGACTTGTTTTACATTTTTTTCCATCACATGAGGTCTGGGGGTGACTTGTTTTACATTTTTTCCCATCACATGAGGTCTGGGGGTGACTTTTTTTTACATTTTTTCCCATCACATGAGGTCTGGGGGTGACTTGTTTTACATTTTTTTCCCATCACATGAGGTCTGGGGGTGACTTGTTTTACATTTTTTCCCATCACATGAGGTCTGGGGGTGACTTGTTTTACATTTTTTCCCATCACATGAGGTCTGGGGGTGACTTGTTTTACATTTTTTCCCATCACATGAGGTCTGGGGGTGACTTGTTTTACATTTTTTCCCATCACATGAGGTTAGGGGGTGACTGGTTTTATGAGTTCATAGGCTATTCCGGCGTTCGTTTTGGGTAAGAGATACTGAATATGTTGGCGTTTTTGTTTTATTTTCTTTATGAATCAGTAATAAACGATTCCATGACTCTGGTGGAGCCTCGCAAACATTTGTCCACCATTGTCTGTCTTGCCCCTCATCCAGTTATGATGTCTTTCATTTTGTAGCCTGTGTAGAGAGAGAGACGCTGAACAGCTGGTGGACGTTGTGAAGACATTGTCTTGAGTTGTGCGGACATGACATTGTGGCGAGAAGCAGAGCAGATCGTGCCGCTTGTACTGGCTCCATCACGGCCATCGACCAAGAGCTTGTAATGTATAACAGCACCGTGACTGAGTTCATCATTCTGGGCTTCTCTGCCTTCACAGATGTCCGTCTTCCCTTCTTCATCCTCTTCCTGTTCATTTACCTGTTCACACTGTCCGGCAATGGGATCGTGGTGTACCTTGTGAACTCTGACCCCTGCCTGAGTTCCCCCATGTACTTCTTCCTATGTAACCTGTCCACCCTAGAGATTGTGTATTCTTCTGTTGTGGTGCCAAAAATGTTGGTCAACTTGCTCTCAGAGGACAAGCGGATATCGTTTCATGGCTGTGCTCTGCAGATGTTCCTCTTCTTATTTTTGGGAACCACTGAGTGCCTCCTGCTGGCCGTCATGGCTTATGACCGGTTCATGGCCATATGCCGCCCTCTGCGCTACACCCTGATCATGTGCCGTCGGCGCTGCATGCAGTTTTCGGCCTTCACCTGGTGGTCAGGTGTTATTCTGTCCTTGATCCAGACCACATTGATTTTTATCCAGCCTTTCTGTGGTCCTAATGTCATCGACCATTTCTTCTGCGACATTCCCCCCGTCCTGAAGCTGGCATGTGCCGACACGTACTTGAACGAGGTATGCATTTTCAGCGTCTGTGTGGCCATCCTGCTGGCGCCCTTCCTACTGATACTTTCCTCCTACAGCCAAATACTCTTCACCCTTCTCAAAATGAGCTCGGTGGAAAACCGCAAGAAAGCCTACTCCACGTGCGTCTCTCACCTCACCTCGGTCACGCTGTTCTACGGCACAGCCTCCTTCATGTACCTGCGCCCCAGGTCCCTTTACTCCCTAGAGACGGACCGCTTCCTGGCGCTCTTTTACAGTGTGGTGACCCCTCTGCTGAACCCTCTGATCTACAGTCTGAGGAACCAGGAGGTGAAAAACGCACTCGTCAAGCTTTTTAAGGAAATCTCTATCACCTGCCATTGATTTCTGGTGACAACTCTCAGCTCCTATAAACGCAGCGAAGGCCACCTCAAAGACAACGAACAAAGGTCTTCTGCATCGCCCTCCCACCCAGCATTCATCCATGGAAACCTCCACCACCACCACCACGAAGCGTCTGCCCACAGCATTTACAGGCAAATTGGAGAATTTTAATGTTTTAAGTATTTATAAAATATTCATAATTTCCCAGCATGTTCCTCTCATTACAATCTATAATATCTCACCGTGAGCTTCTCAAAGTCCAATAAAACCAACTGAAATATATCACATGTTGCTCCTTATTATGTTCCTCTTTCCAAGGATGAATCCATCTTGGTTTCCATCCATCGCAGGAGCCAAGCTAAGGCGGCACGCTCTGAAAGGGATACTCCTGTTATGGTTAATTGTGCCCTGAATTTATGGTACAGCAAACCATTAACGAGGTACCAGGCGATTCAAAGCAACTGGTGGCTCTAGTGGACTTTTTTCAAACTCTTTGGAAGGGCTGATGCAGCGTCGACTGAACCATGGCATCTTCCACAATAAAGCCACCAATTTCTGTGGCGCACCTGACACCCCTGTATTTGTTTGCTGCTGTAGTGGTTGGCCTCATTGGTTCCATGAGCACCCCAGTCATGGAACCAAAGGTCTGCGCCTCTTCTCCATAATCGAACGTGGAGAGTTTTAGCTGATCACCGCAATCTGGCTTCATTATGCCAGATACTATGGTAACCCCCTGGTCTTATGTGGACTTGGAAGACATTAAGTGTTCTCTTGTGTTCAATGAGGATCGAAACAGGATAAAATAACATTTTGGGCAAAATATGCAGCCTAGAAGTCCACAACTAGAGAGTAATATCGCAAAAACCTCAACGGCAACAACGTATTTCCCTTTAGAGCTTAGATAGGCTGGGATGAAGGACAACCAAACGCTGAGGAAAGTCAACATGCTGAACGTGATGTGCTTGGCCTCGTTAAAGCTGTCCGGCAAGTTCCTGGCTAGAAAGGCAACCCCAAAGCTTACCATGGACAGGAAGCCCAGGTAGCCCAGCGTGCAGTAAAACATCACAATGGATCCCTCATTACACTCCAGCAGGATCTTACCCGGAACAAGATGGTAATTTGGGTCAGGAAAGGGGGGGAATGTAATCAGCCATATGGTGATAATGAGGACCTGGATGGAGGTGGAGGTGCAGACCACGAGGGCCGCTGTTTGAGAGCCGACCCATATTCTCAGATTGCTTCCAGGTTTGGTTGCTTTGAAGGCAATGACGACAATGATGGTCTTGGCCAAGATGCAGGAAATGCAAAGGGAGAAAGTCACCCCGAACAGGGCCTGTCTGATGGTGCAGGTCAATCTGACTGGGGAGCCAACGAATGTCAGGGCGCAGAGAAAGCAGATGGTCAGCGAGAGCAAGAGCAAGTAGCTGAGGCTGCGGTTATTGGCTTTTACCATGGCCGTCTCCCTAAACCTGAGGTAGACCATTAGGATCATCACCGTGATGAGGCAGAAGGAGATAGAAAAGGCGGCTAGGACCAGCCCCAGCGGCTCATCATAGGACAGGAACTCAATGACTTTAGGGATGCATATGGTCCTTCTAGTGTTCGGCCATTGGTCATCTGGACAGCTCAGGCAATCGACTGAATCTGCCAAGAGAAGAGAAAAGATGCTCCATAAATTAATGTGATTCTTCATGTTTTGTAAATAAAGCAGCTAGTAATCATAGTAATATATATTGATAATATAACAGAGCGCTGAGCGCTGGCTCCCTGTGCTCCCACCCCTCACTTTTATTATTTATTGACACTCAATGAGTTACACCGAACCTGGTGGTTTTGGTGAAAACGTCCTCCTTTCACAATGTAACCTGTTGATTATTTTTCCACTTTAACCAGTGCAGCCATGTGTGAGATAATGTAAGGTCAATGAACTCACTTGTTTGGTTGGAAATCATCCCGTCAGGGCACAGGATGCAGTCATAGCAGCAGACGGGTTGACCTCTCTGGGGTGCTTTCCGATATCCGGATGGACAGTCGTCACTGCAAATGGAAGGAGGAGCCTGGGGGGACATGGAGATTAATCAGAGGAGGAATGGAGGTACATGGCTTTAGTGTAAGGTTGCTCTGCGATGTTCCTCTAGAAATGACCTTCAGGCTCTGCTAGCTGTTACTGGAATTTCCATTCATTTTCTATAGGTTTGTCAGGGCTCCGTTGAATCCGTACCTTAGTGTCTTCATGAATAATGCTTCTACAGCCCATCACCAAACTGGGATGACCAATATGGAAATACCACTCTGTAGTAGCTTGGATGCATTGTCCAAGAGTCCCTCGATCCCCAAAGAAGTAGGTAGACAAATGATGGTCACGCAACACTGACACCTAAAACAGAGAACCTTTATTCCACCCAATGGGACCCAGCAACGTTTCAACTTGGACAGAGTCTTCCAAAAGGTTGCCTAAATGTTTCCAGGTCCACTTGGATGTGATAAACGTTCTCCATTTAGAGTCTTGACATTGCGTGACCATTATTCGTCTATCACCACCACACTGGGATTAGTGCCATTGACAGATTTGTCTTTGCATTTGTCCTGATCGTAGGAAGGAGGGATGAGATCACTCAGACCTGCTTTTAAAACCCGTCTATTGCACAAAAACAGCCGTGAGCCAAACCCTGTTTCTGTGGTGTGGTTATGTAAATGCCTGCATGATTTCTCCTCGCAGTAGACATCTCCAGGCATATCTTACAGGCACTGAACCTTTGAGATGCCCCTGTAAAGTTTGGTGAGACGAGGCTCAGTGAATCTCCCTGCCGAGACACCACGCTCATAAAGAGGGGCTTGGTCAATCCCACTAAAGAAGATGGTCCAGGCCCTCCATGTAAACATGTTGACCATCAACTGGCCTTTCTGAGGTTTGATAACTGAAATGTCAGTGTTTGTCCTATAAACCGATGGAATTTGAAGCCTATGTGGAGTGCCTGGACCTTCTTCTTTGCTTTAGCATCCTGTGAGCCTAGACAAACTCAGGGTTTTAGGAACTGCCCCTTCACTAGGACTCAATCAATCCCAGTAACCAAGGTTTCTGCTGCTGAGTAGCTTCTTGTATAAACCCTAGCTGAGATAAGACCCCTTTGACAATCATGAAGACTCAAGTTGGAGATATGGTGGCTTCCAATGCACCTTCTTGGTCTTGGATGTGTTAGTGACTCTCAGAAGACAGAACGTAACCGTATAAAGTTAGATAATCCACTCTTAGAAATCAGTTTAGATAAGTTTGTAGGATCAATGAGGAAGAAAAGCAATAATATGTTATTAATGAGAAAACTCTGTGAACTTACCACTCCGCGTCCACCGCCCCACCGGATCAGCGACTCATTGAGGTTGAGCTTCTCTTGGTGGGTATCATGGTTATCGTAAGTCCCCACCGTCACATAGCGGCTGATTTTATTTCCATCCAGCTGCCAGTTCAGGATTTCGAGATACCCGTAAATGTTCCCGCTGGAGTCGAAGGAGATGACTTCCCCCGCCGAGGTCACAAAGCTTACTCTCTTCAGATAGTGCAGGAGCTGCAACACGGACAAAGCCACGTACTTTACACCACAAGGGGCTTTTAAATCATGTTTTAAGCCACCATCGTGACATGTCCCTTACAACAGAACCCTCAAAGGAAAGGTCCAGGCATTCAGGTGGGATCCAGCGGGAGCTTTCATTCAGACATAGGCCACGTTTCGGTTCTTAACCAGAGGCTTTATCAAGTGATTGAAGGCTCTGGTTACGTTTCAGCATATGTGCGTATAAAATCTCCTCCTGGATCCCACCTGAAAGCCTGGACCTTTGGTTGTTTCTTTGGTTTTGTGGGGATTCAGCTGCCCTGGTCTGCGTGACACCTGCTTTAGAGATCCTTCAACTGGATGGGTCCTCTCCTATTGTCGCTTTTGCAATGTCCCTGACAGCAAACGCCGAACGTTTTAATTGCCAAACATCTCATAAACGCTCCTCAGACTTTCACACATTATTTATTCATATTCAATAGACCAGGCGTGCCGCGTACATTGGAAAAACCAAGAAAGTCAACGTTCAAATGATAATGTCCAACAAAGCAGGCGACACACAGCCTTCAGGTCACAAATGGACGTCCCAAAGACCAACATGTCTGTATTCGGTAAAGCAAACTGGGTTTTTGGAATAACTTACCTGCCAAGGCTGGAAATTATCCTTCTCAGCGCAGGAATTGCCAGTGAATGGACCGTGGTTGGGTTTGCAGGATAATAAGTCATGCAAGGCATGAGCTGTAGCATAGATGGCATTGTTCGCCATGTACATAGTCTGCGATGTCGGGTCATTGTATTCCGTGATGTCATCCGTTATTATCCTCTCCAAGCCGGTGCACGTCTTACTGCTGGAAAGATTACCCGCTGTCCACTTACAGGAAAATGTCCTCTCCCAGAACTGCTGGAGGGAGAACATCTGGGGGTATTTGGAAGGACTGAGGTCTTGGAGGAACTTGGTGACGTTTGGCAGTACATGCCTGCTCTTGCCAATCCCAATGGAGTTATTGAGAAGAGACCAGTATGGCGTGTAGAGGAACACTGGGGACATGTACCAAGATTCGGTGCCGAGCCAGACCTTCCTGGTGAGGTTCTGCCGAAGGGCTTCGACTAGTACTAGATGTGTTTCTGGAGCTGTCCCATAGAGGATAACCACTGTGGCTGATGACCTTCCTACCCTATCCACAAGAGCTGGCATTCGTCTGTCAGCTTGATCAGAGGTGATGGTTTCATAGAAGGCGATACAAACTCCATTCTTGGTAGCCTCTGCTTTCAGTATGGGACCTCCTACCATGCCGTAGCTCGCTGAGGATATCAAGATGCCGATCCAGTGCCACCTGAACCTCTTGCATATCTTGATCAAAGCACCCACCTGCCCGTCAGCATTCACGGTGGTCCGCAGAAAGGACGGAAACTCCAGTCTATTGCTCAGAGTTGAAATGGTTGTTGAATAGCTGACCTGAAAACGCAAATGAAAGAGGTGAGGGGGCGCGGTAAAACCAACACAAGCTTCCCCCATCTCCATGGTCTCTACAGGCATTGACCATTCACACTGCTGGACTGCACTGTCTAGAACAATGAGCTTGCAGGACGCATGACACAGAGGGGGCGGATATCAGGGTGGACTGACCATTATGGCACTGCCCGAGGGCCCAGGCCTAGATGGGGCCCATGACGGCTCCTCCCAAGGCTCGGTCAGGCCTGTTCTTACAGCAGGGCCCCACACCACCGCAGATAGAAATCATCTGCACCTGCACCAGTGTCTGTGTGTCCCTTCCAGCCATTTTTTGTGTTTGTGTGTCTGTGTGTGTCATTGTGATGAGGTAATGAGTCGGAATAAACTTTCTCAATCTGAGAAATGGAAATAATCCCTGAAATCCTCCAATTATTTGATGATCGAGGGGTTAATTTGGGGATATAATGCCAGTTATGGCCAGGGGTCTATATCAAAAAAGCAAACCTTTACCTGAGCCATAGCACCATATTTTAGGCACAGACGGTACATTGGAAGCGCTGGGTTTGTGCCGTGGGACAGTCGCGGCGACCGGTGAAATCCGTGCAATCAGTTTATAGATTCTGTAAGACCCTCCGGTGATCTTATCACCTAAGAGGGTTATTCAGAGAACACTGAAATGTCACAGACATTTCTGGCATTCCCCGACCCTGTGGTGAACTTAGCATTCATCGCAGGGTCCCCGAAGTGCAGGGAAAAGCTGCCAAATGGATCTGACAAATCGCCGAAAATTCACCGTTACGATCCGTACAATCAGATCGATCTGAAATGCCTCAGAAAATCTGCCGAACGTACCTGATGATCCACCGCAAACCCTCTGAACACGTCAGAAAAAGGCTGACAATCTGCCGAACGGCCGCCGGAAAAAGCCGACAAGCTGCCGAATGGAGTAAAAGAAAAAAAAATTATTGAAACACAAAAAAATTTCAAACGCTGTTTGCAAAAAAACTATTCCACGAAAATGTCAGGAATTCACATATAACATACACTATATTGCCAAAAGTATTCGCTCACCCATCCATATGCGAGTCAAGGCAGGTGAGCGAATACTAGCAATATAGTGTACGTATATGAATGATAATAAAAAGGTCTGTTAGGCTCAGGGCACACTAACGCATTATTCACAGCGACCGTCAAAAAGTGCGTCCGAACGCATTGACGTATTTTTTCACGGAATGCGCGAAAATGGTCAGACGACGCGCATTTTCGTGCGTTATTTTGTACGGATCATCATTAAAACTCTTTTTGCGTCTGGACGTTATGTAGGTCGGACATTAGCAGCGTCTGACCTCTCCTAATCACGCACACACGCCGCTATGCGGACGCAGCGCACTCTGTACGTCAGTACTAGCGGTTCTGCGTTCTCATAAAAATGCGTTCATTTTCCACTTGCTTTGCGCGGCTGGACTTTCGTGCGGCCGTACTTCGTATATTGGCCGTCATTGCCCGTCATCTGCTGCTACTGCAGGCGTGATAAAGTGAACCTAAACGCACGTTAAAAATGCGTTAGTCTGACCCCAGCCTTATAGACAAAAAAAAACTATTTAAAAAAAATTGGGAAGGATTTTATTGCCGAAAAAATCCAGAAAAATGCCTAGAAAATCCTAAGAAAATGAATAAAGAGACTTTTTGCTGCAGATTAAAATAATAAACGGTTTGTTAGATATCGGTTTAAGACAGGAATATTATTAACATTGAAACCTATGGGATTCGCCTGATTAAACCTGTCAAATGAAACCACCGAACATCAGGACATTTCACTGACATTTCTTTGCTGTTCAATGTGAATAGATTAACCATTGCTTCTCTATGGGGAATTTCACTGCCGTCGAACAGGCACCGTATTTGATGGCAATTCGCCAATATTTAGCGAATCGCCAGCTGTATATTAAGATATTCTGTGCCTGGGATCCCTCACTGCATCTCACTGTGGGTCGGGGTCTTCACTTACTTGGGGCAGACCCCACAGGCTGAGCAGTCTGGCCATGGCTATGGCTGAGCCTGACACCGGATCGCCGATAACCGCCACCGTTGGTGGCTCCGACCCTTCGCACTTGTAGTTTGGGGAAATGTTCTCTCTTCCTGATACTTCCCGGAGTGTCGCCCAGAGAGCCGGAATCTCATTGAAGCAAGAATCCCACATCCGGAAACCCAGCGTGAGGTTTGGCAGAATCCGGGCGTTTCCGTTGATTTCATCCACAGCGAAGAGCAGAGCCATGATGGATTTATAGAAGTCTATCCGGAACCTGCGGAGAGACGTGTGATGGAGAGAAGGACACGAGCGAAGACAAGGATAAGTAGCGATGGGCAAGATACGGCCGATGTGTCAATAGCTCGCTGGGAAACTATTATTACATATTGGCTTATAACGGCATTAAAGGGACACTCCAGGGTTAAAATGGGAGGGGGTTTCCCGCGGCATAGTCGTCCCTCCTGTAGGCTGTTTTGAGTTAAATATGACATTTTTTCCCCAACGTAGGAAACTTTTTAAAAATGTGACTTTATCGATGCGCCGTTCACTAAAGCAACCACAAAGTGGCGTCACAGTGACAGCAAATTGGGGATAAGGAGAGAATAAACACTGACCCCTCCTGACACTTTCTACACACCCCCTCCTGTTTTAATACAGAAAAGTCATTTTCCTCGGCTTTCCTCTCGACATGCTGTGTTAAAATACAATCTATAAGCCCAATATGAATAAATAACCAATCAGATATTACTGACTGTAGATTCTCATGATCTAAGGGTTAACCTAGTTTAGTGTGGTGTCTGCGAGAATTCAGTGATCCCGGGATCTACAAACAGTTAACAATGGGGGGGGGGAGGATAGTATGCAGGAGAAAACCAGATGGTTGTAACTGTTATCCGATTGCAAGGCAATTTATAGTTTCCCTAGTTGTAGTAATTGGTAATATATCTAAAAACAGCCATTTGATACAAAAATAAACATACAGGAGAATTCTTATTGTCACACCCTGGGAACGCCTGGCCAACGTTCTCAAGCTGTGACGATGATTGTCTCTTATGTGTTTGGAATGATATAAAGGTTAAAGGATTTTTTAATGGTCAGAGATGCAGAAAAGGAGAGAGAGGGAAGCCTCAAAGCTCATCTCAGGTCACTCTTGCAAATGAGACCCCAAATCAGCCTTATATCCAGAACGATAAAGCTTTTCTCGGTAATGTATTAATGGACTATTTATAATATGATAATTTTGATATTATCCTGTACTAATAATTAATTTACTAATTGCTATCCATTACAGTAACAAGTGTACAGTCAGGTCCAGAAATATTGGGACATGGACACAATTGTAACATCTTTGGCTCTATACACCACCACAATGGAGTTGGAATGAAACAAACACAATGTGCTTTAACTGCAGACTGTCAGCTTTAACTGCAGACTGTCAGGTGAACGGTGTAGGACTTACAGCAGTTTGCAGATGTGCCTCCCACTTGTTAAGGGACCAAAGGTAATGGGACAATTGGCTTCTCAGCTGTTCCATGGCCAGGTGTGTGATATTCCCTCATTACCCCAATTACAAGGTGCAGATAAAAGACCCAGAGTTCATTTCAAGTGTGCTATTTGCATTTGGAATCTGTTGCTGTCAACTCTCAAGATGAGATCCAAAGAGCTGTCACTATCAGTGAAGCAAGCCATCATTAGGCTGAAGAAACAAAACAAACCCATCAGAGAGATAGCAAGAACATTAGGCGTGTCCAAAACAACTGTTTGGAACATTCTCAAAAACAAGGAACGCACCGGTGAGCTCGGCAACACCAAATGACCCGAGAGACCACGGAAAACAGCTGTGGTGGATGACCGAAGAATTCTTTCCCTAGTGAAGAAAACACCCTTCACAACAGTCGGCCAGATCAAGAACACTCTCCAGGAGGTAGGTGTATGTGTGTCAAAGTCAACAATCAAGAGAAGATGCACATCTGCAAACTGCTTTAAACTGCTACACCGTTCACCTGAGTTGGATGTACATACCCTCAAATTAAAGCTGACAGTCTGCAGTTAAAGCACATTGTGTTTGTTTCATTCCAACTCCATTGTGGTGGTGTATAGAGCCAAAGATGTAAGAATTCTGTCGATGTCCCAATATTTTTGGACCTGACTGTATATTGCTTATTCAAATAATGTTAATGTCTTGTGTTTATCTAGTAACACATTTGTAGCAGGGTTCTTTTGTTGTCATTTGTAATTGTTGAATGCCATCTGTGTGTCTCATTACTCTCAGCCAGATGTGATGATCCTTAATATGTATAATGTTCCTGATTGTCACATGTGATCTTCCTGCAGTGATTTGTTAAGTGATACCATTTGAATACCTTGATGTTTCAGGTTGATGCATTAATTGATTAATTTGAGTAATTGAGACATTTGCATTGATTGAGTAACTGATGCATTGATTTAGATTTACACGTGTGTTGGTTTCTGTGCTAATATGGGTTCAAGAATGCCCTTGGGGTTTTGATGTATTTGCCTAATATCTAATTATGTGTGTATATATAATTGTTTTCACTGTTCAATAAAGTTTTCTACTTTACTTTCACCATTCAGTCTCGTGTCCTGTTGATTAAATAATAAATTAATTGCTCATTGATTAGGCAATACACATGCTGCCATTTTCCTGTGAGCCGCAGCAGTCACGTGACCCGGGGAGCAATCTCCAGCCAATCCAGTTGCGTGTGGAGAGGTATTGGCTACAATTGGTAAGGGACAGCCAGGGACCTCAGATCAGTGCTTGCATTGTGGGTGGGGCTATTCGGTCGGATCACACTATGCCCGCGGGAACAGGTTTTCTTTGTCGCCTGGCGAGTTTGGAATTTATCAGATGTATCTTCACCTTAATGCTGTTTTTTTGCCAGATCTGCCAGGGTTGTGGAGTTTTACAGGTATACTTTCAGCCTGTCCTCCCCCGCTCGCTGCTTCCCACCATACCCACACTCGACTCATAGCGACAGGGCGTCCCCAGGAGCTCACACTCTACTCACAGGTCACATGGAAGTGGCTGCGGTTTTGTGGTAAACAGAATCACCGGCTTCGATGAAAAAGTGTTGACGGGAGCGATTACGGCCAAAGTGATATCCCCGCTCTGCATATAGTGTTTGAGGGACGGGGAGGAGAGGTGGCACTGGGGCCCCACCCCCGAGGATACTTCAGGGATGATGGGCCACAGGAGGAAAATCTGCAGCAAACGCAGCGACATTTAACCTGTGTCACCAAAAAGATTCCCAGGAACCTGGAGGAGAAATGTCTGAGGAACCGACGGGAAATAATGTCCTGCAAGCAAGAAAAATACTCTGAGACACACTGAGGAGAGGCCCTTATACAGAGACACAGAGGAGGGGCCCTTATACAGAGACACTGAGGAGGGGCCCTTATACAGAGACACAGAGGAGAGGCCCATATACAGAGACACAGAGGAGAGGCCCTTATACAGAGACACAGAGGAGGGGCCCTTATACAGAGACACAGAGGAGAGTCCCTTATACAGACACACTGAGGAGAGGCCCTTATACAGAGACACAGAGGAGGGGCCCTTATACAGAGACTCACTGAGGAGAGGCCCATATACAGAGACACACTGAGGAGAGGCCCTTATACAGAGACACAGAGGAGAGGCCCATATACAGAGACACAGAGGAGAGGCCCTTATACAGAGACACAGAGGAGGGGCCCTTATACAGAGACACAGAGGAGAGTCCCTTATACAGAGACACAGAGGAGGGGCCCTTATACAGACACACTGAGGAGAGGCCCTTATACAGAGACACAGAGGAGAGGGCCATATACAGAGACACAGAGGAGGGGCCCTTATACAGAGACACAGAAGAGGGACCCTTATACAGAGACACAGAGGAGAGTCCCTTATACAGAGACACAAAGGAGGGGCCCTTATACAGAGAGACACAGAGGAGAGTCCCTTATACAGAGACATATAGGAGAGGGCCTTATTCAGAGACATATATGAGAGAGCCTTATACACAGAGACATATCGGGAGCCCCTTACACTACAAGCGCCACTTCTACAAACAACCACGTGACAAAAACCACAACCACAACCACGTTACAACTAACAGCGCTACAACAATAACCTCAACCAACACCATCTCCCAGAACACTACAACCAACACCCCACATCAACCACCACAGCTACAACCATCTACCAGAGAACTACAACCAACACCACATGTCAACAACCAAAGCCACCACCATCTCACCCTACAATACAATCAACATCCCCCACAACAATCGCAACCATCTCCCTGAACACTACAACCAACACCCCCACATCAACCACCATTTCCCACAACACTACAACAAATACCCCCACAACAATCACTACCATCTCATAGAACACTACAACCAACACCCCCATAACAATCACCACAGCTACCACCATCTCTCAGTACACTACAATGATCACCCACACAACAATCACCACAGCCACCACCATCTCCCCCCTACAATGGAACCAACCAACCTCCAACAATTAACACCATCTCCCACAACACTACAACAAACACCCCCATAACAATCCCCACAATCTTTCACTACACTACAACCAAAACCGCACAACAATCACCACAGCCATCACCATCTCCCACTACACTAAAACCAACACCCCTACAATAATCACCACAGCACCACCATCTCCTACTCCATTACAACCAACACCCCTTCAATAATCACCATAGCCACCACCCTCTCACACTACGCTACAACCAACACCCCACAACAATTGCCACCATCACCATTTCCCACTAAACTACAACCAACACCCCACAACAATTGCATAACCACCACCATCTCCCACTACACTACAACCAACACTCACACAACAACCGCCACCACCATCTCCCAAAACACTGCAACCAACACCCCCACAACAACCACCACCATCTCCTACTCCACTACAAGCAACACCCCTACAATAATCACAATAGCCACCACCATCTCCTACTCCACTACAACCAACACCCCACAACAATTATCACATCACCATCTCCCACTAATCACCTCAACCATCCCTCTGTCCTTCCTGCTGAGTCCCTCTGTCTGTCCTCTGATGTACACCTGAACCCCTCTACCTGTCCTGCTGAGTCCAGTGAATAGAGCTGTGATTTGCCAGTGCAGAGAGGACACAATAATGGCCATCACATTTACTGCACACAACTTGCCTGTTTATGTTATGGACTCGATCCGCAGGATCTGGATTTGATTCTGGATTTTCCAGGCTCCTCACACCTCGTTTATAATATGCTGGGTCACTAGGGATAATCTTGACCCTGCTGAGATGTGAGGTCCCTCGTGCCTTTACCATTTGCTCGTCGTTATTTCCAGTCCCTCGTCGTTTCCTCCTCCTCCAGCCTGATAACTGTAATTTATGGTTTGTAATTATGCCCTGCGTCCCCGTAATTACAGGCTCTGGGTTATGATTGAGAGAGATGGAAGCGCTGGGGACAGTTTCTACTGTGAGCCTCCTCCAAGGCTTTTACCCTCAGCGGAGGCATCAGGTGTGATGGCCAGAAGAGCTGGAGGCGCTCTGAGAGGTCTACAGAATAATCATTTCCACACTAGATTTTCTCAATCCCGCAAAGGCTGATGTAAAATTAATTTATAATGATGAAAGCGGGAGCATTGCCTGGGCTGTGACCTGGGAATGGGCCTCATGGCAACAGAACCTTCTCCAGACACGGGAGGACACAAATCGCTGACATAATCAGTCATGGTCTGTGGAAGAGGCCAACGGCCTTGGTCGTAGGGTAGAAATGTGATAAACGTGATGCTTCTGACCTGTGATCGAAACATTTTATTGATGGAGAAACATTTGGGCATGAAGTTTAGATGTGGTCATCCCAGGCAGCCAATATCTTGCTGGAGGGAAAGTGTAGGATCTCGGTGTGTCTTGGTGAAGTGGGTCCCAGGAACTTAAAAATAGTTTTTTTAGAATCTGTAGTAGTTTCAGAGACCCCAGTAGCTGAAGAAATCCGTTTAGAAGATCTCACGTAACGTCAGATGAGATCTCAGAAGACAGAAGAGATAATAAAAGTGGTCCAGGATCCATAAGTCACGTTGGACGAAGTCACAGATGCTCCCAGGCCTTGTAGAAGATTGGACGGTGAGGAAAGCTGTCAGTTGGGCTGAAAAGGTGAGGTTTGCAGTCCATCGTCACACAAATTATACTACACGTCCCGTCAGTTTGTCCAGGTGTTGTCAGATTTAGATGGCCTTAAACATTGCTGGAAGAGAATCTTAAAAGATCCCACCACTGGTGTGTAAAGCAGACTATGAGACCCACCTCTCGAGAAAAGAGAACTAAAAGATCTGTTTATAAGGTGACATTTGCTGTTATATAGAGATCCCCATCATTATTACAAGGTCAGTTTAAGAGATCTCAGCTCTCAGTAGATTAATGTAGGAGATCCCAGTTCTCAATAAATAGCTTTAGGAGATCCCAGTTTTCAGTAGATCAGATTAGGAGACCCTAGCCGTCAGTAGATCAGTTTTTCAGCTCTCAGTAGATTAGTTTAGGAGATCCCAGTTCGGAGTGGATCAGTTTATGAGATCCTAGCTGTCCATACATCAGTTAGAGCTGATCCCCACTCTCAGAAGACTAGTTTAGTAGATCCCAGCTCTCAGTAGAATCATTTAGGAAATCCCAGCTCTCAGTGGGTTGGTTTAGGAGATCCCAGTTCTCAGCAGATAAGTTGAGGAGATCCCAGTTCTCAGCAGATGAGTTGAGGAGATCCCAGTTCTCAGCAGATGAGTTGAGGAGATCCCAGTTCTCAGTAGAATCATTTAGGAAATCCCAGCTCTCAGTGGGTTGGTTTAGGAGATCCCAGTTCTCAGCAGATGAGTTTAGGAGATCCCAGTTCTCAGCAGATGAGTTTAGGAGATCCCAGTTCTCAGCAGATGAGTTGAGGAGATCCCAGTTCTCAGCAGATGAGTTGAGGAGATCCCAGTTCTCAGTAGAATCATTTAGGAAATCCCAGCTCTCAGTGGGTTGGTTTAGGACAGGTGTCAGCAACCTTGGCTCCCTGATGTTTTGGGAACTACATCTCCCAAGATGCTCAGTCACCCATTAGCCTGCCTGAGGTACATGGGAAATGTAGTTCCCAAAACATCAGGGAGCCAAGGTTGCAGACCCCTGGTTTAGGAGATCCCAGTTCTCAGCAGATGAGTTTAGGAGATCCCAGTTCTCAGCAGATGAGTTGAGGAGATCCCAGTTCTCAGCAGATGAGTTGAGGAGATCCCAGTTCTCAGCAGATGAGTTGAGGAGATCCCAGTTCTCAGCAGATGAGTTGAGGAGATCCCAGTTCTCAGTAGATGAGTTTAGGAGATCCCAGTTCTCAGCAGATGAGTTGAGGAGATCCCAGTTCTCAGCAGATGAGTTGAGGAGATCCCAGTTCTCAGCAGATGAGTTGAGGAGATCCCAGTTCTCAGCAGATGAGTTGAGGAGATCCCAGTTCTCAGTAGATGAGTTTAGGAGATCCCAGTTCTCAGCAGATGAGTTGAGGAGATCCCAGTTCTCAGCAGATGAGTTGAGGAGATCCCAGTTCTCAGCAGATGAGTTGAGGAGATCCCAGTTCTCAGTAGAATCATTTAGGAAATCCCAGCTCTCAGTGGGTTGGTTTAGGAGATCCCAGTTCTCAGCAGATGAGTTTAGGAGATCCCAGTTCTCAGTAGATGAGTTTAGGAGATCCCAGTTCTCAGCAGATGAGTTGAGGAGATCCCAGTTCTCAGCAGATGAGTTGAGGAGATCCCAGTTCTCAGCAGGTGAGTTGAGGAGATCCCAGTTCTCAGCAGATGAGTTGAGGAGATCCCAGTTCTCAGTAGAATCATTTAGGAAATCCCAGCTCTCAGTGGGTTGGTTTAGGAGATCCCAGTTCTCAGCAGATGAGTTGAGGAGATCCCAGTTCTCAGCAGATGAGTTTAGGAGATCCCAGTTCTCAGCAGATGAGTTGAGGAGATCCCAGTTCTCAGTAGAATCATTTAGGAAATTCCAGCTCTCAGTGGGTTGGTTTAGGAGATCCCAGTTCTCAGCAGATGAGTTGAGGAGATCCCAGTTCTCAATAGATGAGTTTAGGAGATCCCAGTTCTCAGCAGATGAGTTGAGGAGATCCCAGTTCTCAGCAGATGAGTTGAGGAGATCCCAGTTCTCAGAATCATTTAGGAAATCCCAGCTCTCAGTGGGTTGGTTTAGGAGATCCCAGTTCTCAGCAGATGAGTTTAGGAGATCCCAGTTCTCAGCAGACGAGTTGAGGAGATCCCAGTTCTCAGCAGATGAGTTGAGGAGATCCCAGTTCTCAGAATCATTTAGGAAATCCCAGCTCTCAGTGGGTTGGTTTAGGAGATCCCAGTTCTCAGCAGATGAGTTTAGGAGATCCCAGTTCTCAGCAGATGAGTTGAGGAGATCCCAGTTCTCAGCAGATGAGTTGAGGAGATCCCAGTTCTCAGTAGAATCATTTAGGAAATCCCAGCTCTCAGTGGGTTGGTTTAGGAGATCCCAGTTCTCAGCAGATGAGTTGAGGAGATCCCAGTTCTCAGCAGATGAGTTGAGGAGATCCCAGTTCTCAGTAGAATCATTTAGAAAATCCCAGCTCTCAGTGGAAGATCAGTTTATTGGAAGAGTAGTTTAAGGTGTATTGGAACTGGTAGAAGTGACAGCAGCGCGCGTATAAATGACAAAGTAATGTCACATTCTGCAACAAATCGAGAACCAGAATGTGGACACGTATTGAGAGTCACAGGGTTCTAGATCATGCACCAGGGGCAGAGTGGAGTTTGTGCCACTGCCGTGACCTTCACTGCCGGCTCGTTTAACTTTTACATTCTATCCCTTACCCTGACCCATTTTCTGGCACGTTGTCCTGGGCCGAGGCGAGCTCTCCTATGTGGATATTAGGATGGCACGTTTTTCGGCAAATAGCGCAGCTCAGCTCGACGCAGGTCTATGTGGACGGGAGGATGACCCGTTTTCCAGCAGGTTGACCTTGGCCGAGGTGAGCTGTGCTATGTGGGCAGGAAGAGGTGACGTTAGGAGTGGAAGAGTTACAGCTGGGACTCTTCAGATATTCCATCGGGAGCCTGTGCTCTTCTGGGCTCTTCGACACGATCTACTTAAACCTTGTGCTTCTCCTGGCAAACTCTCTGCTCTTATCACAGACGAACACACAGGGTAAGATGACAGAAACTGTAGCAAGTTCTCCAGAACCCAAAAAGGAGAAGCAGTGTGTGACCGTGCTAAATGGAGAAGGTTTGGGTAATAGTCTGTGACTGATAGAAACCTGGCCGTGTTCCAGCCACGTCGCGCCGGTGAATAGATACCTGTGTCAGTATTGTTAGCTTTTCATAGAGCACCGACACGCGGAATGGTGGGGAGGTCACTTCACTCAGCCCATGGTTCCTTCAGACCCTTCTATCTGTAGCGTGTGTGTTTCCTGGACTCTGTAAAACCTCTTTAAGGGGATCTAGTGGATCCAGGTTCTTGACGCTGGTACAGAGGGTTTGGAGATCACCATGAGAAAGGATTTCCATGGAGTGATGTGTCTGTCCTATAAGTCCATGTGGCCTGTTCCTCTGGTATTATCCGTCACCGAGATGTATGTCCTGCGGCGTTTGGCCAGTCTGACCCCGAGTTTAGGAGCAGATAATCCAGATTAAATGCCGAGGATTATTTCTCCTGCCGATACCCGCACTGACCGAGTCACATGGTCTTCTAGATGTGTCTATTCCAGAATGAAAGCGATTCCGAGTCGCCTTTTCTTTTCTTCCTTCATTTTCAGATTTCACTTTATTTAATATGGAATAAAAGCAGACGGACCTGTGAAGGAACGTGACTAACGAGCCCAATGACAAAAAGATGACAAGGAGTTTACACAGGACACCCAGACAAACCTGACAAAATCTAGAACATACCTGACCCACCTAGGACAACTGATCATTCCCTAGGACAGTGGTTCCCAACTGCAGCCCTCAGGTCCCCTAACAGGCCAGAGTTTATGGATCACCTCAGAGAAATGCAGACTGAATCCTGCAATCCCTGATCAGCAAATCCTATCCCCTGTGCTGTGCTTCACATATCCTGCAAACCTGACCTGTTAGGGCGACTTGAGGACCGCGGTTGGAAACCACTGCACTAGAACATCTAGAACTCACATAGAACATCTTATTATGACTTAGAAACATGCATGATTAAACCAGGACATCTTCTCGTGACCTAGAACCACCATGCATGATCTAAAAAATCTTTAGCTGAACTCTAGGGGTTATTCAAAGAGAGCCGAAACGGCCACCGAATTGCACCGAATGGTGAGTTTTCCCGTACGGTGCGATTTCGTGGCCATTCGGCTATTCAAAAAAGCTGACTATTCACCAAATATTGGCAAATTGCTAGTGAAATACGGTGATCTTCGGCGGCAGTGAAATCCATAGAGAAGCAATGGTTAGTCTACTCAGAGACACCGAACAGCAGAGAAAAGTTACCTAAATGCCCACATTTTTGCTGGTGGAGATAGACAGGTTTAAACAGGTTTAAGCTCTGCAAAACCGCCGAATCGATCCAAAAAAGTGTCAAATGCATCCAACAATCCGCTGCAAAACCGCCAAATCGACCCAAAAAAACCCCGCCGACCTGCCGAACAGAGCGCTGATCAGCAGCTAGAAAAATCTGACAAGCTGCCGAACAGAGTGCCGATCAGCCACCGGAAAAAGCCGACAAGCTGCCGAACAGGGGTAAAAAAAAAAATACAGCACTGCAACTTTTAAAACGCGTTTGCAAAAAAACTACTGAACGAAAATGTCTGGAATTAACATATTAAATCCCAAAAAAAGGGCTGTGACAGGAAAATGGAAAAACTCTATTTAAAAATAGAAAAACTTGGGGGAAAAAATTGCTGAAAAATGTGTAGAGAATCCTAAAAAATTATAAATAAAGAGACTTTTTGCTGCAGATTAAAATAATAAACGGTTTATTAGATATTGAATTAAAACAGGAATATTTGTAACATTGAAACCTATGGGATTCGCCTGAATAAACCTGCCGAATGAAACCACTGAATGGCAGGGCATTTCACTGACATTTCTCTGCTGTTCAATGTGAATAGATTAACCATTCACATCTCTATGGGGGATTTCACTGCCGCCGAACAGGCACCGTATTTCACTGTTACATTGTTACACTATCAGGGTTATTCAAAGAGATTCGAAAAGTCACCGCACGTTCGGGGACTTTTCGTTCTCTTCAATTCGGTTCCTTTTGCCGATCCCATTTCGGTGACCCTGCGGTGTATTCAGCAAGCACCACAGAGTCCCCGAATTGCAGGGAAAAGCTGCCGCAAACCTGACGAAAACTAACTGCAAAACCCGGCGAATGCACGCCGAAAACCTGCAAAAACATCTGGATTAACCTGCCGAAAACCACGGAAAAACCCGAGCAGGAGCCGATCACACGCAGCGAAGCCGCCGGAAAAACCCGACACCGCAGACAAATGCAGTGAATAAATTAAAAAAACAGTTTGCTTGAATGATTGAAAAGTGAAACACTGTTTGCAAAGAAACTACTGAGCGAAAATGTCTGAAATTTACATAAAATCCAAAGAATGATAATAAAAAGGCTGTTACAGAAAAAAGAAGTAAAGTTAGATATAAAAAAATCCAAAAAAATGCTTAAAATATCCTAAAAAATCTATAAATAAAGAGACTCTTTACTGCAGAATTTTATAATAAACGGTTTATTAGATATTGAATTAAAACCGGAATATTTTTAACATTGAAGCCTATGGGATTCTCCTGAATAAACCTGCCGAATGAAACCACCGAATGACAGGACATTAGGGGAACCTTTCACTGCTGGTTTGTGTTCTCTGAATAGACGAAGCAGTGCTTCTCTATGGGGATTTCACTGCCCTCGAACAGGGACCGAACAGGCACCGTATGTGCAGGCAATTCGCCAGGATTTGGTGAATTGCCTGCTTTCTGAATAGCCGAATGGCCAGGAAAGGTAACCAAACCCTGAATTTCAGCGTTCGGTTACCTTTCTCCAGCAATTCGGATCTCTTTGGATAACCCTGTTAGTGTTATATTTTGCGTCACATTTTTAAGTCCTCTCATCCGTTTTATTGTCTGAACTCCATGTTTCATGTTGTTTATGTGTATTGTGTGAAGTGTGTTTCCCATTTTATCTCTGCTTCTGCATCACAGCTCCAGACTGTTCCTTCCAGCTCCAGAAGGTTCCATCCAGCTCCAAAAGGTTCCTTCCAGCTCCAGAAGGTTCCATCCAGCTCACAGAAGGTTCCATCCAGCTCACAGAAGGTTCCATCCAGCTCCAGAAGGTTCCTTCCAGCTCACAGAAGGTTCCTTCCAGCTCACAGAAGGTTCCATCCAGCTCCAGAAGGTTCCATCCAGCTCCAAAAGGTTCCTTCCAGCTCCAGAAGGTTCCTTCCAGCTCCAGAAGGTTCCTTCCAGCTCCAGAAGGTTCCATCCAGCTCCAAAAGGTTCCTTCCAGCTAACAGAAGGTTCCATCCAGCTCCAGAAGGTTCCTTCCAGCTCCAGAAGGTTCCATCCAGCTCCAGAAGGTTCCTTCCAGCTCCAGAAGGTTCCTTCCAGCTCCAGAAGGTTCCATCCAGCTCCAAAAGGTTCCTTCCAGCTCACAGAAGGTTCCATCCAGCTCCAGAAGGTTCATTTCAGCTGACAACGGTTCCTTCCAGCTCCCAGAAGGCTCCATCCAGCTCCCAGAAGGTTCCATCCAGCTCCAGAAGGTTCCATCCAGCTCCAGAAGGTTCCATCCAGCTCCAGAAAGTTCCATCCAGCTCCAGAAGGTTCCATCCAGCTCCAGAAGGTTCCTTCCAGCTCCAGAAGGTTCCATCCAGCTCCAGAAAGTTCCATCCAGCTCCAGAAAGTTCCATCCAGCTCCAGAAAGTTCCTTCCAGCTCCAGAAGGTTCCATCCAGCTCCAGAAGGTTCCTTCCAGCTCCAGAAGGTTCCATCCAGCTCCAAAAGGTTCCTTCCAGCTCACAGAAGGTTCCATCCAGCTCCAGAAGGTTCCTTCCAGCTCCAGAAGGTTCCATCCAGCTCCAGAAGGTTCCTTCCAGCTCCAGAAGGTTCCATCCAGCTCCAAAAGGTTCCTTCCAGCTCACAGAAGGTTCCATCCAGCTCCAGAAGGTTCATTTCAGCTGACAACGGTTCCTTCCAGCTCCCAGAAGGCTCCATCCAGCTCCCAGAAGGTTCCATCCAGCTCCAGAAGGTTCCATCCAGCTCCAGAAAGTTCCATCCAGCTCCAGAAGGTTCCATCCAGCTCCAGAAGGTTCCTTCCAGCTCCAGAAGGTTCCATCCAGCTCCAGAAAGTTCCATCCAGCTCCAGAAAGTTCCATCCAGCTCCAGAAAGTTCCATCCAGCTCCAGAAGGTTCATTTCAGCTCACAACGGTTCCTTCCAACTCCCAGAAGGTTCCATCCAGCTCCAGAAGGTTCCATCCAGCTCCAGAAGGTTCCTTTCAGCTCACAGCGGTTTCTTCCAGCTCCCAGAAGATTCCATCCAGCTCCAGATGGTCCATCCAGCTCCAGATGGTTCCTTCCAGTGTGTCCACTGACCCCGCCACCTAGCACCACATTAAGTAGCTTGTGCCGCATCACCATGAAGGAAGCTGCCTGGCTGCTGTCTGTTCCCAGTAAAATGGCTGCTGCCTCCAGTGACAACAACCAGACCGCAGCGAGCGAATTCATCCTTCTGGGGTTCCTGCATATCTCCAGCTGGCGCTGGGTGATGTTCATGGTCTTCTTGGTCATCTTTCTCATGACGTTGCTGGGTAACAGCCTGATTATTTTAGCCATTAAGGTGGACGTGCACCTTCACACGCCCATGTATTACCTCCTGGGGAATCTGTCTGTCCTGGAGATCTGCTACACGTCCATCACGATACCCAACATCCTGGCCAACATCTTAAAGGGCAGCATGGTCATCTCCTTTGCCGGCTGTATGACCCAGGTCTACCTGTTCACACTCTGCGCCACTGCAGAATGCATCCTCCTGGCCGCCATGGCCTGTGACCGCTACGTGGCGATCTGCCGACCTCTGCGATACAGGGCAATCATTACCGGGCCGGTGTGCATCTATCTGGTGGCTGTAGCTTGGTTAACTGGGTTCCTTAACTCCTCTCTTAACACCAGCCTCACAGCCTGCCTCTCCTTCTGTGGCGCCAACGCCATGGAGCGCCTGTACTGCGAGGTCCAGCCCTTAGTCCAGCTCGCCTGCACTGACACGTGGCTCAATGACGTATTTGCCACGGCCTCCGGCGCCGTATTCGGGGTGGGCTGCCTTCTCTTCATCCTCATCTCCTATGTTTTTATTGTCTCGGTCATCAGGATCCAGCGGCAAAACGGGCAACACAAGCCCTTCTCCACCTGCGCGTCCCATATCACCGCGGTCGTCCTGTACTACGGGGCGCTCATTTTCATGTACCTCCTCCCCAACTCCTGGCAGAAGCTGGACCTCGCCGTCTCCATGATCTATTCTACGCTCACCCCCATGCTGAACCCCATAATATACAGCCTGAGGAACCAGAAGGTGAAGCGAGCACTGGCTGCCGCGCTCGGCGGCAAATGTGCCGGAACGTCACAAAGTGTGGGGTGGACTCTGCGTCACCTTCACTTCCCAGAATCCGGAAAAAGACCGGGTCCTTATCCTTAATCCCTCGGGGGTTTCCGGTACAGTCTGGAGTCGCCCCGATGTGGGCGTGGCCAGTGATTTGCTGATTTCTCCGCTTTCCTGACACAATCCTTGACGCTGTTGATGATTTTCTGCCGCCATCGCATCGACCTGACGCGTAGCGTCTCCTGTCACCCCCCTCTTATCTAGGAAAGGGGGCACAGACCGTCCTCCAGCTAACGGCTCATGACACCTGCCTGCCCTGCATTCCAAAGCCTGGATCATGGGTAATGTAGTCCAGAAACACAAGCCATCGCTCTCCCGTAACTCGTGCTGCTGTCACGTTGTGTTATTATGGAGGCTTTTTGTAAAGTGTTATATTTTTTGTTGGTGCATTTCAGGGGAGTTACGGAGCCGGGACCCCGGGACCCCCCCCAGGGACCCCCCACCCCCCACCTCACTGAGGAGTCCTGCACCAGTTACTGAGGGTTTGAAACGGCCTGACACGTCTTTGGTTTAAGAAACAAGAAACGCATAAAAAAGTGTGAACACACAAAGGCGACAAAACCCAGGAGGAGGAAAGGGCTTTAACGTGACGCCCCCCCCCACATCTCAGACACCACTTTATTATGTTTCCCCGGATTTTTATTCTCCTTTAATAATACGTGGAATATAATCCCTCCCCCACCCGGGCTGCGGACCCGGCCTGCGGAGGGCGACTGATAGGGGGGAGGGGTATCTTTAGGGGATCCCTCCGCTGAATGTTGTATTCGTGTGATCAGATACAGTGTGTCCTGTTCATGATAACTCAAAGCTTCCCGGCGTTATATGGGGGTTCACAGAAATCTGGAGGCCCCCCCAACCCGAAAAAACACAAGAGAGAAAAGACTAACATTTAATACAAAAAAATTAACTGTAAAACTAAAAAATCTAGAAATGTTACAAATTATTTTTTCTCTCTTTTTACCCTTTATTTTATTTTTGACTTTTACAGAGAAAGGGGCCACACGGGGGGGGGGGATCTCGCGTAGAATTTTATTTTTATTCTTTTTATAAAAAAAAAATCCTTTTTTTTGTTTATTTTACATTTTTCAGTTTTAAAAAGAAGAATGTCGACCGAGAGGGGGGGAGGGGCTCTGTAAAAAATATATATTTTAATGTTTTTCTTTCTTTTTCCATGTCCAGCAGGGGGCGCTTTGCTCTGTAAAAATACTTACAAAATAAACACAAACAAGCGATTCATTTTTTTAAATTCTTGACAATTTTAACCCCCCCCCCCCGAGGCACCTTTAGGCACATGCTTACTGTGCCTTATTATAGATCCGGCCCTGGATGTGAGGAGGTCTCTCTCTAGTTGTGTTGTCTGTTTCGTGGCACTCAGGGTACGTTACGTGAGGTATGAATGAGTTTTTGGGGTGATCCTCTGTGTTTTGACTCGGCATAGATTGTTGGGGTTCATTTCGGGCCTCATTAAACATCCTGCGGTTTATCAGGTGAGTCTGTCTTGAATAAACGACACAGAAACTTATTAATTCAATTGAGGGGATTTATTTCCAGCACGGGGATGGATTTCTGGGCGCAGGATGGTGGTGAGGATTTGGGGGGGCCCTGGTGCCCCTCATAAAGTGCATCCACTCACGAAGCTGCTCACGTCCTTGTTCTTGCAATAGTTGTTCCTCTAAGCAACCCTGGAAGATAAAACGAGTAACAATGTAACCAGCGCTAATATCGCTGTGTCTATTCAGTCTCAGAGCTGGGCTCAGTGCCGGGTGTCCCGGGGTGTCCCGGGGCGTCCAAGTCACGCGTCCTGTCATGAGGTTGCCCCCTCATGGAGTCACAGTCACGGAAAATGCCACAATAAACCCTGTGTCACTAAGAGGGAAGGAGGGAATAGCTAGAACATCAAATAAAAAGAATATGCTGCACTCACAAGGATCCAGCGGTCGGTATGGAAGACTCCCCAATCCAATGATAATCAAGAAAATATGGTATCCGACTCCTGGCAGTGGTGTTATTAAAAAGATTTATTCCACAATGAAAAAACACCAGACAACGTTTCGACCCTCTCGGGTCTTTGTCAAGTCTAAAATAACCAGTATACCTTACATGTATAAATAGGTGAGATAATTACACGTCAATCAGAAAAACCTGCTGTATGCCTTAAAGATGTATTACCAAGGTATACGCAGCGTACAGCTTTACATGATTTCACCACAAATAATTTAACGTGATACACATAAACGATATACACAAGTGTGAATACAATAAAAGTGTATAAAAACAATCACCAAAAAATTAATCCTATAATGATAATTATATTAACTTCGATATTTATTAAATAATATTATATGTTTTTATTATTTTGTAATTGTATTTTTTGGTATACAAACTGTCCATAATGAAAGAGATGTGGCTGCTCTTCTAAATATCCAAATCGTCCGCTATAAAAATGGGGAAAGATCAAAATCCCTATTTAAACCACTTGGTTCTATAGTGTCCAAACGGTGTATCCAGTAACATAGAAACATAGAAACATAGAAAAATGTCGGCAGATAAGAACCTTTCGGCCCATCTAGTCTGCCCAATTACATGGATACTTTACCTGGATTTATCTTTTGTTTAGGATAGCCTTATGCCTATCCCATGCTTGCTTAAATTCAATCACTGTTTTGGCCTCTACCACTTCTACTGGAAGACTGTTCCATGTATCCACCACCCTCTCAGTAAAATAATGCTTCCTGATGTTACTTTTAAACCTTTGCCCCTCTAATCTAAGACTATGTCCTCTTGTTTTGCTACTTTGTTTCCTTTTAAATATACTCCCTTCCTCTACCTTGTGGATTCCCTTTACGTATTTAAATGTTTCTATCATATCTCCTCTGTCTCGTCTTTTTTCCAAGCTGTACATGTTAAGATCATTAAGCCTTTCCTGGTAACTTTTCTCCTTCAAGCCGTACACAATTTTAGTAGCCCTTCTCTGAACTCTCTCTAAGAGGTCTATATCTAGTAGAATTCTTTCTTTTTTAATGCTAACTCTTTATCACCCCCTCGAATTGATTTACTGACTGTGTCAATTACTTGGAACCTCAGGTGTGAGATGTCATGACCTAATGTAACAAAATGATTAGGTACAGGTAATTCGGTTCTTTTTAAGCGAATGTCTGACTTAGTAATCCTATGTTTGATTTTTTTTGTATGGTCTCTTCCACATATACCCAACCACAGGGACATTTAATAAGATACACCACATACTGAGAATTACATGTAAAAAACTGTCTTACTTTAAACTTTTGGCCTGAATGTGGGTGGACAAATGAATCCCCCTTAATTACAGCGTTGCAACAAGAGCAATTCAAGTAAGGAAACGTCCCCCGTTTAGGCTTGCCGAAAAATGGTGTAGCGATACAACTGTCACGGAATTCAGCCTGCACCAATGTCTCTCTCAGGGACTGACCTCTCTTATAGGACATCAAAGGTGGCAAGCTAAACTCCGGGACAGTGGGATACATATCTCTCAGAATATGCCAGTTTTTACAAAATATCTGTCTCAAAGCTTTGGAATGTGTCCCAAATTTTGAGAAAAAATGCCAATCTCTTGTGTTGCATTTTCCGATAAGCCGACATAGTTGGCTTATTTCTCACAAAAGTTAATTCTTTTTGAAGAAGTTTAGAAGGATACCCTCTCTCACTGAATCTGGTCACCATCTCTCCTAACCTTGTCTCACACAATCCTGAGTCATTCACAATTCTTTTCACTCTGAGAAACTGACTGCGTTGAAGTTACCATATTAGGGTGTCTGGGTGTGCACTATCAAATCTCAAGAGGGAATTTTTGTCAGTTGGCTTTTTGAATTAATCTTTAACGAACTGGTCACCCTGTTTAATTACCATGGTATCTAGAAAGCTGATGGCTTCAGTACTCGAGGCCATGGTAAAGTCTATGGTGGGGGACACCCCATTTAAGAATGATACAAATTCCTGAAGACAGTCGTGGGGTCCCTCCCAGATGAGGAAGATGTCATCAATATAACGATACCAACACTTCACGTGATTATTATATAACTGATTGGTAAAGACAGCATCTTCCTCAAACTGGGCCATATGGATATTGGCATACGTTGGAGCTACATTAGTACCCATTGATGTACCACAAATCTGCATAAAAAACTTCTATCAAACACGAAAAAAAAATCTTTTCAAGTACAATTCTAAGAAGAGAGACTAGAAAACTGAGTCTACAATCATCGTATCCCAATTTTTCCAAAGCTTTCGTAAATGCTTCTATACCTGACTGATTATCAATAGAAGTATATAAACTGGTGATGTCGAGACTCACAACGTATACTGTCAGGATTAGCTGGTATATGTTCCAATTTCGACAAGAAATCATTAGTGTCCAGAATGAAAGATTTAATCTGCTGGAGATAGGGGTGAGCGACTCTGTCCAAAAAAATGGACAGAGGGCTCAAGACAGAATCAACAGCAGAAACAATTGGTCTACCGGGTGGTGCAATCACAGATTTTATACACTTTTTATTGTATTCACACTTGCGTATATCGTTTATGTGTATCACGTTAAATTATTTGTGGTGAAATCATGTAAAGCTGTACGCTGCGTATACCTTGGTAATACATCTTTAAGGCATACAGCAGGTTTTTCTGATTGACGTGTAATTGATTCACCAGCTGTACTATGTTATCTCACCTATTTATACATGTAAGGTATACTGGTTATTTTAGACTTGACAAAGACCCGAGAGGGTCGAAACGTTGTCTGGTGTTTATTCATTGTGGAATAAATCTTTTTAATAACACCACTGCCAGGAGTCGGATACCATATTTTCTTAGCTAGAACATCACACATTTTATTCTAAAGCAAAAGGGGAAGTGGTGGGATCGGATAGTTATGGTTTGTTGTGGTCGGAAAGTTTTGGAATCATATCATTCTGATTTGGTTTTGGTTGGAAGGTGGTGGGATTGTTCTGTTTTTTTTTAGTTGGAAGGTGGTGGGATCGTTCTGGTTTGGTTGGAAGGTGGTGAGATCGGATCATTCTGATTTGGTTCAAAGGTGGTGGGATTGTTCTGGTTTGGTTGGAAGGTGGTGGGATCGTTCTGGTTTGGTTGGAAGGTGGTGGGATTGTTATGTTGTGTTTCTGGTTGGAAGGTGGTGGAATCATTACGGTTTGTTTTTGGTGGGAAGGTGGTGGGATCATTCTGTTTTTTTTAGTTGGATGGTGGTGGGATCGTTCTGTTGTGTTTCTGGTTAGAAGGTGGTGGGATCGTTATGGTTTGTTTTTGGTGGGAAGGTGGAGGGATTGTTGCAGCTTGTTTTCGTCAGAAGGTGGTGGGATTGTTCTTGTTTGTTTTAATAGGAAGGTGGTGGGATTGTATCGTTCCGGTTTGTTTTGGTCGGAAGGTGGTGGGATTGGATCCTTAAGGTCTGTGTTTGGTGGGAAGGTGGTGGGATTGGATCCTTAAGGTCTGTGTTTGGTGGGAAGGTGGTGGGATTGGATCCTTAAGGTCTGTGTTTGGTGGGAAGGTGGTGGGATTATTCTGTTGTTTTATGGTCAGAAGGTGGTGGGATCGGATTGTTCCAGTTTGTTTAATCGGAAGGTGGTGGGATCGTTATAGTTTGTTTTGGTGGGATGGTGGAGGGATTGTTGCAGCTTGTTTTGGTCAGAAGGTGGTGGGATTGTTCTGGTTTGTTTTAGTCGGAAGGTGGTGGGATTGTATTGTTCCGGTTTGTTTTGGTCGGAAGGCGGTGGGATCCGATTGTTACGGTTTGTTTTGGTCAGAAGGTGGTGGGACCGGATTGTTCCAGTTGGTTTGATCGGAAGGCGGTGGGATCCGATCGTTGCGGTTTGTTTTGGTCAGAAGGTGGTGGGATCCGATCGTTGCGGTTTGTTTTGGTCAGAAGGCGGTCGGATCGGATTGTTCCTGACCCCAACCCCCTTTGCACGACCGTGGCTTCTTCAGGATCCTTATCAGGCACCCATGCCATTGGGATCACACACAACTCTCTTGGCACACGTGATGTCATCGCTGATGCTGTCATCCATCAAGCCTCGAGGGGAAAAAATCATGTCACGTCACATCAGCAACAAACCCCTTCACCAGTATTTCTATGGACCCGGCCCCCTCTCCCAGCTTGGCACACCAGTAATTCATGAGCAGTGGCAGGTGGGGGTTATCCTCCTTGATGCTGGTCATGAGGGGGGGCAGGGACAGATTAATGGCCCTCCTGCAGCGACCTCACCGGGAATATATCACGCCATATACTGTGACATGTCTGGGCCGATAAACCCCAGGGGTCACAGTGCCGTCCAATCCCATTATAAACCCCCACAAGCAATACAGCCCAGTCACTAAGCGCCCCTCACCCATCACTAACCGCCTGGCCCCCAAAGCCCCCTGTGCAGGTCTGTGACACTCACTGGAGCAGCTGATGTTACACGCTGACACCGCCCCCGAGGTCCTGCCATCATTACACCACCAGTAGCTGTTCATCTGGAAGACGCCATAGTCGCGGCTCAACCGTTGTCATACATTGCGTTGGTTGTGTAGCGGCTCTCATAATAAGCCATGCACATCCCTGCCACGGGCAAAAAAAATGTCAGACGCGATCGGGCGGCTGAGAAAGCAAGAAAAATAATCAATAACAATATCAATAAAAAAATCAATAACACCAAGATCAATAATAATACTAATGCAAATAAAATGATCGATAATAATACAATAAAAATAATCAATAATACTATTAGAATAATAAATAATAATATTAATAAAAATAATCAATAATAATAATAATAAAATTATTAATAATAACAATAAAAATTATCAATGATACCAAGATCAATAACAATAATAATAATAATGCAAATAAAATTATCGATAATAATACCAATACAAATAATCAATAATACTAATACTATTAAAATAATAAATAATAATATAAATGAAAATAATCTATAATAATAATAAAAATTATGAATAATATCAATAAAAATAATCAATGATACGAAGAAATATGATCAATAATACAAATAAAAAATAATCAAAAATAATGGTACAAATTAAAATAATAATACGAATAAAAATAATCAATAATTGTATCAGTAAAAATAATAACTAATACCAAGAAAAGCAATCAATAATAATAATACAAAACAAACTCAATAATAATACCAATATTATTTGAAAATAATAATAATATCAACAACGAATAATAATATTAATAATATTACCAATATTACTCCTAATAAACATTAATAATATTAATACTAATATTAAAACCAATAAAAAGAAAAGTACCAATAATATTACTGCTATTAATAATAAACCCAATAATAATACTACTGTCACTATTATTACTACTACTACTACTACTAATAATAATAATAATAATAAAATATTAATACCAATAATTATAAGCAACAATAATAATGCATAACAATATCACAAAATGAATGATAATATTAAAATATGAATACTGCTACTACTAATAATAATAATATATTACTACTACTAAAATAGTAATAAATAATAATAATTAAAACAATAATTTTAATAATAATATTGCAAATAATAATACTCGTAATAATAATAATACCAATAATAAATCTAATATTATTATTAATAATGATAATATAAACTATTTGTAATAATTCTACTGCTTTAATAATAAGAAATAATAATAGTAATAATAAAAATAACATAATATTACCTGTACGATTATAATTCCAATACTATTTGGATTAACTAATTAATAATATTATTAATGCTCTTTAAATATTAACCCTTTCACCATCACATACTGTCACTTTGCCTCTGGGCGTTTTCCTCTCCGGGGCCGCAGATAATATTTTATTTTCCAGATTAACCGATTCCCTCATTTTTCAGGGTATTTTTTTGGCGCGGCGCGTTACACTCACAGTTGGCCAGGCTGTAGCGTAGTAACCGTCCAGGCCGCCGTTTTTTAACGTGGTGGCCAGCTCACATTTAGTGAAGACCTTGGCCTGGCCGGACATGCAGAGGGTGAGGAGGATCAGACTGGCAAGGGCCTTCATGGTGGAGACCTCTGGCTTCTCGAGTAGCACTGCACCGCGTTCACATCTGTTCCTTATATAGAGGACTGGGTGCGTAGTGACCGATTAACCTCCAGCCACATCAGCCTTGAACCTCTGCCTGGTCAGTAACGCGGTGAGGCACAGCCGCTTATATAATGGAATTTCTCAATCCCTGAGGACTTGGACGGACACCAGGAGACGTATAGGAGATGTGTCCCTGTGCGAGAGATGTGCAGGACTCACCTAATAACTTTATTGTTAACACACTTTATTACAAAGCACCAACAGATTCCACAGCGCTGTACAAAGGCGAGAAAACTGCCAACAAACCGTGCAGAGGCTGCGAGAATAGATGTTTCAATTAAACATTAAAAATTCAATTTTTAACCCGCCCCCTCCTCCCCATCCCCCAGGATCTTTCTCTTCTGCCCTCACACTCTGCAACATAATTGGAGACATCACCAGTGATGTCATCATTGATTCCACATGTCTGCTGTCTCGGGGGTTAACCTGACCCGCGGCCAAAGGGCCAAATCTAAAACTGAGAGACAACCAAGGGTGAGGGGCTCCTGTGTCCCCCATGAGTAAGGGGCCACCTGTGCTCCCCATGAGTGAGGGGCCACCTGTGCCCCCCCAAGGGCTGCCAGTGAAAGCAGGACCTTATAGCGTGGCCACGCTGGTGTCTTGCTGGATGGGAATCCTGATTATAGTCGCCGGCTCCTCGAGAGATCTCGCCCGAAAAAACGATTTTATTATGAATCTCCAAAACGTGTATTTCTGGGGGGCGGGGGAGGGGCGGATCATTATAATTGATTAACGTTTCGGCCCCCTTTTTTGTATTTCGGTGGATTGTCCTCCCGGCTCTGTCGATGCGGCTGGCAGCGCAGCATGGGTTCCTGAAGGGGCGCCTGTCCGTGTGATGTTGGGGCGCGCTGTGGATTTGGGGGTCAGCGCCGCGGCTGCTTTTCTCCGCGCAGGCGTGGGGCGCTTCATTCTGTCAGCAGGGGGCATCATGGTCCTGAGATCGGCTCCAGGAGAGTCAGAAATAACTTGTTTGTGCAGGAAAACGCCGTAACGGCTAAAAACGGAACAAACACATCAACTGTCAGCCAGGAGCAGCTGGTGCCGAGACGCAGCGCCCCCTCAGCTACGCTCCTGCGCCCCCCTCCACCCAGCGCACTATGGGAATCCGACACTTGGACTCCAAGGACACGACCTTGCCGGGATTAAAATTATTCAAGGTGAAGATTGTCTGCGGCAGGTGAGTGATTCCTGCTGCTGATTGGCTGGCGACAGGTGAGTGATTCCTGCTGCTGATTGGCTGGCGACAGGTGAGTGATTCCTGCTGCTGATTGGCTGGCGGCAGCGTGACTTTATACCCCGATAAATGCAACGCTAGAGCCATACACATGCGGTGCCAGGGACAGACAGACGTACCGACGGACAGACAGAGGCAATAGTTTACTTTCTGGCAATTCACTAGGAAAAAGCTGTTTATTTTCTTGTGTGATGTCATTACCTAACATCATGATGTCATCACAACTGATGTCATTAGGGACATGAGGACAGCGCACTGCAACTCCTAGGACTCTCTGAGACAGGATGTCCCCCCACCCGGTGCTGTGCATCATTTGTTATACAGCGCTGACAGTGCGCACCGTGCTTTGCATTATATATTATAAAGCGCTGACAGTGCGCATCGTGCTGTCCATTATATATTATAAAGCGCTGACAGTGCGCATCGTGCTGTGCATCTTTTATTATACAGCGCTGTCAGTGCGCATCTTGCTGTGCATCATTTATTATACAGCGCTGACAGTGCGCACCGTGCTGTGCATTATATATTATGCAGTACTGACAGTGCGCACCATGCTGTGCATCGTTTGTTATACAGCGCTGTCAGTGCGCACCATGCTGTGCATCGTTTGTTATACAGCGCTGTCAGTGCGCATCTTGCTGTGCATCATTTATTATACAGCGCTGTCAGTGCGCATCTTGCTGTGTATTATATATTATGCAGTACTGACAGTGCGCACCATGCTGTGCATCATTTATTATACAGCGCTGACAGTGCGCACCATGCTGTGCATCATTTATTATACAGCGCTGACAGTGCGCACCATGCTGTGCATTATATATTATGCAGTACTGACAGTGCGCACCATGCTGTGCATCGTTTGTTATACAGCGCTGTCAGTGCGCTCTGTGCTGTGCATTATATATTACATTTTGTGTCTCTGATGTCCTGGTAATATGCTCGGTTCTCGTTTTGCAGGGAGCTGAGCATCTGATGGACCCGCCGGGGGTGTTACTGGTTCTGGTGTCTCTGCCTTTGTGCTGTAAGTATCTGAAGAGGTAGTAGAGTCACGGCGCAGCTTGCAGTCAGAGCTGGGAAAGTGAGGGGGAGGGGAGATGAATTGACTGATAGCTTTGTGGTATTTCTGCAGAAACGCGTCGCCGTCTTCTTTCCCCGTCAGACTCACAGGGCGCATTTACAATAAGGGGCCGAGTCCACCCGAGCCGTCAGCCTTAATGACTGACTCATTAAACGTACCGGCTGTGCACGGTAACGATTACGGCTCCCGCCCTGTGCCGGGAGGCAGGCGCCGAACATTAACACTTTGTATAAAGTCACGGGGGGGGCAGGCTGTACATGTTTTATCTGAGTGACCCCTTAACACACACTGCTGTCCAGTCCATCGGTGACGCAGAGAGAGGGACACGGAGAAACAAACACTTCCTGCTTCACGGCTCCGTATTACCGGCCCGGCTGTTTATTACCAGCTCGGTGAGGACAGGGGAAAAAAGTCCAAAACTGATAATAAACCCTTCATATTCAGCTTTTAATGTTCACTCTGACCCTGCTGGACCAACGCGTCCAACCGACCGTCCCCGTCTTGAACGTTTGCTAACATTCGACCGACTGGAACCAACGTGAAGGTTTACTAAAGTCTGATCAACTGGAACCGACATGAAGGTTTACTAAAGTCTGACGACTGGAACCGACGTGAAGGTTTATTAAAGTCCAACTGACTGGAACCAACGTGAAGGTTTACTAAAGTCTGACGACTGGAACCGACGTGAAGGTTTACTAAAGTCTGACGACTGGAACCGACATGAAGGTTTACTAAAGTCCAACTGACTGGAACCAACGTTAAGGTTTACTAAAGTCTGACCGACTGGAACCAACGTGAAGGTTTACTAAAGTCCGACCAACTGGAACCGACGTGAAGGTTTACTAAAGTCTGACCGACTGGAACCAACGTGAAGGTTTACTAAAGTCTGACCGACTGGAACCAACGTGAAGGTTTACTAAAGTCTGACGACTGGAACCGACATGAAGGTTTACTAAAGTCTGACCGACTGGAACCGACGTGAAGGTTTACTAAAGTCTGACCGACTGGAACCGACGTGAAGGTTTATTAAAGTCCAACTGACTGGAACCAACGTGAAGGTTTACTAAAGTCTGACCGACTGGAACCAACGTGAAGGTTTACTAAAGTCCAACCGACTGGAACCAACGTGAAGGTTTACTAAAGTCCAACCGACTGGAACCAACATGAAGGTTTACTAAAGTCCAACCGACTGGAACCGACGTGAACGTTTACTAAAGTCTGACCGACTGGAACCAACGTGAAGGTTTACTAAAGTCCGACCGACTGGAACCAACGTGAAGGTTTACTAAAGTCTGACGACTGGAACCAACATGAAGGTTTACTAAAGTCTGACTGACTGGAACCAACGTGAAGGTTTACTAAAGTCTGACCGACTGGAACCAACATGAAGGTTTACTAAAGTCTGACTGACTGGAACGAACATGAAGGTTTACTAAAGTCTGACCAACTGGAACCAACATGAAGGTTTACTAAAGTCCAACTGACTGGAACCAACGTGAAGGTTTACTAAAGTCTGACGACTGGAACCAACGTGAAGGTTTACTAAAGTCTGACCGACTGGAACCAACGTGAAGGTTTACTAATGTCCAACTGACTGGAACCAACATGAAGGTTTACTAAAGTCCGACCAACTGGAACCTATGCATAGATAAGGCCTTGTGTCCAGGTCCCCCTGTGCCTATAAGGTTACAGGTGTCTGTGTTATGTGTGAATATTGTTAATATCATTATTGTCTGTCTTTATATGTAACTGTTATTATGGATAATATGATGACTGTGAGGCCCCCCCGGATAAAATATCTTTACATCTGTGGCAGAATATTGTATCAGGTTATTGTATCATGTTATTGTATCAGGTTATTGTATCATGTTATTGTATCAGGTTATTGAATCAGGTTATTGTATCAGGTTATTGTATCAGGCTGTGCAATGTCTTCTCTGTTATCTAATGTATTCAGACAGTCTGATGCTCAGGCTGCGATTACATGACACCCTATTGCTTCATGTCTGGACATGTCTGGTTCACTAAGGGGGAGGGGGACTCCTGGGTTTCATGTTCCATTGGCTTTTATGCCCCTCATTGCACTGTACATATTTAGCTCACGTTTCATTAACGCCGCCTGCCTGTTCTAACCTCAAGCTCTGCGTGCTGCCTCATTTCTGGGGCACTCTATCACTGCGCTTAAGCTTTGGCTAAAGACTGGAGAAAGGCAGGAAGGGTGGCTGGTGGGAGAATGGTGGTCCGACAAGGGAGCAGCATTAACAGATGTGACCCAGTTGAGGTACAGTGACCTGTTAGTGGCGTAAGGACTGGAACCAACGTGAAGGTTTGCCTGTGAGAGTTAGTGATAGAGGGGGGTAGGTGGGGTCGTTCGTAGCGCCATATGTGTTGGGCTCAGCAGAGATATTTGAAGGTACAACTAACCCCCCCTCCCCACAACTCCAGACCCACAGCCTTTCCATTAGTGCAGATGTTCTTTTAACTTTTATAATTTTTTTGTTTATTTGACCATAGGTCCCTCGCTGGTCCAAGTTGGCCAATCCCAGCATGTCTCGGCCCCCGTGGGCAGCACCACCATGCTGGAATGCTGGCTGGATGGGGAGGAGCTGAAGAATTACAGCGTCCACTGGTTGAAACAGGTGCCAGGAGAGGCACCGCACCACATCCTGAGCCAGTCTGATGACACCAACGTCCACTGGACAAACGAGTTTGCCGAGCGTTTCCAGCCAATCAGGAGCAACGGCAGCAACTTCCTGCGCATTGCCCAAGTTGCCACAAGCGACAGCGCCCTCTACTGGTGCTCAGTGGTGCCAAACGCCTTCCACCACGTGTGGGGAAATGGCACAAGGCTCAGCGTTTATGGTGGTGAGTGTCCGGCAAGGTCAGGGGCAGAATAAATCATTAACCCTGTCCTGAAACAATGTTATTTTGTTCCGAGTTATTTAAGGCTCAGTGATACGGTGCCGCACGGTCACTGCCGGTCACACCAGTATTATCCATCCAGTCATTTCCCTTTAAACTATCAGATTTTCAGCTCAGAAAACAATAATAACATATAGTGACGAGAGGCATGGAGCGCATACCGGAACGTTCCATTTTATGCCCAGCATCTGTTTCCTTTCTCCACTGGATGCGTGGACGGTCTCCAGCTTGTCCGTGTGTCTGTGTTACAGGGGCAGTGAGTCTGTACCAGCCGGTGTGAGAGCGCCACCTTGGGAAGGAGGGTGGAACAGCCGCTGCAGACCCAGAATCTCACATTGTTTCACACAGCAGATAATAAACTCTGCCCAATACGTTACCAGCAGGGGGCGCTCCGGGAGATCCTAACCCAATTAACACTGCGTCACACCGAGATTAGGAGATTAGATTGTAAACTCATGGGGTAACACACACACGCGCAGGGTATACAAATGTTACAGATTTTCTCTCTATAATGAGAATCTGTCTCGTTCGTGTTCTTTGTTCTTGTCCGTGTTAATCTGTCCTGTCCGTGTTCTTTGTTCTTGTCCATGTTAATCTGTCCTTTCCGTGTTCTTTGTTCTTGTCCGTGTTAATCTGTCCTGTCCGTGTTCTTTGTTCTTGTATGTGTTAATCTGTCCTGTCCGTGTTCTTTGTTCTTGTGTTGATCTGTCCTGTCCGTGTTCTTTGTTCTTGTCCGTGTTAATCTGTCCTGTCCGTGTTCTTTGTTCTTGTCCGTGTTAATCTGTCCTGTCCGTGTTCTTTGTTCTTGTCTGTGTTAATCTGTCCTGTCCGTGTTCTTTGTTCTTGTCTGTGTTAATCTGTCCTGTCCGTGTTCTTTGTTCTTGTGTTGATCTGTCCTGTTCCGCATTCTTTGTTCTTGTGTTAATCTGTCCTGTCCGTGTTCTTTGTTCTTGTCCGTGTTATTCTGTTCTGTCCGTGTTTTTTGTTCTTGTCCGTGTTAATCTGTCCTGTCCGTGTTCTTTGTTCTTGTCCATGTTAATCTGTCCTGTCCGTGTTCTTTGTTCTTGTGTTAATCTGTCCTGTCCGTGTTCTTTGTTCTTGTCCATGTTAATCTGTCCTGTCCATGTTCTTTGTTCTTGTGTTAATCTGTCCTGTCCGTGTTCTTTGTTCTTGTGTTAATCTGTCCTGTCCGTGTTCTTTGTTCTTGTCCGTGTTAATCTGTCCTGTCCGTGTTCTTTGTTCTTGTCTGTGTTAATCTGTCCTGTCCGTGTTCTTTGTTCTTGTGTTGATCTGTCCTGTCCGTGTTCTTTGTTCTTGTCCGTGTTAATCTGTCCTGTCCGTGTTCTTTGTTCTTGTCCATGTTAATCTGTCCTTTCTGTGTTCTTTGTTCTTGTCCGTGTTAATCTGTCCTGTCCGTGTTCTTTGTTCTTGTCCGTGTTAATCTGTCCTGTCCGTGTTCTTTGTTCTTGTCTTTGTTAATCTGTCCTGTCCGTATTCTTTGTTCTTGTGTTGATCTGTCCTGTCCGTGTTCTTTGTTCTTGTCCGTGTTAATCTGTCCTGTCCGTGTTCTTTGTTCCTGTCCGTGTTAATCTGTCCTGTCCGTGTTCTTTGTTGTTGTCCGTGTTAATCTGTCCTGTCCGTGTTCTTTGTTCTTGTCTGTGTTAATCTGTCCTGTAGGTGTTCTTTGTTCTTGTGTTGATCTGTCCTGTCCGTGTTCTTTGTTCTTGTGTTAATCTGTCCTGTCCGTGTTCTTTGTTCTTGTGTTAATCTGTCCTGTCCGTGTTCTTTGTTCTTGTGTTAATCTGTCCTGTCCGTGTTTTTTGTTCTTATCCGTGTTAATCTGTTCTGTCCATGTTCTTTGTTCTTGTGTTAATCTGTCCTGTCCATGTTCTTTGTTCTTATCCGTGTTAATCTGTTCTGTCCATGTTCTTTGTTCTTGTGTTAATCTGTCCTGTCCGTGTTCTTTGTTCTTGTCCGTCTTAATCTGTCCTTTCCGTGTTCTTTGTTCTTGTCTGTGTTAATCTGTCCTGTCCGTGTTCTTTGTTCTTGTGTTAATCTGTCCTGTCCGTGTTCTTTGTTCTTGTTTTAATCTGTCCTGTCCGTGTTCTTTGTTCTTGTGTTAATCTGTCCTGTCCGTGTTCTTTGTTCTTGTGTTAATCTGTCCTGTCTGTGTTCTTTGTTCTTGTGTTAATCTGTCCTGTCCGTGTTCTTTGTTCTTGTCCGTGTTAATCTGTCCTGTCCATGTTCTTTGTTCTTATCCGTGTTATTCTGTCCTGTCCGTGTTCATTGTTCTTGTCCATCTTAATCTGTCCTGTCTGTGTTCTTTGTTCTTGTCCGTGTTAATCTGTCCTGTCCGTGTTCTTTGTTCTTGTAATTGTTAATCTGTCCTGTCTGTGTTCTGTGTTCTTGTCTGTGTTAATCTGTCCTGTCCATGTTCTTTGTTCTTATCCGTGTTAATCTGTTCTGTCCATGTTCTTTGTTCTTGTGTTAATCTGTCCTGTCCGTGTTCTTTGTTCTTGTCCGTCTTAATCTGTCCTGTCCGTGTTCTTTGTTCTTGTCTGTGTTAATCTGTCCTGTCCGTGTTCTTTGTTCTTGTGTTAATCTGTCCTGTCCGTGTTCTTTGTTCTTGTCCGTCTTAATCTGTCCTGTCCGTGTTCTTTGTTCTTGTCTGTGTTAATATGCCCTGTCCGTGTTCTTTGTTCTTGTGTTAATCTGTCCTGTCCGTGTTCTTTGTTCTTCTTTTAATCTGTCCTGTCCGTGTTCTTTGTTCTTGTTTTAATCTGTCCTGTCCGTGTTCTTTGTTCTTGTCCGTGTTAATCTGTCCTGTCTGTGTTCTTCGTTCGTGTTAATCTGTACTGTCCATGTTCTTTGTTCTTATCCATGTTATTCTCTCCTGTCCGTGTTCTTTGTTCTTGTCCGTGTTAATCTGTCCTGTCTGTGTTCTTTGTTCTTGTGTTAATCTGACCTGTCCGTGTTCTTTGTTCTTGTCCATGTTAATCTGTCCTGTCCATGTTCTTTGTTCTTTTCCGTGTTATTCTGTCCTGTCCGTGTTCTTTGTTCTTGTCCGTGTTAATCTGTCCTGTCTGTGTTCTTTGTTCTTGTGTTAATCTGTCCTGTCCGTGTTCTTTGTTCTTGTGTTTATCTGTCCTGTCCGTGTTCTTTGTTTTTGTCCGTGTTAATCTGTCCTGTCCATGTTCTTTGTTCTTATCCGTGTTATTCTGTCCTGTCTGTGTTCATTGTTCTTGTCCATCTTAATCTGTCCTGTCTGTGTTCTTTGTTCTTGTCCGTGTTAATCTGTCCTGTCCGTGTTCTTTGTTCTTGTCCGTGTTAATCTGTCCTGTCTGTGTTCTGTGTTCTTGTCCGTGTTAATCTGTCCTGTCTGTGTTCTTCGTTCTTGTGTTAATCTGTCCTGTCCGTGTTCTTTGTTGTTGTGTTAATCTGTCCTGTCCGTGTTCTTTGTTCTTGTCCGTGTTAATCTGTCCTGTCCGTGTTCTTTGTTCTTGTCCGTGTTAATCTGTCCTGTCTGTGTTCTTTCTTCTTGTGTTAATCTGTCCTGTCCTGTCCATGTTCTTTGTTCTTGTGTTAATCTGTCCTGTCCATGTTCTTTGTTCTTATCCTTGTTAATCTGTCCTGTCCATGTTCTTTGTTCTTGCCTGTGTTAATCTGTCCCGTGTTCTTTGTTCTTGTCTGTGTTAATCTGTCCTGTCCGTGTTATTTGTTCTTGTCTGTGTTAATCTGTCATGTCCGTGTTCTTTGTTCTTTTCCTTGTTAATCTGTCCTGTCCGTGTTCTTTGTTCTTATCCTTGTTAATCTGTCCTGTCCGTGTTCTTTGTTCTTGTCTGTGTTAATCTGTCCTGTCCGTGTTCTTTGTGCTTGTGTTAATCTGTCCTGTCCGTGTTCTTTGTTCTTGTCCGTGTTATTCTGTTCTGTCCGTGTTTTTTGTTCTTATCCGTGTTAATCTGTCCTGTCCGTGTTCTTTGTTCTTGTGTTAATCTGTCCTGTCCGTGTTCTTTGTTCTTGTCCGTCTTAATCTGTCCTGTCCGTGTTCTTTGTTCTTGTCCGTGTTAATCTGTCATGTCCGTGTACTTTGTTCTGGTCCATGTTAATCTGTCCTGTCCATGTTCTTTGTTCTTGTGTTAATCTGTCCTGTCCGTGTTCTTTGTTCTTGTGTTAATCTGTCCTCTCTGTGTTCTTTGTTCTTGTGTTAATCTGTCCTGTCCGTGTTCTTTGTTCTTGTGTTAATCTGTCCTGTCCGTGTTCTTTGTTCTTGTGTTAATCTGTCCTGTCCATGTTCTTTGTTCTTGTGTTAATCTGTCCTATCCGTGTTCTTTGTTCTTGTGTTAATCTGTCCTGTCCGTGTTCTTTGTTTTTGTGTTAATCTGTCCTGTCCGTGTTCTTTGTTCTTATCTGTGTTAATCTGTCCGGTCCATGTTCTTTGTTCTTGTGTTAATCTGTCCTGTCCTTGTTCTTTGTTCTTGTCCATGTTAATCTGTCCTGTCCGTGTTCTTTGTTCTTGTGTTAATCTGTCCTGTCAGTGTTCTTTGTTCTTGTGTTAATCTGTCCTGTCTGTGTTCTTTCTTCTTGTGTTAATCTGTCCTGTCCTGTCCATGTTCTTTCTTCTTGTGTTAATCTGTCCTGTCCATGTTCTTTGTTCTTGTCTGTGTTAATCTGTCCCGTGTTCTTTGTTCTTGTCTGTGTTAATCTGTCCGTTCCGTGTTCTTTGTTCTTGTCCGTGTTAATCTGTCCTGTCTGTGTTCTTTGTTCGTGTTAATCTGTCCTGTCCATGTTCTTTGTTCTTATCCTTGTTAATCTGTCCTGTCCGTGTTCTTTGTTCTTGTCCGTGTTAATCTGCCCTGTCCGTGTTCTTTGTTCTTGTCCGTGTTAATCTGTCCTGTCTGTGTTCTTTCTTCTTGTGTTAATCTGTCCTGTCCTGTCCTGTCCATGTTCTTTGTTCTTGTGTTAATCTGTCCTGTCCATGTTCTTTGTTCTCATCCTTGTTAATCTGTCCTGTCCATGTTCTTTGTTCTTGTCTTTGTTAATCTGTCCCGTGTTCTTTGTTCTTGTTCGTGTTAATCTGGCCTGTCCGTATTCTTTGTTCTTGTCTGTGTTAATCTGTCCGGTCCGTGTTCTTTGTTCTTGTCTGTGTTAATCTGTCCTGTCCGTGTTATTTGTTCTTGTCTGTATTAATCTGTCATGTCCGTGTTCTTTGTGCTTGTGTTAATCTGTCCTGTCCGTGTTCTTTGTTCTTGTCCGTGTTATTCTGTTCTGTCCATGTTTTTTGTTCTTATCCGTGTTAATCTGTCCTGTCCGTGTTCTTTGTTCTTGTGTTAATCTGTCCTGTCCGTGTTCTTTGTTCTTGTCCGTCTTAATCTGTCCTGTCCGTGTTCTTTGTTCTTGTCCGTGTTAATCTGTCATGTCCGTGTACTTTGTTCTGGTCCGTGTTAATCTGTCCTGTCCATGTTCTTTGTTCTTGTGTTAATCTGTCCTGTCCGTGTTCTTTGTTCTTGTGTTAATCTGTCCTGTCTGTGTTCTTTGTTCTTGTGTTAATCTGTCCTGTCCGTGTTCTTTGTTCTTGTGTTAATCTGTCCTGTCCATGTTCTTTGTTCTTGTGTTAATCTGTCCTGTCCATGTTCTTTGTTCTTGTGTTAATCTGTCCTATCCGTGTTCTTTGTTCTTGTGTTAATCTGTCCTGTCCGTGTTCTTTGTTTTTGTGTTAATCTGTCCTGTCCGTGTTCTTTGTTCTTATCCGTGTTAATCTGTCCGGTCTGTGTTCTTTGTTCTTGTGTTAATCTGTCCTGTCCTTGTTCTTTGTTCTTGTCCATGTTAATCTGTCCTGTCCGTGTTCTTTGTTCTTGTGTTAATCTTTCCTGTCAGTGTTCTTTGTTCTTGTGTTAATCTGTCCTGTCTGTGTTCTTTCTTCTTGTGTTAATCTGTCCTGTCCTGTCCATGTTCTTTGTTCTTGTGTTAATCTGTCATTTCCATGTTCTTTGTTCTTGTCTGTGTTAATCTGTCCCGTGTTCTTTGTTCTTGTCTGTGTTAATCTGTCCGTTCCGTGTTCTTTGTTCTTGTCCGTGTTAATCTGTCCTATCTGTGTTCTTTGTTCGTGTTAATCTGTCCTGTCCGTGTTCTTTGTTCTTATCCTTGTTAATCTGTCCTGTCCGTGTTCTTTGTTCGTGTTAATCTGTCCTGTCCGTGTTCTTTGTTCTTGTGTTAATCTGTCCTGTCTGTGCTCTTTGTTCTTGTGTTAATCTGTCCTGTCCGTGTTCTTTGTTCTTGTGTTAATCTGTCCTGTCCGTGTTCTTTGTTCTTGTGTTTATCTGTCCTGTCCTGTCCATGTTCTTTGTTCTTGTGTTAATCTGTCCTGTCCATGTTCTTTGTTCTTGTCTGTGTTAATCTGTCCTGTCCGTGTTCTTTGTTCTTGTGTTAATCTGTCCTGTCCGTGTTCTTTGTTCTTGTGTTTATCTGTCCTGTCCGTGTTCTTTGTTTTTGTCCGTGTTAATCTGTCCTGTCCATGTTCTTTGTTCTTATCCGTGTTATTCTGTCCTGTCCGTGTTCATTGTTCTTGTCCATCTTAATCTGTCCTGTCTGTGTTCTTTGTTCTTGTCCGTGTTAATCTGTCCTGTCCGTGTTCTTTGTTCTTGTCCGTGTTAATCTGTCCTGTCTGTGTTCTGTGTTCTTGTCCGTGTTAATCTGTCCTGTCTGTGTTCTTTGTTCTTGTGTTAATCTGTCCTGTCCGTGTTCTTTGTTCTTGTGTTAATCTGTCCTGTCCGTGTTCTTTGTTCTTGTCTGTGTTAATCTGTCCTGTCCGTGTTCTTTGTTCTTGTCCGTGTTAATCTGTCCTGTCCGTGTTCTTTGTTCTTGTCCGTGTTAATCTGTCCTGTCTGTGTTCTTTCTTCTTGTGTTAATCTGTCCTGTCCTGTCCTGTCCATGTTCTTTGTTCTTGTGTTAATCTGTCCTGTCCATGTTCTTTGTTCTTATCCTTGTTAATCTGTCCTGTCCATGTTCTTTGTTCTTGTCTGTGTTAATCTGTCCCGTGTTCTTTGTTCTTGTTCGTGTTAATCTGGCCTGTCCGTGTTATTTGTTCTTGTCTGTGTTAATCTGTCATGTCCGTGTTCTTTGTTCTTTTCCTTGTTAATCTGTCCTGTCTGTGTTCTTCGTTCGTGTTAATCTGTACTGTCCATGTTCTTTGTTCTTATCCATGTTATTCTCTCCTGTCCGTGTTCTTTGTTCTTGTCCATGTTAATCTGTCCTGTCTGTGTTCTTTGTTCTTGTGTTAATCTGACCTGTCCGTGTTCTTTGTTCTTGTCCATGTTAATCTGTCCTGTCCATGTTCTTTGTTCTTTTCCGTGTTATTCTGTCCTGTCCGTGTTCTTTGTTCTTGTCCGTGTTAATCTGTCCTGTCTGTGTTCTTTGTTCTTGTGTTAATCTGTCCTGTCCGTGTTCTTTGTTCTTGTGTTTATCTGTTCTGTCCGTGTTCTTTGTTTTTGTCCGTGTTAATCTGTCCTGTCCATGTTCTTTGTTCTTATCCGTGTTATTCTGTCCTGTCTGTGTTCATTGTTCTTGTCCATCTTAATCTGTCCTGTCTGTGTTCTTTGTTCTTGTCCGTGTTAATCTGTCCTGTCCGTGTTCTTTGTTCTTGTCCGTGTTAATCTGTCCTGTCTGTGTTCTGTGTTCTTGTCCGTGTTAATCTGTCCTGTCTGTGTTCTTCGTTCTTGTGTTAATCTGTCCTGTCCGTGTTCTTTGTTGTTGTGTTAATCTGTCCTGTCCGTGTTCTTTGTTCTTGTCTGTGTTAATCTGTCCTGTCCGTGTTCTTTGTTCTTGTCCGTGTTAATCTGTCCTGTCTGTGTTCTTTGTTCTTGTCCGTGTTAATCTGTCCTGTCTGTGTTCTTTCTTCTTGTGTTAATCTGTCCTGTCCTGTCCTGTCCATGTTCTTTGTTCTTGTGTTAATCTGTCCTGTCCATGTTCTTTGTTCTTATCCTTGTTAATCTGTCCTGTCCATGTTCTTTGTTCTTGTCTGTGTTAATCTGTCCCGTGTTCTTTGTTCTTGTCTGTGTTAATCTGTCCTGTCCGTGTTATTTGTTCTTGTCTGTGTTAATCTGTCATGTCTGTGTTCTTTGTTCTTTTCCTTGTTAATCTGTCCTGTCCGTGTTCTTTGTTCTTATCCTTGTTAATCTGTCCTGTCCGTGTTCTTTGTTCTTGTCTGTGTTAATCTGTCCTGTCCGTGTTCTTTGTGCTTGTGTTAATCTGTCCTGTCCGTGTTCTTTGTTCTTGTCCGTGTTATTCTGTTCTGTCCGTGTTTTTTGTTCTTATCCGGGTTAATCTGTCCTGTCCGTGTTCTTTGTTCTTGTGTTAATCTGTCCTGTCCGTGTTCTTTGCTCTTGTCCGTCTTAATCTGTCCTGTCCGTGTTCTTTGTTCTTGTCCGTGTTAATCTGTCATGTCCGTGTACTTTGTTCTGGTCCATGTTAATCTGTCCTGTCCATGTTCTTTGTTCTTGTGTTAATCTGTCCGGTCCATGTTCTTTGTTCTTGTGTTAATCTGTCCTGTCCTTGTTCTTTGTTCTTGTCCATGTTAATCTGTCCTGTCCTTGTTCTTTGTTCTTGTCCATGTTAATCTGTCCTGTCCGTGTTCTTTGTTCTTGTGTTAATCTGTCCTGTCAGTGTTCTTTGTTCTTGTGTTAATCTGTCCTGTCTGTGTTCTTTCTTCTTGTGTTAATCTGTCCTGTCCATGTTCTTTGTTCTTGTCTGTGTTAATTTGTCCCGTGTTCTTTGTTCTTGTCTGTGTTAATTATTTATTATTATTATTATTCTTTATTTATAAAGCGCCAGCATATTCCGCAGCGCTGTACAATAAGCACAGTATAGACAGGGTTACAATACATTGAACAACATTTGACAAACAGTACAGGAGGAGATGAGGGCCCTATTCCCGTAGGAACTCACAATCTGGGAGGGTTGGGGTTGGAAACAGGAGGAGAGGACTGTAAGGTGAGAGTGATTGATGGTTGTGTCAGTGAGTCGGGGGGGTCGGCTTCCCTAAATAGGAACGTTTTAAGGGAGCGTTGAAGGAAGAGAAGTTAGGGGAAAGTCTGACAGTACGAGGAGAGCGTTCCAGAGAGTGGGGGCTGCGCGTGAGAAATCCTGCAGTCTATCATGAGAGGTGATGCGGGGAGAAGCTAGGCGCAGGTCACTGTTTGACCTTAGGGAGCGGGCTGGGGTGTATTTGGTGATTAGTGAGGACAGGTAGTGGGGAGCTGAGTTAGTGAGGGTTTTGTAGGTAAGGATAAGGATTTTGAACTTAATTCTGCAGTGGATGGGGAGCCAGTGAAGGACTCGCAGAGGGGAGCGGCAGAGACAGAGCGGCGGGTGAGGTGAATAGCCTGGCGGAGGCGTTCAGGATGGATTTAGGGGGGAGAGGTGGACAGAGGGAGGCCAGATAAGAGATTATTGCAATAGTCGAGTCGGGAGATTACCAGGGCGTGTATGAGTTGTTTTGTGGCGACAGCGGTAAGAAATGGCCGAATTCTGTAAATATTACGCAGTTGGTATCGGCAGGAGGAGTCTGTCCTGTCTGTGTTCTTTGTTCGTGTTAATCTGTCCTGTCCGTGTTCTTTGTTCTTATCCTTGTTAATCTGTCCTGTCCGTGTTCTTTGTTCTTGTCCGTGTTAATCTGTCCTGTCTGTGTTCTTTCTTCTTGTGTTAATCTGTCCTGTCCTGTCCTGTCCATGTTCTTTGTTCTTGTGTTAATCTGTCCTGTCCATGTTCTTTGTTCTCATCCTTGTTAATCTGTCCTGTCCATGTTCTTTGTTCTTGTCTTTGTTAATCTGTCCCATGTTCTTTGTTCTTGTTCGTGTTAATCTGGCCTGTCCGTATTCTTTGTTCTTGTCTGTGTTAATCTGTCCTGTCCGTGTTATTTGTTCTTGTCTGTGTTAATCTGTCATGTCCGTGTTCTTTGTTCTTTTCCTTGTTAATCTGTCCTGTCCGTGTTCTTTGTTCTTATCCTTGTTAATCTGTCCTGTCCGTGTTCTTTGTTCTTTTCTGTGTTAATCTGTCCTGTCCGTGTTCTTTGTGCTTGTGTTAATCTGTCCTGTCCGTGTTCTTTGTTCTTGTCCGTGTTATTCTGTTCTGTCCGTGTTTTTTGTTCTTATCCTTGTTAATCTGTCCTGTCCATGTTCTTTGTTCTTGTCTTTGTTAATCTGTCCCATGTTCTTTGTTCTTGTTCGTGTTAATCTGGCCTGTCCGTATTCTTTGTTCTTGTCTGTGTTAATCTGTCCTGTCCGTGTTATTTGTTCTTGTCTGTGTTAATCTGTCATGTCCGTGTTCTTTGTTCTTTTCCTTGTTAATCTGTCCTGTCCGTGTTCTTTGTTCTTATCCTTGTTAATCTGTCCTGTCCGTGTTCTTTGTTCTTTTCTGTGTTAATCTGTCCTGTCCGTGTTCTTTGTTCTTGTGTTAATCTGTCCTGTCCGTGTTCTTTGTTCTTGTCCGTCTTAATCTGTCCTGTCCGTGTTCTTTGTTCTTGTCCGTGTTAATCTGTCATGTCCGTGTACTTTGTTCTGGTTCGTGTTAATCTGTCCTGTCCATGTTCTTTGTTCTTGTGTTAATCTGTCCTGTCCGTGTTCTTTGTTCTTGTGTTAATCTGTCCTGTCTGTGTTCTTTGTTCTTGTGTTAATCTGTCCTGTCCGTGTTCTTTGTTCTTGTGTTAATCTGTCCTGTCCGTGTTCTTTGTTCTTGTGTTAATCTGTCCTGTCCATGTTCTTTGTTCTTGTGTTAATCTGTCCTATCCGTGTTCTTTGTTCTTGTGTTAATCTGTCCTGTCCGTGTTCTTTGTTTTTGTGTTAATCTGTCCTGTCCGTGTTCTTTGTTCTTATCCGTGTTAATCTGTCCGGTCTGTGTTCTTTGTTCTTGTGTTAATCTGTCCTGTCCTTGTTCTTTGTTCTTGGCCATGTTAATCTGTCCTGTCCGTGTTCTTTGTTCTTGTGTTAATCTTTCCTGTCAGTGTTCTTTGTTCTTGTGTTAATCTGTCCTGTCTGTGTTCTTTCTTCTTGTGTTAATCTGTCCTGTCCTGTCCATGTTCTTTGTTCTTGTGTTAATCTGTCCTGTCCATGTTCTTTGTTCTTGTCTGTGTTAATCTGTCCCGTGTTCTTTGTTCTTGTCTGTGTTAATCTGTCCGTTCCGTGTTCTTTGTTCTTGTCCGTGTTAATCTGTCCTATCTGTGTTCTTTGTTCGTGTTAATCTGTCCTGTCCGTGTTCTTTGTTCTTATCCTTGTTAATCTGTCCTGTCCGTGTTCTTTGTTCGTGTTAATCTGTCCTGTCCGTGTTCTTTGTTCTTGTGTTAATCTGTCCTGTCTGTGCTCTTTGTTCTTGTGTTAATCTGTCCTGTCCGTGTTCTTTGTTCTTGTGTTAATCTGTCCTGTCCGTGTTCTTTGTTCTTGTGTTTATCTGTCCTGTCCTGTCCATGTTCTTTGTTCTTGTGTTAATCTGTCCTGTCCATGTTCTTTGTTCTTGTCCATGTTAATCTGTCCTGTCCATGTTCTTTGTTCTTGTGTTAATCTGTCCTGTCCATGTTCTTTGTTCTTGTCCATGTTAATCTGTCCTGTCCATGTTCTTTGTTCTTATCCATGTTATTCTGTCCTGTCCGTGTTCTTTGTTCTTGTCCGTGTTAATCTGTCCTGTCTGTGTTCTTTGTTCTTGTGTTAATCTGTCCTGTCCGTGTTCTTTGTTCTTGTCCATGTTAATCTGTCCTGTCCATGTTCTTTGTTCTTTTCCGTGTTATTCTGTCCTGTCCGTGTTAATCTGTCCTGTCCGTGTTCTTTGTTCTTGTCTGTGTTAATCTGTCCTGTCCGTGTTCTTTGTTCTTGTGTTAATCTGTCCTGTCCGTGTTCTTTGTTCTTGTGTTAATCTGTCCAGTCCGTGTTCTTTGTTCTTGTGTTAATCTGTCCTTTCCGTGTTCTTTGTTCTTGTGTTTATCTGTCCTGTCCGTGTTCTTTGTTCTTGTCCGTGTTAATCTGTCCTGTCCATGTTCTTTGTTCTTGTCCGTGTTAATCTGTCCTGTCTGTGTTCTTTGTTCTTGTCTGTGTTAATCTGTCCTGTCCGTGTTCTTTGTTCTTGTGTTAATCTGTCCTGTCCGTGTTCTTTGTTCTTGTCCATGTTAATCTGTCCTGTCCATGTTCTTTGTTCTTATCCGTGTTATTCTGTCCTGTTCGTGTTCATTGTTGTTGTCCATGTTAATCTGTCCTGTCCGTGTTCTTTGTTCTTGTCCGTTTTAATCTGTCCTGTCCGTGTTTTTTGTTCTTGTCGTGTTAATCTGTCCTGTCTGTGTTCCTTGTTCTTATCCTTGTTAATCTGTCCTTTCTGTGTTCTTTGCTCTTGTCTGTGTTAATCTGTCCTGTCTGTGTTCTTTGTTCTTGTTCGTGTTCATCTGTCCTGTCCCTGTTATTTGTTCTTGTCTGTGTTAATCTGTCATGTCCATGTTCTTGTGTTAATCTTTCCTGTCCATGTTCTTTGTTCTTCTCCGTGTTAATCTGTCCTGTCCATTTTCTTTGTTCTTGTCCGTGTTAATCTGTCCTGTCCGTGTTCTTTTTCCTTGTCCGTGTTAATCTGTCCTGTCCATGTTCTTTGTTCTTGTCTGTGTGAATCTGTCCTGTGTTCTTTGTTCTTGTCTGTGGGAACCTTTCCCTGATCTTTGCAGAGTAATTTTGGTTTAATATAGATGTTGAGGAATGTGTGGACATGGTTTCCTGTGTTGAATGAGCTGGAATGATCGTGGGTGCTGTCTCTGCACTGGGTCACCTGGGGTGACGTCCTCAAATTGATTATCTGTTCTGTTTCTTCCAGGCGGTGACGTTGTGGCACCAACCGTAAACCTCTTGATCAGTGACAGCTCCCTCAGCGGCGCAGGCTTTATAGTGTGCCTGGTCACCAACTTCTACCCACCAGTAATTGAGGTGACATGGAAGCTGGACGGCCGAGCTGGACCAAGTGAACCCATCACTGGACCCTCGTTCTCTGATGGAGACAAGTCTTACAGCCTGACCAGTGTCCTGGAACTTTCCACCCAACAGATGCTGAACTCTTACTCCATCTCTTGCGAAGTACGACACGACGCATCAAAGACTGTGATCTCAAAACATACCCAGGATTGTTACAGGAATCCACTGGATCCCTTCTAATGTGAATCAATCATTATGATTGGTCAGATACTATGAGCACGGCGTCTTAATGGACAGGGTTTACTCCTCGAATAAAATGCGTGAATAAATGTGTGAAATGTGCTCCTAGTTTGGAAACCGTCTCTGACACGCGTGGCGGAAAAGGAAGCCATTTAGTGCATGGAGGTGTGTCATGTGACCTGGGTTAACGCCTGGTGACATCATGACTTAACTGAATCTAACGTCACCTGATTCCACCAAGGCTGAAACCAACTGCAAGTAAAGCTCGGGGGATGGATGGATGAACGGTGTGGATGGATGGATGGACGGACGGACGGATGGTTGGATGGATAGGTGGATGGATGGATGGATGGATGCGTGGATGGATGGATGGATGGGTGATGGATGGATAGGTGATGGATGGATAGGTGGATGGATGGATAGGTGGATGGATGGATAGGTAGATGGATGGGTAGATGGATGGCTGGATGGATAGGTGGATGGATGGATGGGTGGATGGATGGATGGATAGGTAGGTAGATGGATGGATGGATAGATGGATGGATGATGGATGGATAGGTAGATGGATGATGGATGGATGGATAGGTAGATGGATGGATGGTTGGATGGATGGTTGGATGATGGATAGGTAGATGGATAGGTGATGGATGGATGGATGGATGATGGATGGATGGATAGGTGGATGGATGGATGGATGGATAGGTAGATGGATAGGTGGATGGATGGGTAGATGGATGGATGGATGATGAATGGATGGATGGATAGGTAGACGGTGGATGGACGGATAGGTAGATGGATGGACGGATAGGTAGATGGATGGATGGATAGGTGGATGGATGGATAGGTGGATGGATGGTTGGATAGGCAGATGGATGGATGGATAGGTAGATGGATACGTGGATGGATGGTTAGGTAGATGGATTGATGGATGATGAATGGATGGATGGATGGATAGGTAGATGGATGGATAGGTAGATGGATGGATAGGTAGATGGAGGTTTGATTCTCTGTGTTTAATAATACTTATCTCAACAGCTAAAAAAAACGAATAAAACTCACACCTGCCGCACTGTGTTTGAAATAGTAACACTTAACCGCATGCGGCGATATCCCCGGTGAGCAATAAACATGCGCTAAACTCCGCTTATAATCCTAATATAGAAAAAGGGGAAATAACGCTAATTATCATATATTAGGTTTATATGTGGAATTTAATGAATGTCTATTGGTAACACTCCACAAGCGCGGCTTCCACATATTTTTGACGTTCTCTCAAGAGCTGACTGGGATCTGAAGGAGATATGACATATGACTGGGATCTGATCTGAGAAGGTTCTGTTTGGGGTCTAACTGGTGTCTGATTGAGATCTAATTCGGGTCTGACAGAGATTCGAGTAGAGTCTGATTAGGTTCTGCCAGGGATCTGAGCAGGGTTTGTTTGGAACCTAACTGTCGTCTAATTGGGATCTAATTGGGATCTGGCTTAAATCTGTCAGTGATCTGAACGAAATCCGACCAGGGCCAGATTTATAACTAGGCAAAGTAGGCGTGTGCCTACAGGAGCTTGCCACAAGGGGGCGCCTTGCTCTGTAGAAAAAAAAGCTGTGTTTTTTTATTATCGTTTAGTTCCCTGTATTTCTGGAGCACTGAGGGCTAGAGGGACATGTGACGTATCATTGGAAAGGCCAGTTTATGGTATTTCCAGCGATACCAAAAATAACCTTTTATATATATAAATATAAAGAAAGCTTGGTGGTCGCCATCACTGGGATTGACCACAGATGGTGGTCTTTGCCGGAGGGGTCTTGTGTACAGCTTCTGATGTTCGGGAACTGGTTGGCGCATGGGGCAGAGCAGCCCGGTGTGAACTCAGCAGCTGCCCGTAATGTATCGACCTTGGACAGATCAGTTTGGTGCTCCGTAAATATCTGGCCTTTGGGAAGTCAACACGTGCCATGAAAAACAAAACATGGAATAAAGCAGGGAGTGCTGAGCGAGGCAAACCAGTCCTCGTTACATAACGGGTCTGTCCGGCATCCCGCACTGTGCCAACATGCTCCCTTGGTTGCTCGTAGCCTTGGCTCTGGCTAACACGGCCTTGGCCAAAGTCAGCTCAAACTTCAATGACTGCCGAGGCCAGTTCTACGCCAGCACTCCACCTGTAGGATTCGACAGACTCAGCAGCCAAAGCGGCGTCATCACCCCCCTCTGCCTGATGTACGAAAACTACAACAACCCCTACTTTGCTTCCCTGTACCACAAGTCTAACCATTATCCGCTGTACTCTGCCTACATCCTGGACGCCCGGCCCGGTGACACCACCGGATCAGATCAGACCTTCCGGTTGGAGCCACAGGTGAGAAACCACCAGAGCCCGATTAGTCGTCAGAATGTGGAGAATGGATAATTGTGAGCCCGGAGTGCGGATAAACACTCGCTCAGCGAGCTCTGAGACACTCCGGGACATACTCACATACTTAAAGAGAATGCAGCAATTTATACACAAAAAGTTATAAAAACATTAAGTGAAAAGACATAAAATGTATCTGAAGTCAGCTTTATCTGGAAGTATTTTATTACTTTTTGTTTTGGGGGGGGGGTGCTTAGCTCAAACCTCTATACATTGTTGCAGAATCCAGAGAGAGGAAGATACGTAGAGTGACAGAAGTACTCGAGTATCACACAGTAAGTGTCAGAGGTACTCAAGTAACCCGCTAAATGACAGAGGTATTCAAGTATCATAGTAAGTAACAGAGGTACTTACTATCAAAGTGTCAGAGGTACTTGAGTAACACCCAGTGACAGAGGTACTTAAGTAACACCCAGTAACAGAGGTACTTGAGTAACACCCAGTGTGAGAGATACTTGAGTAACACCCAGTAACTGAGGTAGTTACTATTAAAGTGTCAGAGGTACTTGAGTAACACTCAATGACAGAGGTACTCGAGTAACACCCAGAGACAGAGGTACTTGAGTAACACCCAGTAACAGAGGTACTTGAGTAACACCCAGTAACAGAGGTACTTGAGTAACACCCAGAGACAGAGGTACTTGAGTAACACCCAGTAACTGAGGTAGTTACTATTAAAGTGTCAGAGGTACTTGATTAACACCCAGTAACAGAGGTACTTGAGTAACACCCAGTGTCAGAGGCACTTACTATTAAAATGTCAGAAATACTTGAGTAACAACCAATGACAGAGGTACTCGAGTAACACCCAGAGACAGAGGTACTTGATTAACACCCAGTGTCAGAGGTACTTTAATAGTAACTACCTCTGTTACTTAAGTACCTCTGTCACTGGGTGTTACTATTAAAGTGTCAGAGGTTCTTGAGTAACACCCAGTAACAGAGGTGGTTACTATTAAAGTGTCAGAGGTACTTGTGTAACACCCAGAGACAGAGGTACTTGAGTATAACAGTACGTGACAGAGGTTCTAGAGCATCTCCCAGTAATTCGCAGAGGAACTCACTATCACACGGTAAGTGTCAGAGGCTCTCGAGTATCACAGAGGAGGTAGTTGAGGTATTTGAGTATGACAGAAGAGGTAAAATACATACTTGTATATCACAGGGAGGTAATTGAGGTACACGAGTATCACAGGGAGGTAATTGAGGTATACGAGTATCACAGGGAGGTAATTGAGATACACAAGTATCACAGGGAGGTAATTGAGGTACACGAGTATCACAGGGGAGGTAATTGAGGTACACGAGTATCACAGGGGAGGTAATTGAGGTACACGAGTATCACAGGGAGGTAATTGAGGTACACGAGTATCACAGGGAGGTAATTGAGGTACACGAGTATCACAGGGAGGTAATTGAGGTACACGAGTATCACAGGGAGGTAATTAAGCTACACGAGTATCACAGGGAGGTAATTGAGGTACACGAGTATCACAGGGAGGTAATTGAGATACACGAGTATCACAGGGGAGGTAATCGAGGTTCACGAGTATCACAGGGAGGTAATTGAGGTTCACGAGTATCACAGGGAGGTAATTGAGGTTCACGAGTATCACAGGGAGGTAATTGAGGTTCACGAGTATCACAGGGAGGTAATTGAGGTTCACGAGTATCACAGGGAGGTAATTGAGGTACACGAGTATCACAGGGAGGTAATTGAGATACACGAGTATCACAGGGAGGTAATTGAGATACACGAGTATCACAGGGAGGTAATCGAGGTTCACGAGTATCACAGGGGAGGTAATCGAGGTTCACGAGTATCACAGGGAGGTAATTGAGGTACACGAGTATCACAGGGAGGTAATTGAGATACACGAGTATCACAGGGAGGTAATTGAGGTACACGAGTATCACAGGGAGGTAATTGAGATACACGAGTATCACAGGGAGGTAATTGAGATACACGAGTATCACAGGGAGGTAATTGAGATACACGAGTATCACAGGGAGGTAATTGAGATACACGAGTATCACAGGGAGGTAATTGAGGTTCACGAGTATCACAGGGAGGTAATCGAGGTACACGAGTATCACAGGGAGGTAATCGAGGTACACGAGTATCACAGGGAGGTAATCGAGGTTCACGAGTATCACAGGGAGGTAATCGAGGTTCACGAGTATCACAGGGAGGTAATCGAGATCACGAGTATCACAGGGAGGTAATTGAGGTTCACGAGTATCACAGGGAGGTAATCGAGGTTCACGAGTATCACAGGGAGGTAATTGAGGTACACGAGTATCACAGGGAGGTAATTGAGGTACACGAGTATCACAGGGAGGTAATTGAGGTTCACGAGTATCACAGGGAGGTAATCGAGGTACACGAGTATCACAGGGAGGTAATCGAGGTACACGAGTATCACAGGGAGGTAATCGAGGTACACGAGTATCACAGGGAGGTAATTGAGGTACACGAGTATCACAGGGAGGTAATTGAGATACACGAGTATCACAGGGAGGTAATTGAGGTACACGAGTATCACAGGGAGGTAATTGAGGTACACGAGTATCACAGGGAGGTAATCGAGGTACACGAGTATCACAGGGAGGTAATTGAGGTACACGAGTATCACAGGGAGGTAATTGAGGTTCACGAGTATCACAGGGAGGTAATTGAGATACGTCAGATTATGTTCATAGTTATTTGATATGGGGGCAGGGTGGTGGAGGAGCAGCAGGATTCAGACCCCCCCCCCAGGGCAGCCCCAGGCCTATATACCCCCCTATGTGGCTGAGTGTGTGATCTGAGTGTGTTTTCACACGTGATTTTGTAATGGGGTTCTAGATATGTGTTACTGCTGGCTCGTTTCTGTGAAGAAATTTACGTTCAGCTCGGTTCCGCTCTGCGTTTTGACGCCAGGGGTTAAAGGTCAGCACACTGTACCCGTCGCCTCGGAGACGAAGCAGTGGCTTGTGGGAAGCTGCCGGGCTTGATGACGTTCGCATTTTTGATCCACTGCCAATCGATAAGAAAAATCAATGACAACACGATGTCGGTCTATTTTATTTCCTGCTCTTTGTGGGCTGAGGTCACGACAGGAGAAGTGGCCCTGCCGGGTGGCGGCTGGATCCGGGCTGATACTAAGGGAAGGCTGTCAGCCGCTAGTGGACGGCGGCCCGTCAGGAATATCTATTATTTGTTGTATCTTTCCCAGTATAAGACTATAGTACATTAGGAATAAAGTGGAGTAACATTACTCATTCTCCGGGTACTCATGGTACTCTCTTTCTGTTGCAGCTGGTGGACACCCGACTTCCCCAGTACATAATGCTTCAGCCACAGACAGAAACCGCCATCCGTAACCTCGGCCTCTCCGGGACTCCTGCTGAACTGATCAAACAAACTCAAGCCATAAATTCAGATTATACAGGAAGCAATTACCACAGAGGTCACCTGAACCCCAACGCTGACCATCCTGCCGGCCCGGGACAACTGGTCACGTACACACTGGCCAACGTGGCCCCCATGTTAGGGTCTCTGAACAGTGGGCAGTGGAGGAGCAACGAGAGCAAAGTGAGGAGCATCGCCGCCACCTGCTCCAGAATGTTCGTCGTTACCGGAGTGGTGCCTGGAAACAACTGGATATCAGTAAACGGGGTGCAGCGGGTAAATATTCCCAGCCACATCTGGAGTGCCTTCTGCTGCGTAGACAACAACAACCGTCCAATCAGGGCAGAAGGATCCCTGTCTCCAAATAACGCCAACACTGTCCAGTCTGGACTCAGTATCTCCAGTCTGCAGAGTCAGCTCAACTCCCTGCTCGGGGTCAGCGTCACCCTCTTCAGCAACAACTGCACCTAGTGTGAGGGGAGCAGGCAGGTAATAAATGAGGTGGTGACCTTCGTCTGATGTCACTCGTGTGGTTCCTGTGTCAGTGTCTTTACTGGGATAATAATAAGGGTGAGCTGGACGCAGACGAACATTCCCACCATAGAAAACATGCTGCCGTCCATTCTTAGTGCTCTGACAGACCTGTGTTAATGCTCTCAGTGGTCGTTTCAGCGGGTTTTTCCCTGTGCGGTAACTACACAAAGTGTTTTCAGTGGACAATCCTTTGGTTCCACATTTACCGAAAAATCTTAATACCTAAAACAATATCAGGTTAAGTCTCGAAAGTGATTTCTTAGAGGAGTGACGCGTGTCACTTAGTTTGGATGGATGTGCAAACAAACACCAAAAAAATCCAAGATCCAAAACAATCACACGGATTCGTAGACACGTCCAGACCTACCATTGTTTTGGACATCTGCAAATGCTTATTATCCAAGAGAAGGAATTCTGAGCCCCAGCAGCAAAACTACGATAAAACGAGGATAGCGGTTAATGACGGGAGATCAGAATAACCGTAAAACTCGCCTGATAAAGGAACAAGAAACCCTCTGTCTGAGTGACCTTAAAGCCCTCTTTCACATTCCTCCCAGAAATCTGCCCTCCCCTCCAGCTGAGCAGGTAATCTTATTTTATAGGGATCACCCCTCATTTTAAAGCTCCTGTCTTTTTCATGTTTAAGAAACCAGTCTCTGCAGGCGACATATTGAGAACATCGCATATCTCTTACACTCCTGCTGAGCTTTAAAGGCACACATTACACACACTAACCAATATACATGGGTCAGGATCTGAGGAGAGCCCCCCCCTTCTCCCCCACCCCTGCTGCCTTGATCTGGCTTCAAAGCTGGGTGAAGTGGAGGAGTTTCCTCCACCTCACTAGCAGCTGGGATTTTGAATTTCCCAGCTGCCAGACACTAGATCGGTCACCAGTGATGTCATCCCACAGACAGCGACCAACGTCACCCTCTGAGAGCAATCATTGTAGTGAGCGTTCTCAGAGAGGCAATGACGGATCAGATTCGCGCATGCGGCTCCGATCCATCACACTGCGCAGGCGCTACGGAACTTACATATGTAAAGTGTGCGAGTCTCTTAATGCTCAATTTGTGGTTCCCACGCTACGCGAGTTGCATTGGAGCCCAGTTTGTGTAGAAAGGTTTCAGTGACTTCCAGGTTCGGGAGTGTAACGGATCACCGCTACCCTGCACGGGTAGATCCGCCGTCAGTGCCGAGCTTGTCTGGAGGTGTAGAGTCAGGGGTAGCGGGCTGTATGAATTCGGCGGTGATTAAGCGCTTTTGCACGATCCTTGAAGCGTCGCGGTTCCCCAAGCCCTGTTATCCCCAATTACTAGCCGAGGCAGGAGTAAAGGTTCAACCAGGTACCAGTTTATTTAACATGGGGGATACAGGGGTATTTATGGGGAATGAAACCATTGTTCTCCCCTGGCCCACCCTCAGTCCTCCTGCGGTGATCTTTACCTTTGCCTCGAGCCATTGCCCAATCTGCCTTGGTTAACCTGGGGGACCCCTGCTGTGCGCAGCCCTTATCTCGGATCTCGGCGCCAGCTCGTCTGTCCCCCCCCTCCCAGAACCTCTCCCTGTCCGGGCAGCGCCCGGCCCCCCCTGTGGTGTGAGCGCTCCTTTGTCCTGGCGGCTCCCTGTGGCTTTCAGCCCGAGTTTGGGGTTTTACCAGGGATTCCGGGGTGATCCCCTGGGAGCGGCGGCACGCTGGGGGTACAGCCTGGTAGCTCGGGTCCGGGGGCTGGTTCAGTCCAAAAAGCGCCCTGATCGGATCAACGGAGCCCGAGCTGTGGAGGGGGAAAGTCCGGCAGCTGTACCCGAGCAAGAGTCACTGTTTGTCGGCTGCGCTCCCGGCGAGGGATCCCTGGTCGGCGTTCGGACTTCCCGGGGCGCTTCGTTCTGAAATTCGCACCCCCGTAAGAACCTATTGTTAGGAGCCTATTGGCCAAGAAGCGCTCTTCTGTGTGGTTTCCACGCTGCGGGGCAAGGCGGGCAAGTTTGGGCGGCTTGGCAGAGACAGTTAGCGGCGGCTCGAGGCATTCACAGACCGGGCGTCTTCCCGGGGCTGTGGACAGGCGGGGAACAGGTCACCAATGGGGAGAATTACAGGGGGAACTTATAAAAATACAACCTAACGAATTCTTTAATACACCATACCAAATCAACATTTTAAGAGTTTGTACCGCGCTACGGTATAGTGGCGGCCGTTCCATCACACATCTCCCCCAAGTTTCCAGATGGCAGACCCGGTGAGACCCTCTTCGGGTCCGCTTGGGGATGCCCATGGCCCCCACCCACCCTAAGTTTCAAGCTCAGTCTGGCGATATAGTCCTTCCGCATTGCCATTTTGCTTCCCAGGCCAGTACTGGATGGTAAAATTGAAGGGCTGGAGGGCCAGGCTCCACCACAAGAGCCTGCCGTTGTCCCCGGCCACCCGGTTCAGCCATACCAGGGGGTTGTGGTCCGTGAGGACCGTGAAGGAGCGCCCATACAAATACGGTTGCAATTTCTTCAGTGCCCATACCAGGGCAAGGCACTCCTTCTCGATGGCCGCATAAGCTACCTCCCTGGGTAAAAGTTTCCGGCTGATGTAGGCAACCGAGTGGTCGTGCCCGTCTTCACTGACCTGGCTCAGCACTGCTCCCAATCCGAACATAGATGCGTCTGTGTGGACAACAAAACGTTTAGTGGAATCAGTAGCAGTCAACACGGGGGGCTTCCACCAAGGCTCGCTTGAGCTGCTGGAAGGCTTCTTCACACTCAGGGGACCACAGTACCTGTCGGGGAAGGTTCTTGCGGGTCAGGTCAGTCAGGGGTTTGGCAATGGCGCTGTAGTTGGGGACGAAGCGGCAGTAGTATCCTGCTGTACCTAGAAAGGCTAACACCTGGGTCTTGGTGCGGGGAGTGGGCCACTGGGCAACAGCTTCAACCTTGGCGGGTTCTGGGCGCTGCCTTCCGCAGCTCACCTGGTGGCCCAGGTACTGGACCTCGGACATGCCGACGCGGCACTTGTCTGGTTTTATGGTCAGACCGGCGGTGCCAAGGCGGTCCAGTACGGCCCTTAAATGCTGTAAGTGTTCCTCCCAGGTGTTGCTGAAGAGGGCTATGTCATCTAGGTAGGCGCTGGTAAAGTCTTGCATCCCCTCTAGCAGCCGATCCACCATGCGTTGAAAAGTGGCCGGGGCATTCTTCATCCCGAATGGCATAACCCGAAATTGGTATAAGCCAAACGGAGTGATGAATGCCGATTTCGGCACACCTTCCTCGGCAAGGGGAATCTGCCAGTACCCCTTACATAGGTCAATGGTGGTGAGAAAGTTTCCCTGGGCAATCCGGTCTAGGAGCTCGTCGACTCGGGGCATGGGGTATGCGTCAGTGACAGTGTGGTCATTTAACTTTCTATAGTCCACACAGAACCTGGTAGTGCGATCCTTCTTGGGTACTAGAACCACCGGGGAGGCCCAGGGGCTCTCGGCGGGTTCTATTACCCCTAGATCCAACATCTCACGGATCTCTTTCTGCATCCCGTCTCTCACTGCATCGGGGATTCGGTACGCCGTCTGCCGCAAAGGGGCTTGACTCTGGGTATCGACCCGATGCAGGGCTACAGAGGTGTAGCCGGGACGGGATGAGAACAGGTCTCGGTGCTCCTGTAGCACCTGCTGAGCCTGTTCCTTGTGGCGGGGGTGAGCCCCTCGCCCAGCCGGACATCAGCTACCCCTGGGCGCTTGGATCCCTGGGCAGTACCGGCAGGGGGAGATCCTCCAGATCCCCCGCGTCCGGCGCGCAGATGGCGGCGACTGCCTCTTCCCTTTCGAAAAACGGTTTCAGCATGTTCACATGAAAGGTTCTGTGTATCCTTTCATCTGAACATCTGGCTGCGGTGAAGGTGGTATCGCAGATCTTTTCTATGATTTTGTAGGGTCCTTCCCAGGCTGCCTGCAACTTATTTTGTTTGACCGGTCGGAGTGCTAACACTTTCTGCCCTATCTGGAAGGTACGGTCCCTAGCCAACCGGTCATACCACCTCTTCTGCTTGGTTTGGGCCGCTTGGAGATTGTCCCGTACCAGGTCGGTCAATTCCTGCAGCCGGTCCCTAAACTCAAGCACATAATCTATGGCTGAGGTCCCCTCCTCGACCAGAGCACCTTCCCAGTGCTCCCGGAGCAAGTCCAAGGGGCCTCGGACTCTCCGGCTGTACAGTAGCTCAAAGGGAGAGAAGCCTTTGGCTTCCTGGGGTACCTCCCGATACGCAAACAGAAGGTGGGGCAGATGGCATTCCCAGTCCTTATGGGACATGGTAAAGGTGCGGAGAAGCTGTTTGAGGGTCCCGTTGAACCGTTCGCAGAGCCTGTTGGTCTGTGGGTGGTAAGGGAAGCTGTACAGGGGTTTAATCCCGCACAGTCTCCAGAGCTGCTGGGTCACCTCGGCCGTAAATTGTGTGCCCTGGTCAGACAGGATTTCCTGGGGAAATCCGACCCTGGAGAATATCTGCAGCAGAGCTCCGGCAACGGTCTCTGCGTGGATATCCCGGAGGGCCACGGCTTCGGGGTACCTGGTGGCGTAGTCCACTATGGTCAAGATATACTTCTTGCCCGTAGGGCTAGGCACTGCCAAGGGTCCTACCAGATCCACCACCACCCGTCTAAAAGGTTCTCCCACTATGGGCAAGGGTCTCAGGGGAGCTTTCTTGGCGTCCCCCCGCTTCCCTACTCGCTGGCATACCCTGCACGTCCGACAGTAGTCCCTAACCTCCCCTGATAATCCAGGCCAAAAGAAGCTCTGGGTCAGGCGGTGCAATGTCCGTTGGTGCCCGAGATGGCTCGCAAGGGGAATATCATGCGCGATCCTTAACAGATCGCGCCGATATTTCGCCGGCACTACCAGCTGCCTGTGTATTCGGTCTATTCCCTGGCTCGTCCCCCCCGATATCCTGTACAGCTTCCCTTGGTCCCAGGCAAATCTCACCTCCCCTAACCCTCCCGGGTCCCTCCCTGCTTGTTGTCGGTATGGGGCAAGGGTAATATCGTCCCGGGTGGCTTGGGAAAAGTCCGTCGGGGAATCCCAGGTCAGGGCAGGGGTATTGTCAGGGCCAAGGGGGGTGTTGGTCTGGTCTGGCTTACCGTGGTCCCCTCTGAGTCGGTGTGTGGAGCCTTCCGCTCTTGGTTGCAGGTGGTAACGAGGCATACCCCACCAGGATGAGGGTCCTCAAAGGTGGAGGTCAGCAGTCCCAGGTCGTTGCCAAGTAAGACCTCAGACGGTAGATTCTTCATGACCCCGACCTCCACGTCCCGGGCATTCGTGCCCCAATCTAGATGAACGCGGGCCATAGGGATTCGATACACATGGCCACCACGACTCTGATGGCCACCGAATACCCGGTTGAAGCAGCCGAGTGGATAAGATGGGGCTGTGCCAAGGTAAGGGTTGCACCGGTGTCTCGCAGACCGCTGGCAAGTTGTCCATTCACCCGGCCTTGTTGGTGATGATGTTGACGGTTGTCCTGCGTGGCTGCTTGCACTGGGTCGGCCTCATGCAGGATGCCCCAGTCTTCCTCGAGGGCGGCTGTGGGTTCCAGTTCCTGATGGCAACAGTATGCTGCAGCTCAGCTCGGTGGGTGCGCTGCCCGGGACGGTGCCGGACGATGGATGTTCAGGGGACAACGGTCCCGTATGTGTCCGATCTGGTTACACCCATAGCACCGGGGTCCTACCCGAGGAGCCGGGGTGGGGGGTGCCGGTGGCCTGGGTGCTCGTTCGAGGGGAGCAGGGCATAACTGTGGCGCTGGATGGAGGCGGGGAGGTGGGGCTCGGCTGACCGGAGGGGCTACTCGCCTGGCATCCTGGTACTCGTCGGCAAGGCGGGTGGCTTCAGACAGGGTGAGGGGGCGCCGGTCTCATACCCAGTCCCGGACCTCTGGAGGAGAGTAGTTATAGAACTGCTCCAGTAATAGCAGCTGGACGATCTGGTCCGGTTGGGTCGCTTGGCACCCCTGTATCCAGCTATGGAGCACCTGCTGCATCCTGTGTCCCCACTCCGCATAAGAGTCCTGAGTGCCCCTTCTTAAGGCTCGAAATCGGACTCGATACGCCTCCGGGGTGAGTGTATAGCAGGCCAGCAGATGTTCCTTGAGCCACTCGTACACCATACAGTCTTCGTCCGCCACCGCCCGATAGGCTTCAGCCGCCCTGCCGGTCAATTTGCTCGCCAGGATGGGTACCCAGTCTCGGACCGCCACCTCCTGCAGGGCACATTGCCTCTCGAAATCCTGCAGGAACCCGTCAATGTCTTCACTCCCCTCTGGGAAGAGCTTGAATGCCGCAAATGGTATTTTCTGTTTGGGGGGTCCGGTACTGCCTTGGGGGGACAGCGACCCCCCGGACCTTTGCTGCATCTCTGCCTGGCGGAGCTTGTCTGTGTCGGCCAGGACCCTCCCGATGATGTCGGCGGAGGGGTCCGTTCCGTATAGGGCCAGCCGCCACTGCACCTCTTGCCTCCATTCCGAGGTCTCGGAGCCCTCAGAGGGAGCCACGCTGTTGCGGTCGTCCTCCATCAGTTCTCCGATGATGACCGCTTTCGCCTTGCCTCCGGGCGCCTTGCCTCTGGCTTTTAACAGTTCTTTCAGGACCGTGCGCTTCAGCCCTTCGTAGCGCTGTGCCATACGGGGTCACTGCCGGTACTGTCCACCTCTCGAACCCAGGGGTGTCTGAGACTGGGGTCAAGCCAGCGGCTGTATCTCCCCCTGCTGGGCTGGTCTCAGATTCTCCCCCCGGATGATGTCTACTCCAGACACTCGGCGTGTCGCGGTGGCTGAGACCGGGGTCAAGCCAACGGCTGTATCTCCCCCTGCTTGTCTGGTCTCAGCCGATCCCAGCGCTGCCAGCCAATGTAACGGATCACCGTTACCCTGCACGGGTAGATCCGCCGTCAGCGCCGAGCTTGTCTGGAGGTGTAGAGTGAGGGGTAGCGGGCGGTATGAATTCGGCGGTGATTAAGCGCTTTTGCACGATCCTTGAAGCGTCGCGGTTCCCCAAGTCCTGTTATCCCCAATTACTAGCCGAGGCAGGAGTAAAGGTTCAACCAGGTACCAGTTTATTTAACATGGAGAATACAGGGTTATTTATGGGGAATGAAACCATTGTTCTCCCCTGGCCCACCCTCAGTCCTCCTGCGGTGATCTTTACCTTTGCCTCGAGCCATTGCCCAATCTGCCTTGGTTAACCTGGGGGACCCCTGCTGTGCGCAGCCCTTATCTCGGATCTCGGCGCCAGCTTGTCTGTCCCCCCCCTCCCAGAACCTCTCCCTGTCCGGGCAGCGCCCGCCCCCCCCCCTGTAGTGTGAGCGCTCCTTTGTCCTGGCGGCTCCCTGTGGCTTTCAGCCCGAGTTTGGGGTTTTACCAGGGATTTCGGGGTGATCCCCTGGGAGCGGCGGCACGCTGGGGGTACAGCCTGGTAGCTCGGGTCCGGGGGCTGGTTCAGTCCAAAAAGCGCCCTGATCGGATCAACGGAGCCCGAGCTGTGGAGGGGGAAAGTCCGGCGGCTGTACCCGAGCAAGAGTCACTGTTTGCCGGCCGCGCTCCCGGCGAGGGATCCCTGGTCGGCGTTCGGGTTTCCCGGGGCACTTTGTTCTGAAATTCACCCCCCCATAAGAACCTATTTTTAGGAGCCTACTGGCCAAGAAGCGCTCTTCTGTGTGGTTTCCACGCTGCGGGGCAAGGCGGGCAAGTTTGGGCGGCTTGGCAGAGACAGTTAGCGGCGGCTCGAGGCATTCACAGACCGAGTGTCTTCCCGGGGCTGTGGACAGGCGGGGAACAGGTCAACAATGGGGAGAATTACAGGGGGAACTTATAAAAATACAACCTAACGAATAATAACGAATAATAACAAACGAATAATAATAACGAATAATAATAACGAATTTAATACACCACACCAAATCAACTTTTTAAAAATTTGTACCGCGCTACGGTATAGTGGCGGGCGTTCCGTCACAGGGAGTCCCTGAACCAAAGAGGAGGAGGAGCAGCGTGCGTCGAGGGAGAAAAAGTGAGCAAAATCCAAAAAAATAGGAAAAAAAAATTCTAATAATTGGGCAGATGCTGTCAGCAGGATCCGCTCAATGATTTAAGGGCAAAAAATAGGAAATTCTCTATCTAATATAGTAACCCTATAAAATTTCACTCTATAATCGAACAATAATGAGGGCGACGTGGACACAGACACGGAGTGATGTAGAGCTCACTGAATGCTTGGAGTCCCTGCGCTGCCTCATATAAATCCAATATGTTAACAGGGCGCTGCTGCCCCCAAGGGGCAAATGTTGTAACTGAGCAGTCGCCAGAAAAAGCCGACACGCAGACGAACGAGGTTAAAAAAATCCAAAACAGTTCGCTTGAAAGTTTGAAACTTGAAACACTGTTTGCAAAGAAACTACTGAACGAAAATGTCTGGAATTTACATATAAAATCCAATGAATGATAATTAAAAGGCTGATACAGAAAAAACACTATTTAGAAAAACTAAAAAAAAGTTTGCAGATAAAAACCCGAAAAATGGCTAAAAGATTCTAAAAATTCAATAAATATAGAGACTTTTTGCTGCAGATTAAAATAATAAACGGTTTATTAGATATTGAAATAAAACAGGAATATTTGTAACATTGGAGCCTATGGGATTCGCCTGAATAAACCTGTCGCATGAAACCACTGAACAGCAGAGCAATTCACTGACATTTCTCTGCTGTTCAATGTGAATAGATTAACCATTGCTTCCCTATGGGGGATTTCACTGCCGCCGAACAGGCACCGTATTTCACTGCTGCCGAACAGGCACCGTATTTCACTGCCGCCGAACAGGTACCGTATTTCACTGCCGCCGAACAGGCACCGTATTTCTCTGCCACCGAACAGATGCCGTATTTCACTGCTGCCGAACAGGCACCGTTTTTCACTGCTGCCGAACAGGCACCGTATTTCACTGCCGCCGAACAGGTACCGTATTTCACTGCCACCGATCAGATGCCGTATTTCACTGCTGCCGAACAGGCACCGTTTTTCACTGCCGCCGAACAGGTACCGTATTTCACTGCCACCGATCAGATGCCGTATTTCACTGCTGCCGAACAGGCACCGTTTTTCACTGCCGCCGAACAGCACCGTATTTCAGTGCCACCGAATAGCACCGTATTTCACTGCCGCTGAACAGGCAGTACACGTACAGACAGTTCGCCAAAATTTGCCAGCTGCCAGCTCTCTGAATAGTCAAATGTCCCCAAAATGTCCCCGTACAGGGAAAATTCAGTGTCCGGTTACATTTCGGTGACATTTCAGACCTTTCTGAATAACACCTCATATCTTCAATGGATTCACTTCTCCCATTACATGTACATACGGTAACCCAGGAGATCAAACATCTGTAGCATCCAAAAAAAGTTAATAATAATTGCAGCTGCACATACATCTAGTTACCCCTGGACAGCTCGCCGGGGGGGGGGGGGCTGAATAAGTAACCACCACCGGAAAAAGAGGGAAGCCAATCCTATAACCAGCCCAGGTTGTAACCGTGAGCCTCATTTTATTGTAGTTTTGCTGCCGGGGCTCACGTTTCCATTTCTGGGATAAGAAACATTTGCAGATTTCCAAAACAATGAGAGAACTGGAGAAAAAAGGGAAAACTCCAAGGCTTGTAAACAAGTGGCCGTGACGCACCAGCGTGACCAGTTTAATGAAGCGAGAAGCATGAATGCGAACATTTCGGGGCTAATCGCCTCTTCCTCAGTGTACACTCCGCTCCCCGTGTAACCCCAGTGTACCTGTGACCCGCAGAGCTGCTCCGCTCCCCGTGTAACCCCAGTGTACCTGTGCCCCGCAGAGCTGCTCCGCTCCCCGTGTAACCCCAGTGTACCTGTGACCCGCAGAGCTGCTCCGCTCCCCGTGTAACCCCAGTGTACCTGTGCCCTGCAGAGCCGCTCCGCTCCCCGTGTAACCCCAGTGTACCTGTGACCCGCAGAGCCGCTCTGCTTCCCGTGTAACCCCAGTGTACCTGTGCCCTGCAGAGCCGCTCCGCTCCCCGTGTAACCCCAGTGTACCTGTGCCCCGCAGAGCCGCTCCACTCCCCGTGTATCCCCAGTGTACCTGTGCCCCGCAGAGCCGCTCCGCTCCCCGTGTAACCCCAGTGTACCTGTGCCCCGCAGAGCCGCTCCGCTCCCCGTGTAACCCCAGTGTTGTCCTGTATAAAGTGCTTTGCTGTTAAACCGCGGGAGAAGCCGCTTCATCCTGTGAGGGAAACTTCCATTAAAGCTCATTCATGCAACTTCCCGGTGTGCTGGTGTTTTGTCTGAATCCTGATACGCAGATACACACTGACACACACAGACACACACACACACACACACACAGACACACACACACACACAGACACACACAGACACACACACACACACAGACACGCACACACACACAGACACACACACACACACAGACACACACACACACACAGACACACACACACACACAGACACACACACACATTCCCAACACACAAAACAAGCAGACATGTGCGCAGCATTTTTTTTCATTTCGTCTCGTTTCAGATTTTTTCATCCAGTTTTTTTCTCATTTCGTTTCGGATTTTTTTCATCCATTTTTTTTTCGTTTCGGGACGTTCGTTATTTTACTTCAATTCGTAATGTCAGGCGACCGGTTATCGTTTTCTGATGACTTCGTTTTGCATTTTTCTGAGTTATTCCGTATTTTGGGTTGATTTGTATTTTGTTTTTTATTAGTTATTTCAGAATGTGAAACAGATCACTACTAATAAAATGAAAATACCAGCCGGCAAACCTTTAGTTTTTTCACTTGCAGCAAAATGTTTCTTTACTTATTTATTTGTTAGGATTTTTATAGGCATTATTTTGGGTTAAATTTTAAGTTTCCTAATTTATTTTAAAGAAACGAGGCTTTTTTTTCTCCCCCATAGGTTTCAATGTAAAAAAAATAGAGTTTTTAATCAAATATTTATTAAACCTTTACATTTTTTCACTTGCAGCAAAAAAGTCATTTTGTTTCTTTATTTTTGAAAATTATAATTTTATTATATTTTATACCGGGATACAGAAAAAAATTACAAACAGGTCTGTACAATGTCAAGTGTTCACAGTACAGAAGCCCAGAGTAGCGCTTCAAACCGGATCATGCACCATTCCCTTTACAAGCGAGCCACCCCGGCAGCCGGCGTAGCCATCCATCTCGCCCCAACCCTCCCATAGGACTCCATTGACATATTATGTAAACTGCTTAACCATGTATAAATCCCACAATTCCCACGGGTCGTGTTTAGGAGGCGAAAAATCCAGTAATTGAGTGGCTAAGCTATCATAGCCTCAAAACCTTTCCAGGTGAGATTCCAAACTCGCAACAGTGGGGGCGCACCACCTTCCAATTCCTAGCTATCAACAGCATAACAGAGGATAGACCATGGGACAGCATTCTAGTTTGCTGCCGAGAGCGCAGGGCCGGATTAACATAGGGGCTGATGGAGCAGCAGCTCCAGGCTCATGCCCCAGAATAGGCCCAGAGAAAAAATAACAATGTCTGCATTGATGGGCATTTGGACCCCATTATCTCCAACAGCATAGTAGGTACAGGGTCATGTAAGGTATTACAGGAAAGGCCAGAGCACGACCTTTCCAATGATACCAAACATGACCAGGTTTTATGTAACAATAAAAATTAAATAATAAATATTTCTTTATTGTTTCTTTCACAGCAATATTATTATTATTATTATTCTTTATTTATAAAGCGCCAGCATATTCCGCAGCGCTGTACAATAAGCACAGTATAGACAGGGTTACAATACATTGAACAACATTTGACAAACAGTACAGGAGGAGATGAGGGCCCTATTCCCGTAGGAACTCACAATCTGGGAGGGTTGGGGTTGGAAACAGGAGGAGAGGACTGTAAGGTGAGAGTGATTGATGGTTGCGTCAGTGAGTTGGGGGGTCGGCCTCCCTAAATAGGAATGTTTTAAGGGAGCGTTTGAAGGAAGAGAAGTTAGGGGAAAGTCTGACAGTACGAGGGAGAGCGTTCCAGAGAGTGGGGGCTGCGCGTGAGAAATCCTGCAGTCTATCATGGGAAGAGGTGATGCGGGGAGAAGCTAGGCGCAGGTCACTGTTTGACCTTAGGGAGCGGGCTGGGGTGTATTTGGTGATTAGTGAGGACAGGTAGTGGGGAGCTGAGTTAGTGAGGGTTTTGTAGGTAAGGATAAGGATTTTGAACTTAATTCTGCAGTGGATGGGGAGCCAGTGAAGGGACTCGCAGAGGGGAGCGGCAGAGACAAAGCGGCGGGTGAGGTGAATTAGCCTGGCGGAGGCGTTCAGGATGGATTGTAGGGGGGAGAGGCGGGACAGAGGGAGGCCAGATAAGAGATTATTGCAATAGTCGAGTCGGGAGATTACCAGGGCGTGTTTGAGTTGTTTTGTGGCGACAGCGGTAAGAAATGGCCGAATTCTGGAAATATTACGCAGTTGGTATCGGCAGGAGGAGGAAAGAGACTGGATGTGGGGGATGAAGGAAAGAGCAGAGTCAAGTGTAACTCCAAGACAGCGAACTTGGTTTGATGGGGAGATGGTGATACCCTCCACCGTGATAGAGAAGTCAGGAGGTGGGGAGGCATTGGAGGGAGGAATAAGTAGGAGTTCAGTCTTCGACATGTTGATCTTTAGGTGGTGGGAGGCCATCCACTTTTCAAATATAAAGAGAACAATGATGCTGCACTAAAAACCTAAACCGCAACACTGCAGCAAAAAACACCGGAGGGGGGGGGACTTTGGAACCATGCGTCACTAATCTTTACACCTCACAAGGTCAAGGGAGGTGTCATTGAACAGGTCAGCGTCTGGCCTTTGCATTAATACCAAACCTGACCATGTAAAACCTAAAAGAAAGGAAAATCAAAAAAACCTTTTTTATCTACTTATTTTTAGTTCCAATGCCAAGGCATCGTCTATTTGTCACGCGTAAGGATAATGTCAGATGAACGCAGTCAGAGCGTACTGACAGAAGATACTGTAGACGCCACACGTTCCGTTTTTGTTGACGGAGGTAGAAAAAAAAGTGAATTATGGGAAATAAAATTAATATGAAAAATTATAAAAATTTTAAAAGAATATGTAAAGGCATTGTGTGCGTCACGGGGCTGGACGTCGCAAATGTGCTCCGTCTGACTTTGTATCATCACTCACACAACGCTACGCGGACGTGGCGCACTCTACGGCTCCGTCTAGCGGTTTTATGTTCTTGCCTAACTTGCGTCCCTTTGCCACGTGCGTTGTGTGTGCGCAGTTAGGTGCAGACGCACTTAGTGTGTGGGTCTCTATTGCTCATGATTCTATGCTACGACGGACGTTAAACTGTGCGGCGACACGGATGTGATCACTGCGTTCGTCTGACACCGGCCTAAAATGAGCAATACCACTGCCGATACTCACCTTGTCATTTCCCTCGCTGGGAGAAAGATACATAGTCATATTATTCATAAAACACCATCCTCCAAAACACAAGGGAAATATTTTATTTTTTGGGTTAAAATTGTATATTTTCTCAGTAAATGCAGTAACAGCTTCTCATTTCACATTTTTTTAACAATAATCCCCTATAGAATATACAGGGTGAGCGAGTCAAACCTGCATTTTTGAAATGACTGTAAAAAATAAACGGATGGATATTTCAAAATGTTATTGTTACTATCTTAATGTACATTAAAAAGCATTTAAGAAACAACATTCACTGTTTAAAAATAACTCCAGTAAGATGGTGCCCTTATGCCCTGTATGGGTGATGGTGTAAATCTAACCTCAAGATTCTTCGGACGCTCGTGTTTGCCAAGCGCAGCACTCTGCCGACGCGCCGATCTCCGAGGGCTTCTTTCCACAGCAACTCTCACGCGGTCAATATTGGCGGGAGTTCGCACTGATCTTGCACTGCCCCCCCTTCTGCTTCTCGTTTCACCAATCGCTTCAAAGTTTGTCACAATGTGATTGAATTAACAGACGGCACTGGATTATTTCCATTAATTTGAAAATTCTTCCGGAAACGAGGCTGAGCGGCTGCATAACTACCACTTTGGTAAAACGCTTTCACAGCCAATCAACGTTGTTGTTTAGACCACGGCTCCATGACGACTGAAATGCTTAGTTGTGGGGGACACAATGGTAACCTCGCTAACTCGCTCCGCCCACTTTCACGGCTCTCCCGCCCTTTTCAAAAATGCAGGTTTGACTGGCTCACCCTGTATATACAGTTGTGTTCAAAATGATTCAACCCCCACTGAAATTGAGTGTTTTGGCCAGTTTGACATTGATTTTGATCATTCAGTCATCTTGCTTACAATTAAATCAAAGAGGCACGTGTAGGTCAGACAAATATAACATAACATTTATAATGAAATAAGCACAAATGTCTTTTCTGTGCTCACATCATTATCAGTTTTATTCAACCCCCAAGTGACATTCAATCTTAGTACTTAGTACAACATCCTTTTACAGTTATAACAGATTTTAAACGTGAAGCATAGCTTGACACAAGTGTCTTGCAGCCATCTACAGGTATCTTCGCCCATTCGTCATGGGCAAAAGCCTCCAGTTCAGTCACATTCTTAGGCTTGCGCACTGCAACTGCTTTCTTTAAGTCCCACCAGAGGTTCTCAATCGGATTTAAGTCAGGTGACTGCGATGGCCACTCCAAAATGTTCCAGCCTTTAATCTGCAACCATGCTCTAGTGGACTTGGAGGTATGCTTGGGATCATTGTCCTGTTGAAAGGTCCAACGTCTCCCAAGCCTCAGGTTTGTGACGGACTGCATCACATTGTCATCCAATATCTCCTGGTACTGAAGAGAATTCATGGTACCTTGCACACGCTGAAGCTTCCCTTTACCTGCAGAAGCAAAACAGCCCCAAAGCATGATTGACCCCCCGCCATGCTTCACAGTAGGCAAGGTGTTCTTTTCTTCATAGGCCTTGTTCTTCCTCCTCCAAACATAGCGTTGATCCATGGGCCCAAACAGTTCTAATTTTGTTTCTTCAGTCCCAGAACACTATCCCAAAACTTCTGTGGTTTGTCCACATGACTTTTGGCATACTGCAGTCGACTCTTCTTATTCTTTGGAGACAGCAAGGGGGTGCGCCTGGGAGTACTGGCATGGAGGCCTTCATTACGCAGTGTGCGCCGTATTGTCTGAGCTGAAACTTCAGTACCCACATCTGACAAATCTTTTCTCAGTTCCTCAGCAGTCACACGGGGACTTTTCTCCACTCTACGCTTCAGGTAGCGCACAGCAGTCGAAGTCAGCATCTTCTTTCTGCCACGACCAGGTAGCGTTTCAACAGTGCCCTTTGCCGTGAATTTGCGAATGATGCTTCCTATGGTCTCTCTTGGTATGTTTAACATCTTTGCAATCTTCTTATAGCCATTGCCCTTCCTGTGAAGAGTAATCACCTCTTCTCTTGTCTTCCTGGACCATTCTCTTGACTTCACCATGTTTGTAACCACACCAGTAAATGTCTAGAAGGAGCTGAGTATCACAGTCATTTTAAAGCTGCCTAATTGGTGCTTATTATGCTTTATTGCTGCTCCGTGACATCCACAGGTGTTTTCAATACCTGATTGAAAACACTTGAATGAACCTCTGTTCTTCAGAGTGGTAGTCTTTAAGGGGTTGAATAATTGTGTCAATGAAGAATTCACAAAAGAAACATTTACTACTGTATTACAAAACCAATTGATGTCATTTTAGTTGCATATGGTTCTTTAAAAAGTCCTTGTAGGATTTCATTCTGAATACAATTACAAATGTCACTAAATTCCCTAAAACCCTTTACAGCATTGGGGGTTGAATCATTTTGAACACAACTGTATAGCGTATCTGCCTGGTTATATATACCCGTATCCTCCTGGTTACATATACCTGTATCCTCCTGGTTACATATACCTGTATCTGCCTTTTATATATATACCCGTATCTGCCTGGTTATATATACCTGTATCTGCCTGGTTATATATATACCCGTATCTGCCTGGTTATATATATATAGTCGTATCTGCCTGGTTATATATATAGCCGTATCTGCCTGGTTATATATATACCCGTATCTGCCTGGTTATATATATAGCCGTATCTGCCTGGTTATATATATACCCGTATCTGCCTGGTTATATATATAGCCGTATCTGCCTGGTTATATATATACCCGTATCTGCCTGGTTATATATATACCCGTATCTGCCTGGTTATATATATAGCCGTATCTGCCTGGTTATATATATACCCGTATCTGCCTGGTTATATATATACCCGTATCTGCCTGGTTATATATATAGCCGTATCTGCCTGGTTATATATATACCCGTATCTGCCTGGTTATATATATATAGTCGTATCTGCCTGGTTATATATATAGCCGTATCTGCCTGGTTATATATATATATACCCGTATCTGCCTGGTTATATATATAGCCGTATCTGCCTGGTTATATATATACCCGTATCTGCCTGGTTATATATATACCCGTATCTGCCTGGTTATATATATAGCCGTATCTGCCTGGTTATATATATATATACCCGTATCTGCCTGGTTATATATATACCCGTATCTGCCTGGTTATATATATACCCGTATCTGCCTGGTTATATATATACCCGTATCTGCCTGGTTATATATATAGCCGTATCTGCCTGGTTATATATATATATACCCGTATCTGCCTGGTTATATATATACCCGTATCTGCCTGGTTATATATATACCCGTATCTGCCTGGTTATATATATAGCCGTATCTGCACGATTAAATAACTTAAAATATGCTTTCCTTTCACTAAATTCAAAAAAAAAGCCACCACAATCTTCAGCTCCAGCCCCATAGAGATCTTAATCCGGCCCTGCGAGAGCGCACCGGGCTCCACAACCCCAGTAACACAAAGTCCAGTGTTTGTTTATTCATTTTTTAGGCATTTTTTGTGTGATTTTTTTTGGGTGAAATTTTAAGTTTCCTAATTTATTTTAATGAAACGAGGCTTATTTCCCCGTAACTTTCAATACAAAAATATTCCCGTTTTTATTAAATATTTATTCAACCTTTAATTTTTTTCACCAAAAAGTCCCTTTAAATTATTCTTTAGGATTTTTTTGGGGGATTTTTGAGAATTTTTTGGTGAAATTTTATTGTTCCTAATTTATTTTTAACCAAGTCATTTTTTCTGTTCCGCAATGAATTGAATAGATACTAACAGGGTTATTCCGAGAGCACCGAAATGTCGCCGACATTTCGGTGTCCACTCTGTCGCTGCACTTCGGGGCGATTCTGCGATTCTAGTTCAGTGACTCTGCGATGTATTCAATTATAACCACAGGGTCCCCGGAGTGCAGGGAAAACTCACCGTAAACCCGACGAACACTCGTTGAAAACCCACAGAAAACGCTGCAAAAACCACGCCGAACAAGCCGGAAAAAGCCGGTGAGCCGCCGATCACAGTGCAGACCAGCCGCTGGAAAAACCCAAAAGCTGACGAACGGGTTTAAAAAAACAACAACAAAAAACAGTTCGCTTGAAAGTTTGAAAATTTAAACGCCGTTTGCAAAAAAACAACTGAACGAAAATGTCTGGAATTTACATATAAAATCCAATGAATGAGAATAAAAAGGCTGTTACAGAAAAAAGGAAAAAAGTTTGCTGAAAAAATCCCACAAAATGCCTAAAAGATCCTAAAAAACCAAAACAATAAAGAGACTTTTTGCTGCAGAATTTTATAATGAACGGTTTATTAGATATTGAATTAAAACGGGAATATTTTTAACATTGAAACCTATGGGATTCTCCTGAATAAACCTGCCGAATGAAACCACTGAACAGCAGGGAAATTCGGCAACTTTTCACTGCTGGTTTGTGTTCTCTGAATAGACGAAGCATTATAACCCTACTTTTCAATTCTTCCGCCATGTAAGTTACCTCCAAACAGCACGGCCAGATCACACCGGCAAACAGCACGGCCAGATCACACCGGCAAACAGCACGGCCAGATCACACCGGCAAACAGCACGGCTAGATCACACCGGCAAACAGCACGGCCAGATCACACCGGCAAACAGCACGGCCAGATAACACCGGCAAACAGCACGGCCAGATCACACCGGCAAACAGCACGGCCAGATCACACCGGCAAACAGCACGGCCAGATAACACCGGCAAACAGCACGGCCAGATAACACCGGCAAACAGCACGGCCAGATCACACCGGCAAACAGCACAGGCTAGATCACACCGGCAAACAGCACGGCCAGATCACACCGGCAAACAGCACGGCCAGATAACACCGGCAAACAGCACGGCCAGATCACACCGGCAAACAGCACGGCCAGATCACACCGGCAAACAGCACGGCAGATAACACCGGCAAACAGCACGGCCAGATAACACCGGCAAACAGCACGGCCAGATCACACCGGCAAACAGCACGGCCAGATCACACCGGCAAACAGCACGGCCAGATAACACCGGCAAACAGCACGGCCAGATCACACCAGCAAACAGTACGGCCAGATAACACCGGCAAACAGCACGGCCAGATCCGCGGCAAACAGCACGGCCAGATCACACCAGCAAACAGTACGGCCAGATCACACCGGCAAACAGCACGGCCAGATAACACCAGCAAACAGCACGCCAGATCACACCAGCAAACAGTACGGCCAGATCACACCGGCAAACAGCACGGCCAGATAACACACCGGCAAACAGCACGGCCAGATCACACCAGCAAACAGTACGGCCAGATCACACCGGCACAAACAGCACGGCCAGATAACACCGGCAAACAGCACGGCCAGATCACACCAGCAAACAGTACGGCCAGATCACACCGGCAAACAGCACGGCCAGATAACACCGGCAAACAGCACGGCCAGATCACACCAGCAAACAGTACGGCCAGATAACACCGGCAAACAGCACGGCCAGATAACACCGGCAAACAGCACGGCCAGATCACACCAGCAAACAGTACGGCCAGATCACACCGGCAAACAGCACGGCCAGATCACACCGGCAAACAGCACGGCCAGATCCCGTCTTTTATTATTTGTTTTTAAATTTGACACTTTTTATTGTGCACAGAATAAAATACAGTGGACAAAACAATCCGATATGCACGGTGACTATAAAATAAAGGCAAGCAGTCGCTTCGTACAAAAGTTTATGTCGTGCAACATTTTTCCTTTTTTATTTGTTAAGTCAACAATTTTGTGATAAAGTAATTATTTAACCATAACATTAGAACAAAGAAATCAAAAACAAACAAAACAGTGGACTGCCCGCTCCAATGCAAGCAATTATTATTTGGTTTGTGATGTGATTCGTGGGTACGGAAACACTTTTTATTTTGTGATGTGATTCGTGGGTATGGAAACACTTTTTGTTTTGTGATTCGTGGGTATGGAAACACTTTTTAGTTTTGTGATTCGTGGGTATGGAAACAGTTTTTGTTTTGTGATGTGATTCGTGGGTATGGAAACACTAGGTTCAGTCTATGTTAGGGTGAAATGGGAGCCTGGAAGCTTTGCACATTGTGAGGTATATATATATCAGAGTAAGGGTTGTACCATTTCTGCAGAATACCAAGCTGTGTATTGAGTTTAGAATTAATGTACGTGTATGTGGGGATCCAGCGTTGGGAAGTAACATTGCCATGTGGTGAGAAATGTCTCAGTATGGGTTTCCTTATTATCCAAGGTGTGGAGCCAGTCCATGCAGAAGAGATGATTTCATTTGGTTTGAAAGAGCACAAGAGGGATTGGAGTCGGGTGATTCCAGGTTTGTAAAATCGTTTTCCGACTCACAGCAGTGACCAGAGATAGAAAGTGTTTGTAGCGTATTTTCGATGAAGGGATGGGACCAAAAATGAGGAAATCTGCTGTTAGCGGTAGTGATTGTTTAGTAGTAGCGAGTATATGTGTCACGGTGGCTCAGGGGATGGGGCGCCTGGCAGCAGCTTCCTCGCTGCTCGCTGGCCAGGCGCCGAATGTAAGCGCTTCCGGGCCCGCTCACGTGGGACGCCGAGGGGCGGGGCCTGGCGCTGTGACGCGGACCCGCCGGGTTTAAAGCCCAGTCTCTCCCATACGCCGGTGCCCTGACGTGGTATTCACCTCCCGCAGAGCTCTTGTGATTTTTGGCTATCTCCTGTGTATGATCCTTGGCATTGGCAAACGAATCCTCTTGTGTATAACCCTTGGCATTGGCAAACGAATCCTCCTGTGTATGACCCTTGGCATTGGCAAACGAACCCTCCTGTGTATGACCCTTGGCATTGGCAAACAAACCCTCCTGTGTATGACCCTTGGCATTGGCAAACGAACCCTCCTGTGTATGACTCCTGGTATTGGCAAACGAACCCTCCTGTGTATGACTCCTGGTATTGGCAAACGAACCCTCCTGTGTATGACCCCTGGTATTGGCATTTACTCTGCTCTAGGTTCTGCCCTTAACGTTGGTACTGAGGTCAGTCTATGTGGCACCCTAAGCACGCATCAGATTACCTCTGCTATTACTAAAGTCCTAGGGAGGACTTGTGATCTGGTCTGTACCCCTGTCTGGTGTTTCCCTTTCTTTATCTGTTACCTGCTTAATTGTCTATCTAGTTTTGCCGACCATTCAAGGATCGGAAGAGTAGAAAGGGAGCTACAGAAAGAGATAAATATCTTGGTAGTCAGAAGGATTCGTGACAATACTCTATTCCATACCTCTGTCTGGTGTTACCTCTTGTCTATCTATTGTCTGGTTAAGTGTCCTTCTAGTTTCGCCGACCATTCAAGGATCGGAAGGGTAGAGAGCGGTCTGCGTAAAGGGACCACACTTTTGGTAATCAGAGGGATCCGTGACATTACGTCAGGGCCAATGGATCCCGCAGACCTCTCTAACCAGCTGGCACGTATCGCAGCCAGACAAGAGGAACAGGACCATAGGATGGACCAGATTTCTCTCGCTCTGCAAACCCTGTTAAATCGGTCCAATACAGGTATCACAAACCCCCCAGATCCAGTGTTACCTAGGGTCAGTCCCGTCCCCCCTGAAGGACATAGGCTTAGTATGAAGGCACCCCTACGCTATGATGGTACACCAAGCCTATGTCGGGGGTTTTTGACTCAACTCGAGATTTTGTTTGAGAACAATCCAGGTTCTTGTATGTCGGATAAAGCCAAAGTAGGATATCTGATTAATCATTTAACAGAAAAAGCTTTATTGTGGGCTACGCCGTTGTGGGAAAATAAGAAACCCATCATTTATGACTATGAGGGTTTTACCTCTGAGTTAAAACGTACCTTTGATCCCTCTAGAAGGGCTACCAATGCGGGTAGGTCCTTGTTTCACATCAAACAAGGTAATAAGAGGGTCGCCGATTATGCCATAGAGTTTAAGACTTTGGTTTCTGAAGTACTTTGGCCGAACGACGTTTTAACCTTAGCCTTTACCGAAGGCTTGAACGAGGCTTTTATGTTTGAACTGGCTCCCTTAAAATTACCAGAAAGCCTGGACCACCTGATAGATTTCTGTATAGCCATGGACGATCAAATCAGGGAAAGGAGACACCCCAGAGATAGACCCAGAAGGGTCTTGCCTCCTTTACCCTCGTTACCCAGACACCCCAGTACTTCAGGTGGTTCGGAGAATGTAAAAACAGATTTACCGGTCGTTGAACCCATGCAAATAGGGAGGACAGGTATTTCAGAAGCAGAAAAAGCTCACAGAAAAGAAAAGGGGCTCTGCTTCTATTGTGCAGGGGCAGATCACTTCCGCCTTCAATGTCCTCAGAGACCCAGGGTTGGCAGGGTTGAACATAGCAGAGTGGGATTCAGAACAGGAGACACCCAGGTTGTCGGTTCTCTGTGTGCCTCCTTTGTGGATAATGAGAAAAAAAAATCCAGGATTCTGTTACCGATCTCCCTAACCTGGGAGGGGGTTCACCTCAAGACTGAGGCGTTTTTGGACTCTGGGGCCTCAGGCAATTTTAGGGATAAGAATTTTGCTGCCAAAAACCTCATACCACTGGTTCTCAGGGAAAGACCTCTAAGGGTGGAGGCCATAGATGGTAACCCCCTGGCATGTCCTCATATCACTCACGATACAGTCGATGTATGTATGAAAGTAGGAGTTTTACACCAGGAGACAATAAGATTTCAAATCATTGAATCACCCTCATGTCCTGTCGTTCTTGGGTTTCCATGGCTAACAGAGCACAACCAGTAGTCGATTGGGTCCAGAGAGACATAAAATGTTGGGGTCAGAGTTGTCAGTCTAAGTGCCTAGGCACAGTTAATGTGATTGGTAGCCTCAATATTGCCACAGCCCCTCCTTTGTCCACGGAGGTTCCGGAATGTTACCTGGCATTAAAGGAGGTGTTCTCTAAAGCCAGGACTGAGGTCCTACCACCACATCGTCCATATGACTGTGCCATTGACTTGCTCCCCGGTACGATGCCTCCTAGGGGTCACGTATACCCTTTGTCACAAAGGGAGAACGACATTATGGAGGAATATATAAGGGAGAATCTGGAACGAGGATTCATTAGACGGTCCTCCTCTCCAGCAGGAGCAGGTTTCTTTTTTGTTTCCAAGAAAGAGGGAGATCTGCGACCTTGCATCGATTATAGGGGTTTGAATAGGATCACTATAAGAAATGCATATCCCATACCCCTCATAACAGAATTGTTTGACCGATTAAAAGGGGCTCGTGTTTATACTAAGCTTGATTTACGCGGAGCGTACAACCTGGTCAGGGTTAAAAAGGGAGACGAATGGAAAACGGCTTTTAATACACGTAGCGGGCATTACGAATACCTGGTGATGCCTTTTGGGTTGTGTAATGCGCCAGCCGTCTTTCAGGACCTTATAAATGACACTCTAAGGGACTTTCTGCAAGAATTCGTCATAGTATATCTGGATGATATCCTGATATACTCCCCTGATGTAGACACTCATCATGTCCACGTGAAACAAGTGTTGAAAAAATTATTGAAGGCTGGATTGTACTGTAAGCTAGAAAAATGTCTATTCGACATAGTAACTGTGCAATTCCTTGGTTATATTATAACTCCTGGGGGTTTTCAAATGGATCCTAAAAAGCTCTCAGCTATTCTTGACTGGCCTCTACCCCAAGGACTTAAAGCCATTCAGAGGTTTCTGGGGTTTACGAACTATTACCGAAGGTTCATTAAAGATTTTTCGGCCTTGGTGGCCCCCTCACGGCTATGACAAAGAAAGGGGTGGGAAATCAGAAATGGACACCTCAAGCCACTCAAGCCTTTGAGGCACTAAAGCAAGCCTTTACTACTGCCCCTGTTCTCCGACATCCAGATCCGGCTCTGCTTTCCAATTAGAAGTTGACGCCTCCGAACTAGGTCTTGGTGCAGTCTTGTCCCAAAGGGAGGCTCCTGACAAACCCTTGCATCCATGCGGCTTCTATTCTCGGAAGTTGTCCCCGGCAGAGAAGAACTATGACATTGGAAATAGAGAATTGTTAGCAGTCATCGCGGCCTTGGCCGAATGGAGATACTTATTAGAAGGGTCTAAGGACCCCATTGTTATCATAACCGACCATAAGAATCTCACGTACATTGGAGATGCCAAACGTTTAAACTCCAGACAAGCGAGATGGTCATTGTTTCTTTCAAGTTTTAATTTCGTACTTACCTATAGACCTGGGTCCAGAAACATCAAAGCAGACGCATTGTCGAGACAGTATGAGTCTTATGAACATAATATCCAAGATCAGCATCCCATTGTACCCCAGGAGAGGATTATAGCCGCTACCACGATTAGTGTTTCATCTCCTCTAATGAAAAGGTTGCAGACCGTCCAGGGTGCAGCTCCTGGGGGAAAACCTCCTGCGAGACTCTTTGTACCTGAGAACGAAAGAGAGGAAGTACTTAACATCTATCATGATAATAAAACTTCCGGGCATATGGGTATCACCAAGACTGTGTCTAGTATCAGTAAACTCCTCTGGTGGCCCACATTGCGCCGAGATGTCAAAGATTACATTGCCGTGTGCGAAGTGTGCACAAGGCAGAAAAGTCCCAAAACAGCACCCATTGGCTTACTCCAGCCTTTGCCGATCCCCGAACGACCCTGGTCACATGTAGCCATGGATTTTATCGTAGAGTTACCTGAGTCAAGAGGGAATACAGTGATACTTACGATCATAGATCGATTTTCCAAGATGGGTCACTATGTTCCTCTTCAGAAACTACCTTCGGCAGCTGAACTGGTGCCCATATTCATTGCCAATGTGGTCCGCATTCACGGTGTCCCTCGGGAGATAGTCTCTGATAGGGGGACCCAATTCATCTCAGGATTCTGGAGAGGGTTTTGTAAGAACGTGGGGATAGACCTCTCTTTCTCTTCGGCCTATCACCCCAGACCAACGGAGCAGCAGAACGAGCAAACCAAAACGTAGAGAAATATCTCAGGTGCTTCATCTCAGAACAACAAGATAACTGGTCAGATCTGCTACCGTGGGCAGAATATGCTATTAACAGCGCAGTAAGTGAATCCACAGGTCATTCTCCTTTCTTCACTGTTTATGGCTTTGATCCTCCCGTGCTCCCCGATACGTTTCCTGATTCCACGATTCCTGCTTTAGATAAACAACTGGCATCATTGAAAGAGACTTGGGGGAGAGTGAGACGGGCACTGGAGGAGAGTAGTGCCATCCAGAAAACTAAGGCCGACAGACACAGGAGGCGGCACCAGTGTATCAAGTTGGGGACAGGGTTTGGCTGTCTTCACGTAACATCAAGCTCTTAGTGCCTTCCATGAAGTTGGCTCCTAGGTATATCGGTCCCTATAAGATACTACGGCGACTCAACCCTGTCTCCTATGCTTTGGCGTTACCCCCCCATTTTAAAATACACAATGTATTCCATGTAAACCTTTTGAAGCCGCTGTTATGTAACCGGTACACCAAAGTCCATGCTCCACCGCCTCCTGTCTCTGTGGAGGGCGAGGAGGAATTCGAAGTTCAGGCCATTCTGGGTGCCAGGCTGTCTAGGGGGTCCTTGCAGTATTTGGTCGATTGGGTGGGGTACGGTCCGGAGGATCGTTCTTGGGTACCGGCTGCGGAAGTCCATGCTCCTAGGCTAGTGAAGGCCTTCTATTTAGCGCATCCCCGTGCCCCTGGGGGTCGTCCAGTGGCCGCCCCTGGAGGGGGGGGTTCTGTCACGGTGGCTCAGGGGATGGGGCGCCTGGCAGCAGCTTCCTCGCTGCTCGCTGGCCAGGCGCCGAATGTAAGCGCTTCCGGGCCCGCTCACGTGGGACGCCGAGGGGCGGGGCCTGGCGCTGTGACGCGGACCCGCCGGGTTTAAAGCCCAGTCTCTCCCATACGCCGGTGCCCTGACGTGGTATTCACCTCCCGCAGAGCTCTTGTGATTTTTGGCTATCTCCTGTGTATGATTCTTGGCATTGGCAAACGAATCCTCTTGTGTATAACCCTTGGCATTGGCAAACGAACCCTCCTGTGTATGACCCTTGGCATTGGCAAACGAACCCTCCTGTGTATGACTCCTGGTATTGGCAAACGAACCCTCTTGTGTATGACCCCTGGTATTGGCATTTACTCTGCTCTAGGTTCTGCCCTTAACGTTGGTACTGAGGTCAGTCTATGTGGCACCCTAAGCACGCATCAGATTACCTCTGCTATTACTAAAGTCCTAGGGAGGACTTGTACTCTGCTCTGTACCCCTGTCTGGTGTTTCCCTTTCTTTATCTGTTACCTGCTTCATTGTCTATATAGCTTTGCCGACCATTCAAGGATCGGAAGAGTAGAAAGGGAGCTACATAAAGAGATCAATATCTTGGTAGTCAGAAGGATTCGTGACGATACTCTATTCCATACCTCTGTCTGGTGTTACCCCTTGTCTATCTATTGTCTGGTTAAGTGTCCTTCTAGTTTCGCCGACCATTCAAGGATCGGAAGGGTAGAGAGCGGTCTGCGTAAAGGGACCACACTTTTGGTAATCAGAGGGATCCGTGACAATATGTGTGTGAACAGATGACCAAAAGCGAGGCGTTACTGGGCAGCTCCAAAAGCAGTGATATAAGTCAGTGTGTTTGTCTGGGCATTTAACGCACGAGGGATTAGATTTCCATCCCGTTCGATACAGTCTGATTGGTGAGTAATAACTATGATGTAACGTTTTTATGAACATTTCGTGGTAGGACACTGATGGTAACATTTTGATCATGTATGTGTGAGCTGATAACAAACCTTCAGTAGAGAGGGATGGTATGTGTGAGAGCCACGGTATAGGGCCTGTCTTTATCGCTGACCAAGCTACAGTATGACGGAGTATATTATACAGTGAAGAAATGGAATAGTTAAGTAAAGAGCAATGCTTAATATGACTATCAAGACGGTTAGTCCAGCCAGTCATCATAAAGGTAGATGTGACCCTCGATACATATGAGCGTAATTGGAAATATGCAAAACACGGGAAAGATAGTGAAGGGTATTTAGTTTTGAGAGCGTGAAGTGGTAAAATTGTGTGTGTGTGTGGGGGGGGGTCCAAACCTTGGTGTAAGAGCCGTAATCCACCTCTGGACCAGTCTCCAAAGGGGTAGTGTGTCGAATCCTGACCAAAATGGGAATTTCCAGTTAATGGTAAAAAGAGAGAGGATGTAGGACAAGCATTCATTTTGATACGGAACAGTTTCCATGCTTTGATAGTAACAGAAATCAGCGGATTCTGAGTGAGTAATGTAGGAATTTCTCCATAGGGACAGTGCAGTAAAAATGTGAGAGAATGATTAGAGGACCAAGCAGCATCTAGTGAGACATCAGAGAACTGAGAACAATTGTTGACCCAGTCTACCGCATGACGACACTGTGCCGCCAAATTATAATCTCGTAGGTTAGGTAAATTGAGACCCCCACGGTGTTTGGGTTGGTAAAGCTTGGTTAGGCTGAGACGCGCTGCGGAGCCCGTCCATAAAAATCTACGGAGAGCCGTATTCAATCGTTTTTCGTCCTTAGGAGTGATAAGGATCGGTAGAACCTGTAACGGGTACAATCATTTCGGAAAGGTAATTGTTTTATACAGATTGGCTCTACCATAAAGGGATAGTGGGAGTTTGTGCCATCTATTAAGATCCTGTGTCACATTTTTAATTATTGGTGGGATATTAAGAGTGTAAAGGTGCTGGGATGTGCCCTCCCAAGTATTTTAGCCAAGTTTGAGTCCATGTTAATGGTATTTGCGCGGGCAACTGGGGAGGAGGGGCATTGCGGAGGTAAAGAGCTGTGGATTTAGTCCAATTCGCCCGTAATCCCGAGACGTCTTGAAATGTACATAAAAGGTGACATAGTGAGGGCAGCGCTTCCGTCATATTTTCAGCGAACAGGAGTAGATCGTCTGCAAAGGCAGAAACTTTCAGTTGTATCTTGCCCACCAAAATGCCCCGGAAAGTAATAGAATGTTCTATGGCTCGTAATAAAGGGTCAAGAGCTAGATCAAACAATAGAGGCGATAGTGGACAGCCTCGTCGCACTCCTCTACCTAGCAGAAAGTATGGCGAGACTTGACCATTCGTAACGATACGAGAAGCCGGGTATCTGGTTATGTTGCGGATAAAATCTGTAAACATCTGACCAAAACAACGATGACTCAATATTCTAATTAAATGTGGCCAGGTAGCAGAGTCAAAAGCTTGCTCAAGGTCTTAGCTAAGTAGCGCTGGGTGACCCCGCCGGGGAAACCGAACGAGCCCCCAGCACCGCCGCCACAGCCCGTCGAATGCCAACTACCGAGTGACGCCCTCGTACGAAGCCTAATTGGTGATGTGTCAGTAAGGCAGGAAGAAAGATTTGAAGTCTAGAGGCTAAGATTTTAGTAAGAATTTTATAATCTGTATTAAGAAGAGAAATTGGGCGACATGAGGACATGTTATCAGTGGGTTTGCCAGGTTTAGGGATTAGGATTGTGCTAGATGCATTAAAACTGTCGATGGCACTACGGGAAACATATATGTCATTAAACATGGTGGTGAGAATGGGGCAAATTAGATTTTTCAGGATCTTGTAATAGTCTGCGTTTAGGCCATCTGGACCTGGTGACTTACCTGTCTTAAGAGAAGCTATAGCATCCCCCACCTCCCGCTCTGAAATAGGATGCTCCAAGGCTTCCCTTTGGTGTGGTTGGAGACGAGGTGCAGGATGAGTCTCAAGAAAGGCATCACCGAGGTCAGCATTATCTTCTGGCGGTTGGGATCAAGCTCGGAAAAAGTCATAAAATAAGCGGTTAATTTGGTCAGGGGAGGAAGTGAAAACGCCATCCCCTGAGGATAAACGTGTAATAGGTTGACGTTTACGTCTTGGATTAGCCATACGTGCTAGAAGCTAACCCGACCAACCGACCGACCAACCCAGCGATAGAAAAACTGAGATTGAAAGTCACAGTGTTCCTGCGCTTTGGCGTGTATAGTTGTCTCTAGATGTTGTTTAGCCTGTGAGTAAAGAGCATAGTTATCAGTTGTTGGGTGCCGCTTATATGGAGTATACGCAGTTCGCAGAGTTGATTCGAGGAGTGTTAGTGTGTCCTTCCATTGTTTATAACGGGAAGCCACATAAGATATAATATGTCCACGGAGGACTGGTTTTGAGGCCGCCCAGAACAGTTTAGGTTGGTCTATATGGAACCGATTGTCATCTACATAATTAGCCCAGCTAGATTGTAAGTGGAGGCGACATGAGGGGGTCACGGTAAACTGGGAAGGGAAAGACCAGTGAGGATAACGTGTGTGTTTGTTAGGAAATTTCACACCTGGTCTCACAGGAGCGTGGTCAGATAGGGATATTGGTTCTATATCAGCACTTATCAATGTAGAAAGTAAATGAGAGCTCAGCAAGAACATGTCAATTCGGGAATGTGTATTGTGAACTGGTGACAGAAAGGTATAATCCCTTTCCGAGGGAAGCAATACTCTCCAGCTGTCATGGAGATTTAGCATTAAAACGAAGTTTTGTAACCCATGAGCGGAGGAGTGCGAGGTAGAAGCGGCTAACCCAGATCTGTCTAAAGTGTGGTTAAGTACAGTGTTAAAATCTCCACCTAATATCATATTTGGAGTTGGGATATCCAAAAGAAGTTGGAGGAACCTGTGATAAAAAGAATCATTAGGACCGTTAGGCGCATAGACTTTCACAATACAATATTTTACGTTATTGATGATCAAGTGAAGAAAAACATACCGTCCCTCCGGATCACATATACAGGACTCAATGGTGTAAGACAGCGACGAGTGAAGAAGAATCGCCACACCCCTCTTCTTGGAGCTATTGTTGGCCACAAAGCAGTCCTGGATCCATTTGGCCTTAAAAGTAGAAGTTATCCAATACCAGTACGAAAATCTAGCATTGTATGTGAGACGAAGATGACAAAGGAGGGGCCCTGGTCCCAGCTGGAGCCCCTTTTTGAGTAAAGTGAAACAAAGTCCGGGCAGTCAAAGTGAAGCCAAACTAAGGCAACTATATACAGTCTTTTCAGGATAAAGACATAGGTCCATAGGGCAGAGACATCACAGACTTTAGGAAGCCGTCTCCGGGGACATCGGAGGTGGTTGACCATTCTCCCAATCTGGTAGTACATGATTTAGAAATAAATCAGCTTCACTTGCAGATGTCATAGTGAGGGATCTTCCACCAATTCTGAGACGAAGAGTAGCGGGGTAAAGTAGGGCAAATTCTATACCCTTACTGTACAGTGCCGAGCAGACCGGGGCAAAAGCTTTGCGCTCGAGTGTGACCTGTGCCCAATAGTCACGAAAAATCTAAATTTTGTGTTGTTGGTATAGAAGTGTAGAGATCTTTTTGTGCGCCAGAAAAATTGTCTAGGTCTGGAGTTGTCTGCCGGCTTAGTGGCTCCTAGTCGGTGCGCCCGTTCAATTTGTATCGGGAAGGCCGGATCGGTGGAAATTGCTAATGCCGACGGAAGCCAGTCCTGAAGGAGAGCTAGGAGGTCAGGAGCACGTATTGATTCCGCAATCCCTATGAATCATAAATTATTACGCCTGCTTCGATTTTCCAGGTCCTCCAACTTATCCTGAAGTGATGTGATCGTTGACTGTTGCGCGTGACCTGTGGATTGTAAAGAGTTAAGGGTGTCTTCTGTTGTGGATTGACGTGTTTTGAGCTCAGAGATCTGGGTTGCGTGTATTTGAAGCAATTGAAGTGTCTTATCAATAGATGATTTTAGGGCTTGGAATTGAGTTTCAAACAGCGGGGTGAGAAGTGTTGCAACCTCCTTGGCCATCTCCATCGCTGGTGTATGTGTAGCGCTCACTCCCGGAGGAGCCGCTGAATTTAACCTCGGGTTAGTCTCTCCGCACTAGGGAATAAATATACACCAGCACTGTTGCGGATTTTATAAATTATATACTTTACTGGTCTCAATAAAGCGGCATATATAATGTAAGCACGGTATATGGAAAACAGGATTTCATAATGCGGGAAACGCGCAGCAGTAAAAGAAAAGTTTAACCCCTTCGTTTCTGGAGTGTAAGTCCCGTGCAGGTTATGTCCCAAAAAGGTGTATGTGTGTGAGCTCAGGTACCCGGGTACTATATTTCAACTGGCCAGTGAATGGATTTAATAAATCTTCGACTAGTCACGTTGGGGCCCTGTAGATTTTAGCAGTGCTGCAGCGTGCTTCGTTAAACTTTAACTGTGGCCTAGGAGGCCTCTCACCCATCCGCCAGACAATCTGTTCCGCTGCCCGATCAAGGACAGCTCACCGCTGAATGATGCTGGGACTCTGTGCCACCGGATCCACTTCTCTTGCTTGTCCGTCTTTACAACAAGATTTACAGCTTACCGCCTGCACTCCCAGTGGATCATCGCGGTCTCCTAACTCGGGGTCCAATCTGCAACTCTGTGTCTGTGTAAAACCTCTCAGCGGTGCATTACTGGGTCTCTGGCACGTCACTGTATCGATTCCCAGTGTCAGCAATGCAGCGCCTGCTCTCCGGCCTGGTTACAATCACTCACAGTCTCACATGCGTCTCACTCGGTTCACTCCTCGGCTCCCACTGGCTCTCCTTCCACGAGGCTGCGGATGTCCTCTCCTCCTTCCCCACCCACTTCCTGTCTCTGCCCCAGAGCATGCTGGAAAACGTAGTCTCATTGTCCAGTATAGTTTACATGCGCTTGTCTCCCTCTGGTGGCCAAAACGGAACATTACAGCAACAGAGTTTTAAACAGCGCTACATATGCATCTCCTGAAATGGACGGGGTGTCTGAAGATCAAGTTCGTCGTCCAAGTCCTGAGCAGGCAGAAGTGGAGACGGTGAAAGGGAGCTTAGTGGGGATGTTTTTGTTTGATTTGGTGTCTTGTTTTTTTGGCGGTCTGGTTAGCTACAAATTTATCCATGGGGAAGGTTGGTGCATATAAAAATGATCTGCATCTCCGCTTGGAGATCTGAAAAAATGAGGACACGTCCTTGATTGACCTACTTTTATTTGGTTTGTGTATAGTGTGTTCTCTTCGCCTTTTTTTTTTCGTTTGTTTGCTATGTTCCTTCCCCAGTATGGTTTTCTTCTTGTTTCTGTTACTCTTTTTTTGTCTGTCTTTATGTTTTTGTTTATTGCATCTCTTCTCTTTCTCCTTCACTGTTGGCCTCTGTTTTTATGGCTTCCCCGTGTCTCCTTATTGTAGTCCCCCCTTTACTGATGTGTTTGAAAGTATGTCTTGCAGAAGATAAGACGTGGGAGAGGGGCGGACATCATTGCCCCAGGTAGTGCTTGATTTATGGGCCCAAGGTTAATGTGTCCTCTTTGCTACTTGCTCCGGAGAGATGTCAGAACTGACCCCAAGGAGAGCAGCCAGCGATGAGTAGAGAAGGCAGGCAGAGAGAGCAAAGAAGAGAGGGAATAGCTGCCCCAGGGGGACATGTTATCAGCTTGCTGGTCGCTCCTGTTTTTAAGACGGCGACCACAAGTCCACCAGGGCCCGTTTGCAGACTGGTCACTTTGGAGTTTTAAGATAGGGAAGAGTGGGGGGGGGTGAGATCTTGCCACCCGTTGCCTCTGAGTTTTATCCGCCCGTCACACACCTGGGGAAGGAGGGATACCTCCAGCTGTCAGCACTCGGCGGCTCAGTAGGCCTCACTCCCGGTTCTGTGCTCCTGCTCGATAACGGAGCCCACTCAGCATCCGTGGTATTGTGGTCAGGTAGGATTCCAGCCAGTCACCCTCCGCAGTGGCGTCCCAGGTCCTCCCATACGCTGAATCAAAGTTCCTCACGGAGCTAATGCAGCATGCGACCAGCTCTGATGGCCACCAAACCGGAAGTCCATCTTTTATTATTTAAGGCCAAAAATATCTCAGAACAAAGAAACCATGCCTGGCATGCCTGTGCCCCATAGACCGAGGAAACTCATCCCCATTTTGCTTTTCGCAGAATCCAGGGATAATTCTTAAGTCGTTCTCCGTCCGAATTCTGTCTGTCTTCCGAACGAAGCATTGCTTCTCTATGGGGATTCACTGCCCTCGAACAGGCACCGAACAGGCACCGTATGTGCAGGCAATACACCAGGATTTGGCGAACTGCCTGCTCTCTGAATAGCCGAATGGCCAGGAAAGGTAACCGAACGCTGAATTTCAGTGTCTGTTACTTTTCGGGGCCAGATCAGTTCTCATTGAATAACCCTGTGAGTCTCTCTGTGTTTGTCTCTTTCTGTCTGTCGTTTTTTCTCTATGTCTCTCTACGTCTGTCTGTCTCAATGTCTGTTGTTTCTATCTGTATCCATCCTCCGTCTCTTTCTCTGTGTCTGTCATTCTTTCTCTATGTCTCTGTGTCTGTCTCTGTCTCGATGTCTGTCATTGTTTCTCTCTGTGTCTTTCTCTGTCCGTCTCTGTGTCTTTCTCTCTCTCTGTTGTCCATCTGATGCTGACAGGAGACGGAGCGTCAGCACCTTGGATTTCCACCAAGCTGAGGCAGCAGGGAGTGGGGTGAGATGTGGGGGCGCTCTTCACATCTTGACCATTTCTAAAACCATTGGGCTCTGTTCCCTTGTGACACTGAGTGCAGCGTTCAGATATGTAAGGGTTAACGCTGGGTAAGTGACTTTAACACGTGCCCCATATTACCTTCCTGACACTAAACCCGTTCGTGCATCGGTGATTGTGTGAGCTTCCTGTACTTTGTGCATCCTATACTTAACATGCGGGAGCGCGCTCAATAATTAACGTTAGGGTTAGTAAGTGTGACGGATCCCACTACTTGGGGTGAGTAGATTCGCCGTCAGCGCCGAGTACACCTGGAGGTCGGTAGTGTGGTAGCGAGGTGCCGCTGGTGCTTGTAGGATACCCCGAGGTTGCAGCGCTGTAGAGAGGTCCTTGAAGCGTCCGGGTTCCCAAAACCCTGTTATCCCCAATTACTAGCCGAGGCAGGAGTAAAGGTTCAAACAAGAGTGATTTATTTTTCATGGAGAACACAGGCTTATTTATGGGGAAAAAAAACATTGTTCTCCCCGGGTCCGCCCTCAGCCCTCCCGGGGTGATTTCTGCCACTGCCTCGAGCCATGGCCCAATTTCCCTTTGTTCACCTGGGGCCCCCCTGGTGGGTGCAGCCCTTATCTTGAGGCTCGGTGCCAGCTCGTCTGGTGAACTTTCCGTGGCTCTGAATGAGCGGGGAACAGGGGAACAACAGGGAAAATCACATTGAGGTACTTATAAAAATAAGGGCTAACGAACTTTTAATAACACACAAATAAATAAACACTTGAACTGTTGTACTGCGCTACAGCATAGTGGCGGCCATCCCGTCACATATCTCCCCCAAGTTACCAGTTGGCAGACCCGGTGAGACCCTCTGCGGGTCCACTTGGGGATGTCCACGGACCCCACCTTAGGTCTCAAGTTCAGTCTGCATTGGCATTTTGCTTACCAGGACGGTATTGGATAGTAAAGTTGAAGGGCTGTAGGGCCAGGTTCCACCGCAGGAGCCTGCCGTTGTCTCCGGCCACCTGGTTCAGCCATACTAGGGGGTTGTGGTGTGTGAGGACCGTGAAGGAGCACCCATACAAATAGGGTTGGAGTTTCTTCAGTGCCCATACCAGGGCTAGGCACTCCTTGGACCTCGGACATGCCAACGTGGCACTTGTCTGGTTTGACTGTCAGACCTGCGGTGCCAAGGCGGTCCAGTACTGCCCGTAAGTGTTGTAAGTGGTCCTCCCAGGTGTTACTAAAGATGGCTATGTCATCTAGGTAGGCGCTGGTAAAGTCTTGCATCCCCTCTAGCAGACGATCCACCATGCATTGGAACGTGGCCGGGGCATTCTTCATCCCGAATGGCATGACCCGAAATTGGTACAGGCCAAACGGAGTGAGGAATGCCGATTTCGGCACACCTTCCTCGGCAAGGGGAATCTGTCAGTACCCCTTACACAAGTCAATGGTGGGGAGGAAGTGACCCTGGGCAATGCGGTCCAGTAGGTCATCTACCCGGGGCATGGGGTAGGCGTCGGTAATGGTGTGCTCATTGAGCCTTCTGTAATCTACACAGAACCTGGTAGTGCCATCCTTCTTGGGTACTAGAACCATCGGGGAGGCCCATGGGCTCTCGGATGGCTCTATTACCCCTAGATCCAGCATCTAGCGGATCTCCTTCTGCATCCCTTCTCTCACTGCATCGGGGATTCGGTACGCCATCTGCCGCAAGGGGGTTTGACTCTGGGTATCGACCCGATGCAGTGCTACAGAGGTGTAGCCGGGACGGGATGAGAACAGGTCTCAGTGCTCCCGTAGCACCTGCTGAGCCTGTTCCCTGTGGTGTGGACTGAGTCCCTCGCCCAGCCGGACATCAGCTATCCCCTGGGCGCTCGGATCCCCAGGCAGTACTAGCAGGGGGAGATCCTCCAGATCCCCCACGTTCGGTGCGCAGATGGCGGCTACTGCCTCTTCTCTTTCATGAAATGGTTTCAGCATGTTCACATGAAAGGTTCTTTGGATCCTTTCATCCGAACATCTGGCTGCGATGAAGGTGGTATCGCATATCTTCTCTATAATTTTGTAGGGTCCCTCCCAGGCTGCCTGCAACTTATTTTGTTTGACCGGCTGGAGCGGTAACACTTTCTGCCCTAGCTGGAAGATGTGGTCCCTAGCCAACCGGTCATACCACCTCTTCTGCTTGGTTTGGGCCGCTTGGAGTTTGTCCCGTACCAGGGTGGTCAATTCCTGCAGCCGGTCCCTAAACTCAAGCACATAATCTATGGCTGAGGTCCCCTCCTAGGCCAGAGCACCTTCCCAGTGCTCCCGGAGCAAGTCCAAGGGGCCTCGGACTCTCCGGCCGTACAACAGCTCAAAGGGAGAGAAGCCAGTGGCTTCCTGGGGTACCTCCCTGTACGCGAACAACAGATGGGGCAAGTGGCGTTCCCAGTCCTTATGGGACATGGTAAAGGTGCGGAGAAGTTGCTTGAGGGTCCCGTTAAACCACTCGCAGAGCCCGTGGGTTTGCGGGTGGTAAGGGAAACTGTACAGGGGTTTAATCCCGCACAGTCTCCAGAGCTGCTGGGTCACCTCAGCCGTAAATTGCGTGCCCTGGTCAGACAAGATTTCCTGGGGAAATCCGACCCTGGAGAATATCTGTAGCAGAGCTCCAGCAATGGTCTCTGCGTGGATATCTCGGAGGGCCATGGCTTCGGGGTACCTGGTGGCGTAGTCTATTACGGTCAAGATATACTTCTTGCCCGTAGTACTAGGCACCGCCAGGGGTCCTATCAGAATCACTGACACCCGTCTAAAGGGTTCTCCCACTATGGGTAGGGGTCTCAGGATTGCTTTCCGGGTGTCCCCCCTCTTCACTACCCGCTGGCATACCTCACAGGTCCGGCAATAGTCCCTAACATCCCCGGATAACCCGGGCCAGAAGAAGCTCTGAGTCAGGCGGTGCAGCGTCCGCCTGTGCCCCAGATGGCCTGCAAGGGGAATATCATGCCCAATCTTCAACAGATCACGCCGATATTTCCCCGGCACTACCAATTGCCTATGGGGTAACTGGTCCACTCCCCTCCTCGCACCCCCGGAGGTACTATACAACTTCCCCTGGTCCCAGGCAAATCTCACTTCCCCTACCCCTCCCGGCTCCCGCCCAGCCTGTTGTCGGTAAGGGGCAAGGGTGACGTCTTCCCTGGTGGCTTGGGCAAAGTCCGTCGGGGAATCCCAGGTCAGAGAGGGGGTATTGTCGGGGCCAAGGGTTGGGCTGGTCTCACCCTACCGAGGTCCCCTCGGAGTCTGTGTGCAGAGCCTTCCTTGCTTGATGGCGGGTGGTGACGGGCATACCCCGCCAGGGTGGGTGTCCTCAAAAGTAGAGGTCCGAAGCTGCGGCGCGCATCCCGCGCTTCGGCATATCGAGCACCATATTCGACCGGATAAGATCCGAATATTACTCGAAGAAGTTCCGATCGCCATCCGAGGGAAATCCGATTCCCACATCCGAACGGCCGTTCCGCAGACGATCCATACTCCAACCAGGTCAGTAGATCAGCTGCTCGAGACGCTGAGTGCCGTGTCACTCAGTGGTCGGGCTGATCTTGCCCCGGGGTCCCCTCCACAGGCCGCCAACCCTCCCCAGGGTCATCCCAGGCCGCTCGAGACGCCGAGTGCCGTGACACTCGGTAGTCGGGTCGGCGGTAAGCGCAGTGGGAGGAAGCAGATAGGAGCACACCCGCAGGCGGACAACACCTCATTCCGCCACAGTGGAAATGGTGACGTTTGTTAAGCTAGGAAGCCATGTGTCGGAGAAATGATATATCGATAGGGAGGAGGCCACGGAATGATGAGAAGGGGAGTTGGGGGCTTGAGAAAGTGGTCCTCAGATCTGGTTTTATGCTAAATCAGGGCAGTTGATGAATGCAGTTGTTCTGTGTTGCGTTCCTGCACATGCGCGATTAAGAACCCGGAAAGAGCTGGTGTGCTGGGGTTAGGGACCTGCAAGGGGTGGACACGGTGGAACGCAGACATTAATTTATAGTAGCGCAGGACGTGATGTGGTGGAAGGTAAATGGAGAGAGCACCGTGGAGCTCACACTCTACATGAAACAGATCGGAGGAGCTCGCGGAGAGACGGCTCAGACTGGGCCACTTTCCAGCGAAGTGGATCCAGGAGACAGAGCAGGTCTGAGTAAAGCTCTATGGTTTGATACGCCATATATCCCGTCAGCTCGTGTCCCGCAGGGGATCATGTCGTTCATATCACTAGCTCTGTCTCATTGTCCTGTGACTGTGGATTCTTTGCATGTGCTGCGGCGACGCATTTTACCTTTAATCAGGGTATTTATTGCCGTGTTCATATCGCCGGCGTGCACCTTATAAACACATGGATGGATGTATACTTTATCATACTCTGTTCTTTCCAGTGAACGCGCTACCTTAATCATGGTTTCAGATGGTGGTTCCAGAAGAGGAACTCGATCGTGTCTGGTCACAGCTGGTGGCAGCTGATTTCAACGGATCGCAATCGCAGCAACAGGGGCGTCTCCTGCAACATTTGTTTCTTAATCTTTATCGTCCTCGTCTTGATTTGTGTAAACTGAAGGTCATTCTCGGCAAGAAGAAGCCTCAGGTTTATCTGATTTGAAAAGTTGCCAATGCAGGAAAACAAAGCTGTGTCGAATTTGGCCGTGTGGATGGAGAAGGCACCAGGCAAGGTATTATTAGGGCTAGTCCAATTGTAAAGTTGGCGCAGGTGATAATTAATTAGATCAAACTACAGCAGCAAAGATCCGTATATCACGCTCCCCAAAAGATATACCACAAATAGAATATAGAAAATGAATATAGAGTCTTCGCGCTTGTAATTCAATCGTACGTTCTATTCATATCCTAAAAAATAAAAAAACATAACATACATTGCGCAGTATGTATAGATCCAAAAGCCATCCACACTTAATGCACTTTGATAAAGACTTAAAGTCGAAACGCGTCAGTGCCTGTATATATATATGTTTGATTAAATACCTTTCACTACCTTGGACTGTGGAGGTACTGTTTCTTCACCTTGCGAGGACGTATTTACAAGTTGCCTCTCAGCTGAAGATACCTACCGATGGTGGTGAGGATATTACGATCCATTCCTATGAGTCATGCGATTATAGCTTAGAGTCGGCTTGTATAGGGCTCTCTAGCAAGTGGTATTATTAGGGCTAGGATGGGGGGCTTCCTCAGATGTGAGGGGTGCAGCTAGAATAGAACTCACTACGCCCGGCAGGGATGTGACAGGAGCTGCGTCTGCTTTGGTTTCTGCTGGAAGATGTGACGCAGTCGTCATGTAAGAGATTGGGTCACATGGAGCGGAGAAAGACCTGAGACCATGGTTTATGTTATACCTTTATCTCTTCCACTTTGCAAAGTCCTTGAGGTTTTTGCTGGAGGGAAGCAGCTGACGTATCTTGGTTACTAAGAATAGGAGCTGGTTAGCAAAGCAAATAATGACCCGTTCAAGTGGGTCAGTCCGTCCGTCCGTCTGTAATAGAGCCCATAAGAGGGAGTGGCCAACAGTTAACGGCTTGCACCAAATGTTTCCATCAGCAGCTCGTTAGCTTCTGTTGAGACGGGATGATCGACATGAGTATGATCTAAATTAAATGACCATAAAAACCATTAGCTGCTTCCTCCTAAATCCGACCGGCTGGAAAGACTCAATACAGTCTGGATTTATTCCTACGAGGGACACACAACCTGATAAAAGAGGGTGACAAGTGGAAGACCACTGTAAGATGTCACTGTGGTCACATCGAGTACGCAGTTATGTCTTAATCCCTGTGGCATCTACCTTGATAACAGTCCCGTTTTCTCACTTTCACTGCAAGAGAATCAACGACAAACGTCTCATGTCCTGCAACAATTAATGGACAACCATTTAACAACAGTGAACTCCCAGAGTGAGGCGCATCATTCAGGAGTCAGGCTCCCGCTGTTTCCAGAGCTTCCACTTTCTCTGTATTTCTGAGTCTTCTGGATTTTAGAATTCCAGATAAGACACTTTAGTTTTCTTGGTGTGGATTCCAGTATGGAGGAAGGACTGACCATCCCATTACTGTGAGTGATAGATTTACATCTCGATTCTGTTTGGACACGTCCAGTGGAAGAATTGATGGGGATGATGGACTCCACTCCTCGTTTAGTTTTGTTGGCCGAGCCTGACCCTTATATCGGTTGGTCATTTAAAAGCATATGATGGTAAAGATCACAGACTTATGTCCCTTACGTGGTTTAACTCGGCCTCAAAAAGCAAACACGACTCCTTTGCCTGATGCATTTTGGGCCATTTGTTGGGTTAAGAGAATTCACATTCAGGCTCGAGTGTATCTCAATCCCCTTACAGATTCGTCTCGCTTGTCGGCTCTCGCGGCTTTACTCTTCATTGGAAACATCGGCTTTACCGATTCAATTCCAGTTTACCGATTGCCAATTTCTGAAAAATATAAAAACCTGAACGGTGCCGATAAATGGATTTCCAGGCAGGAAAACAGGGAATATGAAGAAAAACTGTGTTTTAAACATCAGATTTCTCTAATAGCCATGATGTCAGGCAGAAAAAAAAATGTCGGCCATTACAACCATAATTTTATCCAAGAAAAAAATCATTGGATAGGACAAAAAAAAAATTCCAAACCTTAGATATTTATTTCATGCTGTGCCGAGTGGAGCCCAACCCCGATACAGTGAACCTTTAACTAATATTGCCCCCCACAAACTCCCCCCTAGGATGCTGGACAACTTCAACCCAATGTGATGCTATTTGCAAACTTAATTTCTCTTACAGCACAAGCCCAAAAATCATTCAGTCTTCTTACCTGGCTCTCGCAGAGAGCAGCTCATTAGCCTAAACCAGCTGGACCTGGCTGGAGGAGATTAATTGATTTAGCTGCAAAGTTTTAAACAGTGAGCAGTGTTTATTGTTTTTAGGATTTAGCCAATCTGTATTAAAATCGCCGAGGACCAGCAGTTCACTTTTGTGGTTTTGTGCGAGTAGGTTATTAAGGATTTGAGTTATGTCATAGAGAGAGTGCACTGGAGAGCTCGGTGGACGATAGAATCCAGCAACAATGATTGATTTACTGAACAGGATCTCAATTAAACCAGAGAGGAAATCAAAGGTGACCGAGAGCTAGAATTCTGTAAAGGGGTGAACTTTATGGACTCCTCAACATAAATAACAATTATCCCACGAGACACGGAGGCTCATATTATAATATCTTTTCTTTACTTAAGCCGATAGCAGCAAAGAAAATCTCTCAAATACAACAACAAAAGTATTTAGAGAGAAAAATACAGTTAACAATAGTAGGTAATGGTACAGTCCAGCTCCTTGCTGTCCAATCGTCAGGTAGACCGCTCCATAAATTCCCTGGTAACCCTTGGCTCCTCCTCTTTTCTTGATGCGAGACGGGTCAACATCTTCAATAAAACCGAACAATGGAAGAATATTCATCCTTCAACGAAAAACTCCAACACAAAGCTCAAGGTCTTCTCCAACGAACAGAACAACGGAAGAACTCTTCATCATCCATTGAAAGCTTCAACATGAAGTTTAGGCTGTCGGAAAATAACATAAGCTCTTGTTGATCTTTAATACATTTAAGAAGGTTTGAAAATCCATATTGACTATTGAAACATCAAAATCTAATAACCAAATATTAGGGTGGGAAAAACCCATTTATCGGGTGGGATAATACTCGTCTCCGTGTCTATATTATAATTATGATTCCCCGTCATGATAATAGGGGAATCTGGGAATTATCCAACAAGACACGGAGGCTCATATTATGCGAGTTCAAAGCTTAGCTAACTAGTGATTGTGACACACTGGTTTAAAATATAACTCCCCAAAGGTGGATTCTCTGGACCAGTCTGCTGTTTTAAGATGTCTACAAGACGACATCCACAGAAAAAAGTTCCGGAAGCAGAAGCACTCCGGGAAAAATGAGCTCTGAACACGGAGACGACTACACCAGCTTCTGACATGATCCTTTTAACCCACCTAGCGAGTGTGGTGGAAGTTACAGAATTGTATGGTTTGCGTAAGGATATGAATAACCGTTGGGATTGGAGAGACCCGTTAGGGGCAGAAACTCTTCCATATTCTTTAAAACAATTACTGGGTAAAGGATAGGACGCTGTGGAAAAAAACTGGATAGAAGACCTCTGACAGTGAAGTCTTTGTCCTATCGGAAATTTAAAATTTCGCCCTGTCGGGTAAAAACTTCTTCCCGTTAAGGTTAGGACTCAAACGTCTGAGACTCTATTGCAGGAAAACAAGCAAAGTAAAATGGCCAATTTTGCAGAAATCAGTTAATAGGACAGAGTTTCATTCTCGGGTCACGTATCCAAAACAGGTAAAACTATATTGACATCCCAGATGTTAGAATAACGGGAACGAGGGGTCGTTTACACTGTATACCCTTCAATAACCTACATGTAATGGGGTGCTTCCCGGCAGGAATACCAATAAAAACCCTGATGTGAAGCAGGTATCGCCGATCTGAAGTTATTAATCGTACGATACGCTTTACTGTCCTCACATAGATGTGTGAAGAAACTCAACAAGATACTCAAGGAACTGATATGGGATCAACTTGATGTCCCATGCACCGAGAAACCCATGAGTTCCATGCGGCACCATATCTCCTCCTAGTAGAGGGGCCCAGGAACTGGACAACAAGGAGGCAGATGCTTCCGAAATGTTGACTGAAGGCCAGTGACCCCTGATATTTTCCAAGCTATTAAATGTAATGAGTGAGGACTCAAAAAATTCTGAAGCGTTCCCTCCGGGTCGCCCAGGGTGGACGGTGAGACCCGAATTAGTCTGGGAACGTCTACAGACAGTTCCAGAAGTCACGGGAACCATGGTTGAGATTTCCATAAGTGTGTTATGAGCACTATTGTAGCTTGCTTGTACTAATTGTGCTTGCACTAGTCTTATTACTGTTCAAATGAGAATGAATGGAGGGAAGCGTAAAGCGTCCCTGGCGTCCAAGTCTGGACCAGAGCATCCGTGGCCAAAGCCATGGGGTCTGGTCTCCAACAGTAATATTGTGGTAAACGAATAATGAGGAATGACAAACTGGCAAATACCCTGGTGTCTAATCTCCTATCGATAGCTTGAATTCCAGTCCGCCATTACATTGCTGAGCCCTGGAATGTATTGGCCTGGACTGAGAGATTGTGAGACAGGTAAAATCCCCAAAAGATTTCGCTGTCTCTGCCAACTATTTGGACCTGGGGCGATCTAGATGGTTGATATAACGCGCAGTGGACAGGTTGTCCATCCTCAGGAGTATGGAACGTGTCAAGAAATGTTTGATAAAACTTGAATAGCAAACAATCCAGCAAGGAGTTCTAAACAATTATATACAATCCTATCTCTGTGGAAACCCATCTGCCACCTGTGGAAAGTGATCCGGACCGCAGCGCGCCCCAGCCAGATATGCTGGCGTCTGACTCTATGACCAACTCTGGTGTTGGATGGATGATGGCTTTGCCGTTTCATGACTCTAAAATTTAGCCACCATTGCATCTCCAATTTCAATTTGTCGTCCAGAGAGATGCAATCTGGATAAAGCCATCCCCTCCGCACAAATCATGCTTTCAGACATTGAAGAGCTCGAAAATAAAGCGGCCCTGTAAAGACCACTTGTATTGCTGCGGAGAGTAGGTCCAGGAGGTGAGCTAACCATCTCAGAGAGAATTCTTCTGCAGATAGAAGACATCGGATTTCTCTGTGAATCAGCCAAACTTTGGCTGAAGGCAGAGAAAGAGACATCTCCATCGAGTTATGGTGACACCAAGAAATTCAATAGACTGTGTCGGTGTAAGGACCGATATTTTGTAGTTTATCGGGATTGTCAGATAAGCGTCTTTAGGTCTATATTGACCATCCAATCTTGTGGAGATAAAACTCCTTTTAATGATGGAGTTTAATAACTCGTTTAGGTGTTTTAAATTGATACTGGGCGGAATTCTCCGTCTTTCTTTTCACCAGGAATAAATTGTTTAGAAATATCTCCTTGTGAGGTGTCACCTCCTCTATCGCATTTTTCTTGGAGAAAATTTTTACTTGTAGTGAAGTAACAGCTTCTAATATAACCATAACTCCCGGAGGAATAGTTTGTATGGGATGTTGGTGTGAAATTATACTCACCAAAAGATCCTGATCTTCTCCAACCTCTGTGACCACTTTGATGGTGGAAAAAAGAAAAAGTGGGGTCCTTTTGGGGGTTCTCGGTAAGAGGATTTAAAGGAGCCTCTTGAGGTGGAATAAAGGTTGTCGAAAACCCTATTCGAGAAAGCTTTCCTGATATTAGCCTTCATCTTACCTGTGGACGAGAAGGACCCTGTATATTCAGTCATCTCCTTGAAGATGTCTTCTCCAAATAACTGACCCTCAGCGTTGGGACCAGGCTCATTATTATTATTATTATCATCATTTATATAGCGCCAACAGTTCATTATGCGCAAAGGTCGCCACTTTAGGGTGGATCCTGAGGAGAATTGAGCGTCTCCTTTTCGCTTGATAAAGTTGTGTTATGTTACCAAAAACACAGACTAATCTCTGTACTCGGCCCCTGTGTTCAAACAGGTCTGGTTTTCATTAGTGAGGAAAAACCTCAATCAAACCCATTAATTTTGCCAATGGACCTACAAAATCAAGCAATTTATCATGACACCCCTTAAGGTGGCCTCTACTCCCCTTTTTCGGGACCAATTTGACTCATTAAGGATGTGAATAATTTCGGGATCTAACTCGGGGTTACATTAAGCTTATGTGACAAAGTTGGGGCTGGACACTCAGCCCTCAAATTACTTCTGGTTTGTTTATCCATTGACATACGGATATGCTGTTCTATATAACCAGCCACATGCTCTATGTGTGTCCATTCCACTGACCGTGGATGTTTTAATTGCTCTGGTACAAACATTGAATTTCTTACAGCATCTACCGGATCAATAAGCGGTTTTTAGAATCAGTGGAATCAGGTGAGGAAACTGAATGTGAGGCCTCAGGAGAGGAGACCGGATCGTACTCCGGCTCAGAGGAATTCACCTCAGAATCTGACATTGCTTCCTCTCTAGAATGTTCTGAGGAGCTGCCGGTATCTTTGCGCCTCTAGCGCGCTTCCACTTTCTTTGTCAGCCGGAGTTAACTGGCTCCTTTTTTCGTCACAGTGATGTGCTGTGGGAATTCATTACAAGTACGGGTAGACGTAGGTTTTATGAGGGATATTTTTTGGGAGTTGCTCTTCTCCCTCATTGAAGTCTCAGGGACCTCATTATCCTGTCAGGAATCACTAGATAAAAATCTATCTGAAGTTGGGGAAATTATAAATGAACGTCTGGCTGAGAGATTCTCTAGACATTTTAACCATATTATACTCCAAGTATGAGGAAAAAACCCCACAGAGCCACAACAAGGGCACCTGCCGGGTTATTTAAGTGGGCACTTGGGGCAACAGGCAGGTTCGGGCTAGTCGACTCATAATCCGCTTACTTATTTACTCATTTTATTGGGAGACCTCCGTTTAAAATCACAGCTGTTCGTCTGAGGTAACTGCCTGTGACGTTGTTGAAACTCCCTGAGGCAACAAGCCGCGGCGTTCCACGAATGCGCGAACCGCCGTAAGCGTTACCTCAGAGCAATGGCGCGAATCCGCGCCTTTCCTCAGGAACATCTGCAGGGGAGGCGCCAAATCCCCACAGAAACCGCCAGAGAGACGGACTCTTAAACAAAGTAAAAACTCTCCGTTTAAAACCGGCCGCAGTATACTTCCCGAGGTAAACTCGCTGCGGCGTACCCCAAATACGCGAGTCACCGCGAGCGTTACCTCAGGCAATGGCGCGAAACCGCACCTCTCCTAATGACGGAGGTAAAGGGGAGGTGCCAAAACACTACAGGAAGCCGCCGTAAAGACGGACTCGTCCCCCGGAGGAAAATAAAATGCTGGAAAGTGAAAAAACAAAAAGAGAGTCCCCAAATGAGACAATAAATAAAGGCAAAATCTAGCCCCTGTACATATAAGTCCCAAATGGGCTGACAATAAATAGAAATAAAACAAGCTAACAGAGAGTGTGCGTCTAAATAATGTAAGGAATTAGAATATATGTATATATATAGAGAATAAAGTATAGTGAAACTGCCAAACAATTTTAATATTAAGTTTGCTGCTAATACTCATCTTATCTCGACGAACAGCAAAGAAAAGAGGAGCAGCCAAGGGTTAACAGGGAATTTATGGAGCGGTCTACCTGACGATTAGACAGCAGGGAGCTGGACTGTACCATTACCTGCTATTGTTATATATTGTTAACTGTATTTTTCTCTCTAAATACTTTTGTTGTTGTATTTGAGAGATTTTCTTTGCTGCTATCGGCTTAAGTAAAGAAAAGATATTATAATATGAGCCTCCGTGTCTTGTGGGATAATTGTTATTTATGTTGAGGAGTCCATAACGTTCACCCGCTTACAGAATTCTAGCTCCCCGGCCACCTTTGATTTCCTCTCTGGTTTAATTGCGATCCCATTCAGTAAATCAATCATTGTTGCTGGATTCTATCGCCCACCGAGCTCTCCAGTGCACTCCTTCTATGACATAACTCAAATCCTTAATAACTTACTTGCACAAAAAAAAAAGAGTGAACTGCTGGTCCTCAGCGATTTTAATACAGATTGACTAAATCCTAAAAACAATAAACACTGCTCACTGTTTAAAACTTTGCCGCTAACTCAATTAATCTCCTCCCCCACTCGCAATACTATGAAAAGCCCTAACCATACCTTGCTGGACTGGATTCTCTCCTCATGTCCTGATAGAATACAGGAGGCAGGCGTTCTCGCTAATAGCTTTAGTGACCACTGTCTAATGTACTGTGTGCGCAAAATAAAGGCCACAAATTCTCCCCCAAAGGTAATAATCACCAGGTCCTTCAAGAAATGTATTCTTCAATCCTTCCTAAGTGATCTCAAACAGCTCCCATGTACAGACCAAACCTAATCCCAGACCTAGACTGTGCAATTGAATACTTTCTGTCTGAGCTCCTGCAAGTCTGGAATTCCCATGCCTCGCTGTGTAAAGTGCGAGTAAAAGGGGCCCATCTACCCTGGGTCACAGCGGATCTTACACTAATGTACCAGTTTAGAGATAAACTGTGATCAAATTTCAAGACTACTGGTTCAATGAACGATCACTATGAATACTGAAAATGCCGGAATGCATGCACAAAACAAACAAAAATGGCTAAAGCTCAATACTTCTGTAGCACTGCTTTAAAAGATTGTGCTCTGGTGTATTGGACTATGTCTCCCTCTAGTGGCAGCCAGAGCTAGAGACATTGTGGACTGTGCTGGACAAAAACGAACTCCATCTCCCAGAAACCTTTGCAAGGGGAACAGGAAGTGGGTGGTACAAAGAGGAGGAAAGACATCAGCAGCCTTGTGCAAGGCAGGGGAGAGTGAGCGGAGCAGTGAAAGGTGGAGGACGCACGTTGGAGCTGTCAGGGATCGCAACCAGGCCGGAGTACAGACGCTGTCTTACTGGTGCTGGAGATCGGGACAGAAATCGTGCTGTGACCTATCTACCCAGCGCTGAGAGGTTTGGAGGACAAGCTGGTTCCAGCAGGACCCCGCATTAGAAGGCCGTGCCAATCGATTGGGAGTGCAGGCGGCGGATCGATTGTTCCAGTTTCGGAGATTAGGCAAGCAGGGAGCAGATTCGGTGGCACAGAGCCCCAGTACACAGCGGAGGAAGATCCTTTGATTGAGGCATTGATTGCTGGACACTAACAGTTTCATTCGATGGTTGGGTGAGAGGCCTCCATGCCACCGTTCCAAAACAGAACTGCACGCTTGCAATATTGTTTAAATTCACAGGGCCCCAAAGGTGACTAGTCGAAGATTGCTCTTTTCGTTCACTGGCCAGTCGAACACAGTACCCGGGTACACTAAACTTTTTTGAGCTATTTTGTGGGACTTACACTCCAGAACTGAGGTGGTTAACCGTTCTTTCTTTTCTGCCGCATGTTTTTCCCGCGTGACGCATCCTGTAAATTCATTCAACGCGCATTTATATTTTATGACACTTTATCTTTTAGTAAAGTATATAAAACTAGAAAATCCACAACAGTGCTGGTGTGTATTAATTCCTAGTGCGGTGAGACTATCCCAAGGTTTATTCAGCGGCTCCTCCGGGGTTGAGCGCTACACGTGGGGGCTCGTCCAGGATCTCAGTCTCCTAGATACTGCAATTAAAAGGTTAATATGGATCCAGAAACTGCTGCCAAATGGTGTGAGGAGCACAGTAGCCAAATAGGGTTAAGTGTGGTTATGGTCATTCCCGCAGACACTTGGGCCGAAGACCAGAATCGCTGGGCCGTGACCACGCTGACACCAGATCACCGGGGGGTTAATTCTGGACATTAAAGCGAACCCACAGACTTCTCACACATATGTTCTTTTTGAGTGGAGAAGGGGTGTTCCAGCGTGTTTTCAGGGCGCGAGTGCAAAGCTGACCGACGTGGAAGTTCAACTGATTCAGCCAAGTGCGCCACGTGGCGATCCTGCAAACGTTCCAGCACCCAGTCCGCTAGCCATGGTCGGGCCAGAGTTCATAGTGGCTATCGGAGACTTGCTGGCTAAATGTCAAGGAACAAACCCTTCTTACACTAATTTTGGTTATCGACGGTTGAGGAATTTTTCAGGAAGCACACCAACTCCGGCGGGAGAAGAAACCTTCGAAGAATCGGTGGAACAGGCGATGCAGGCTCTGGATGAGTGGGACGTCCCTGAAGTGCAGGAGAAACAGAATTACAGAGAGCCTGAAGGGACCTGCATCAGAGGCTGTTAGAAACCTGAAGTTGAGTAAGAAAGACTGTACTGCTTTAGACTACTTAAATATCTTACAGGAAGTCTTCGGGCGAACAGAAAAGGCTGCTGAACTCATGTACCAGTACGAACACCCCTACCAGCGGAGAGGTGAGAAAATGACTGATTATATGAGGCGCCTGGACCAGATTCTGCACCAGATACTACTCAAGAAAGGGGCCGAACCTGCCCTGGTAGATCGGATCAGAATGCGACAGATATTGAGGGGCGCTCAACCTTTAGACCCTGTGATGTTGCAACTAAAGACTCAAGACGGCAATAAAGAGTTTAATTATTGCCTCCTCCCTGGGCAAAATCATTAATAGCTTTGGCTTCAATTACCACCTCTACGCTGATGACACTCAGATCTACCTCTCTACCCCTGATCTCTCTCCCCCTGTCCTTTCAAAAGTCAGTGACTGTTTATCTGGCATCTCCTCCTAGATGGCCACCCACCACCTAAAGATCAACATGTCAAAGACTGAACTCCTACTTATTCCTCCCTCCAATGCCTCCCCACCTCCTGACTTCTCTATCACGGTGGAGGGTATCACCATCTCCCCATCAAACCAAGTTCGCTGTCTTGGAGTTACACTTGACTCTGCTCTTTCCTTCATCCCCCACATCAAGTCTCTTTCCTGCTCCTGCCGATACCAAATGCGTAATATTTCCAGAATTCGGCCATTTCTTACTGCTGTCACCACAAAACAACTCATACACGCCCTGGTAATCTCCCAACTCGACTATTGCAATAATCTCTTATCTGGCCTCCCTCTGTCCCGCCTCTCCCCCCTACAATCCATCCTGAACGCCTCCGCCAGGCTAATTCACCTCACCCGCCGCTCTGTCTCTGCCGCTCCCCTCTGCGAGTCCCTTCACTGGCTCCCCATCCACTGCAGAATTAAGTTCAAAATCCTTATCCTTACCTACAAAACCCTCACTAACTCAGCGCCCCACTACCTGTCCTCACTAATCCCCAAATACACCCCAGCCGCTCCCTAAGGTCAAACAGTGACCTGCGCCTAGCTTCTCCCCGCATCACCTCTTCCCATGATAGACTGCAGGATTTCTCACGCGCAGCCCCCACTCTCTGGAACGCTCTCCCTCGTACTGTCAGACTTTCCCCTCACTTCTCTTCCTTCAAACGCTCCCTTAAAACATTCCTATTTAGGGAAGCCTACCCCCCAACTCACTGACACAACCATCAATCACTCTCACCTTACAGTCCTCTCCTCCTGTTTCCAACCCCAACCCTCCCAGATTGTGAGTTCCTACGGGAATAGGGCCTCATCTCCTCCTGTACTGTTTGTCAAATGTTGTTCAATGTATTGTAACCCTGTCTATACTGTGTTTATTGTACAGCGCTGCGGAATATGCCGGCGCTTTATAAATAAAGAATAATAATAATAATAATTACCTAGAGCCAGGGCCGGTGCTAAGACTTTTGGCACCCTAGGCAAAAACCTATTTTGGCACCCCCCCCCCCCCCTCGACCACTCCAGCCCATTCCCTTTTCACGCCATGCACAAAGCTTTATAACAAAAGAACTCACAATAATGTGCAGTATGTACGAGCGCATCACAGAGCTGCAAAGCAGTAAAACTCACGCTCATACACATCACACATTACTGTATCACAGAGCTGCACAGCAATAAAACTCACAGTAATGTGCGGTGTGTATGAGCGTATCACTGTGCTCCACAGCAATAAAACTCCATTATGTGTGGAATGTATGAGTTGCCTGTGTGTGATGTGAGTTGCAAACCTAAAAAAGGGGCGAGTGAGGGTGACAAGGAAAGGGGGAGAGGGAAGGAGAAAAGGGGAGAAAGAGTTAGAAAAGAGGAGAGTTGGGAGAAAATGGGATGTGGAGAGGGATGGAGAAAATGGTACGTGGAGAGGGAGAAAAGGGCAGAGGGAGGAAGGAAGAGAGAGAAGGGAAGATAGTGAGAGGGATGTAAATGGGGAGAGGGAGAAAACTGGAGAGGGGGAAGGAGGAGAGCGGGGGGAAATGGAGGAGATGGGGAAGGAGGAGAGAGAGGGGAAAGGAGGAGAGAGAGGGGGAAGGAGGAAAGAGAGGGGGAAAGGAGGAGAGAGAGGGGAAAGGAGGAGAGAGAGGGGAAAGGAGGAGAGAGAGGGGAAAGGAGGAGAGAGAGGGGAAAGGAGGAGAGAGAGGGGAAAGGAGGAGAGAGAGGGGAAAGGAGAGAGAGGGGAAAGGAGAGAGAGGGGAAAGGAGAGAGAGGGGAAAGGAGAGGAGAGGGGAAAGGAGGAAAAAGGGGAAAGGAGGAGAGAGAGGGGGAAAGGAGGAGAGAGGGGGAAGGAGGAGAGAGAGAGGGGGAAAGGAGGAGAGAGAGGGGAGAAAGGAGGAGAGAGAGGGGGAAGGAGGAAAGAGAGGGGGAAAGGAGGAAAAAGGGGAAAGGAGGAAAAAGGGGAAAAGGAGGAGAGAAGGGGAAAAGGAGGAGAGAGAGGGGGAAAGGAGAGAGGGGGAAGGAGGAGAGAGAGAGGGGAAAGGAGGAGAGAGGGGAAAGGAGGAGAAGAGGGGAAAGGAGGAGAAGGAGAGAGGGGGAAGGAGGAAAGAGAGGGGGAAAGGAAGGAGAGAAGGGGAAAAGGAGGAGGAGAGGGGAAAGGAGGAGAGAGGGGGAAAGAGAGAGAGAGGGGGAAAGGAGGAAAGAGGGGGAAAGGAGGAAAAAGGGGAAAGGAGGAAAAAGGGGAAAGGAGGAGAGAAGGGGAAAGGAGGAGTGAGAGGGGAAGGAGGAGAGGGGGAAAGGAGGAAAGAGGGGGAAAGGAGGAGAGAGGGAAAGGAGGACAGAGAGGGGAAGGAGAGAGAGGGGGAAGGAGGAGAGGGGGAAGGAGGAAAGAGAGGGGGAAAGGAGGAGAGAGGGGAAAGGAGGAGAGGGGAAAGGAGGAGGAGAGGGGGAAGAAGAAGAGAGAGGGGGAGGAGGAGAGAGGGGAAAGGAGGAAAGAGGGGGAAAGGAGGAAAAAGGGGGAAAGGAGGAAAAAGGGGGAAAGGAGGAGAGAAAGGGGGAAGGAGGAGTGAGAGGGGAAGGAGGAAAGAGAGGGGGAAAGGAGGAGAGAGAGGGGGAAGGAGGAGAGAGAGGGGGAAGGAGGAGAGGGGGAAGAAGAAGAGAGAGGGGGGAGGAGGAGAGAGAGTGGGGAAAGGAGGAGAGAGAGAGGGAAAGGAGAGAGAGGGGGGAAAGATGAGAGAGGGGGAAAGAAAAGGAAGACAAAGTCCTGCCAATGGATCATCTCTGCAATACAAGTCAGAGCATGTCAGCCTCTCACCTGGGGCTGCTCCACAATGCTATTAACAGGAGGCTGATATTTCCCAAAATGCAGCACGGGGCAGAAGCCATCCACCTGCACTGCATTTCTGCCTGATGTCATCATCACCCTGAGCCAGGCAGTGCAGGTTACCATGGAGATTGTGAGTGGAGAGGAGGTGGGGAGAAGGGAATGGATACAGAGCAGCCGCTGCTCTTGCAACTCGTGTAGGAGTTGTCCTGTCTTGCTGCCTCTCCCTTGTAAGCACACGGTCCTCCTGTAGTGAGAGGGAGAAAGGGGTTGGTGATGGGAAGAGGTGGAGACAGTGGAGAGGAAGATATGGTATCGCACATTCCACTCCCCCACACTGTCTGCCAAAGCATCTCTCACTGTAACCACTTGCAAGCAGGCAGGACACCACACGGCAGCATGGCAGAAGTGGATTTTTGGGCCTCCCTCGCTCTTGCAGCAGCCGGTCAGCACCCTGCCTGCCGTCTTACATTTGCACCGGCCATGAGTGTGAGTGTCCGCTCCGGGCTCCCTCCTTCACAATTTGGAGTTATGCAAGCACGCTGGCTCAGTTTGCAGGCTCCCACCACTCTCGAGCGCCCTCTTCTCCTGTGTGCATCACATGAATAAAGAGGGCGGTGCTAGCGCAACGTGCAGTTCCCTTACCAAGCCGTTGTTTTAATTGGGGAGGTGCGCGCTAAGCAGTCTGCGGCCGCACGCGAGTAAATAAAGCTAATGGGAGCATTGCATTGATCGGGGCCGGCTGCGCTCTAGGTGGCCGCCTAGCTGGCCTAGCGGTAGCGCTGGCCCTGCCTAGAGCTAATTCGAACTGTTCGAGAAGAAGAAGCCCTTCTGGAAGAGAAGTCTGAAAGAAGGAGAGAAAAGGTTTATGCCCAACCTGTAAGGTATAACGAGTGTTCGTTGGATGAAGATGATCCGGAGGAGACATATGAGCCGAAAATTGATCGACAAGAGCAGCTCACTGTCTATATGCCTCCTGAGGATGTCGGAAAAAATTTGTCAACCCAGGTCTATGGTGACATGCAAAAGACTCTCAAGAGAGTACAAGAGGCCCAAGCTGAACTTGAACATGCTCACGCGGATCTGCGCCGAGAAATCTTGAAGGTAGCAGAAATACAGATAGAAATACAGAGGTCTCTCTCAGATATGCGCACAGCAAGGGTTTCTGTGGCATCCGACGGGTGGTCTTCAAATGAGACGCAGCGAGAAAGTGCGCCTCCGACTTTAAAGGAAAGATGTTTCAGCTGTGGAGAATTGGGTCATTTCCGAGCGCAGTGTACGAACCGAAGGCCAGATAGGAAAATAGTTGAAGAGTTCTTAAAGTCCTTAGAAGGACTGTTATCTACCTCACAGGTGGGAAACTTCAGAGAACCCCGGTTGAGAGAACAACCCGGGTACCCAACTGCAGTGGAGACTACTACGATTCCCAAGATCCAAATAGGAGGCAGAGAGGGTCTGAATATGTACCTGCTAGAACTAGAAGATCCTCTCCTTGGAGGTTCGGTCCTACGTCACGGGAAAACAGTGCACGCCCTCAATCACCGCGAATGAGGACAAGGGTTAGGTTACAACAGACTGGGCCTATGCTTTCTACTACTACGGAGAAGTTCCCTGATAAGCTGATAGGTCCTTCACTCATCATTCCGGTTCAAGTAGAAGGGATATACACCAAGGCTCTTCAAGATTCAGGCGCTCAAGTAACTATGATCTACCGAGACTTCTACGTGAAACATATACCCCTGAAGAGGTTGAAGGTGTCACGGTTCCCAGATCCCACCACGCAGTACTTAACGCCCAACACTCCACAGAGCCCAGAAGCTACCAACAGAGTAGCCGTGAATGATCTCTAACTGTCTGGTCCTTAGAATTGGCCAGGTAAACTAGCTAGACAGAAAGGGTTAACAACACGGGGAGTAGTCAGCCGAGCCAGAATCAGGAATACAGAGTTCAGAATGGGCAAATGGAATAGCCGGGTCGATATCAGAGCAGTAGCGTAGTACAAGAAAATGGTCTAGGGCAACAGAAGGCAGAATAGTCAGAAAACAAGCAGAGGTCAATAACGGGTTAATTCAATATAGCAGTCAGGTACAAGGAGCTCAGGTATGGATAACCACGATCTGGCAACTGCTGAGAATACACTGAGGGTTTTTAAAGACCTTCACCAGACCACGCCCCCCACTCAAGCCGCGCCTCATGCAACCACCTCCCTGCCTGTCTCCATTTAAACCGGGCATTGGTCAGCGAGCAGCATCAGACATGCTGCCCTCAAGCACACAGGTAGGGCTGGAAGCCCCCAACGTTACAGAAGGATCTTTAAATCTGGAGTATGGGGACTGAGAGGTTTCCCTATGATGGATATCTACAGGTGAAGCTGGAATTCAGTTCCGTGACCGTTGGACAACCGAGAGTATGTGACACGTTGGCCATTGTGTGTCCTCGGCCCTCGGGAGCTAATCGAAGTTCTATGATAGTGGGGACGAACACCGACTTAGTGAGACGTTTTCTAACCCCACTGGTGAAGGAATAGAATCATGCTCCCAAAAAGGCGCACTTGATGTTACGGCCGGTCTGTCAACAGATGGTCAAAGAACAGAGAGCCCCTGCAGAAGTGAGGCAGCTGAGGAAAATGGAAGGGACAGAGAAGGTTATACAGTCCAGAGAGGTCCCTGAAATAATCTCTGCAAGAGTGTTGAAACGGACAAGTGGAAGAGTTTCCGTCAGCGTATGTAATGTGTCTGACTCTTCAGTAAATTTGAAGGCACGGATGTCAATCGGGCGAGTGGCTTCTGTTAGGCCCCTCTCCACTACCGATCTGGGGGGGGAGTGAATAAAGCGATTCCAGCTGAACAACCCTAAAGATGCTCCTATCTCGTTCAAGCTGAAGAAGCGGGTTCAGTCTCCAATACTCAAGCCAGAAAATTCGTTCTCCAAGAGCACTAAACACTGCATTCGTCTCGTCATGACAAGCCTTCTCGAGAAAGGTCAAGACGAGCTTCATCGAGAGGTCTAGTTGAACTGAAAAGAACCCAAGGAGTGGTTGTAGCAGAGGGAATGAGAGTCATGGCTGCGGGTGTTCCTGAACTATATTGTAACCCTGCACAAAGAAAGCTGTTACGACTGTGCGAAGGTTGCCCAAAGTGTCTGCCACGCTAGCTGAGATAGCTAGAGACATGAGTCAGCTTGAGGATGTATATCTGACCCATTATATGTCTGCTACTGAGCCTGAATTATTGATTAATGTAAATACTGCAATGTTATGTATCCGTTACACTCCCTTGGAGGGACCCATGAGTTTAGGGGGAGGAGAGTGTAGAGCTGCTTTAAAAGATTGTGCTCTGGTGTATTGGACTGTCTCCCTCTAGAGGCAGCCAGAGCTAGAGACATTGTGCACTGTGCTGGACAAAAACAAACTCCATCTCCCAGAAACCTTTGCAAGGGGAACAGGAAGTGGGTGGTACAAAGAGGAGGAAAGACATCAGCAGCCTTGTGCAAGGCAGGGGAGAGTGAGCGAAGCACTGGAAGGTGGAGGACGCACGTTGGAGCTGTCAGGGATCGCAACCAGGCCGGAGTGCAGACGCTGTCTTACTGGTGCTGGAGATTGGGACAGAAATCGTGCTGTGACCTATCTACCCAGCGCTGAGAGGTTTGGAGGACAAGCTGATTCCAGCAGGACCCCGCGTTAGGAGGCCGTGCCAATCGATTGGGAGTGCAGGCGGCGGATCGATTGTTCCAGTTGCAGAGATTTGGCAAGCAGGGAGCAGATTCGGTGGCACAGAGCCCCAGTACACAGCGGAGGAAGATCCTTTGATTGAGACATCGAGTGCTGGACACTAACAGTTTCATTCGATGGATGGGTGAGAGGCCTCCAGGCCACCGTTCCAAAACAGAACCGCACGCTTGCAATATTGTTTAAATTCACAGGGCCCCAAAGGTGACTAGTCAAAGATTGCTCTTTTTGTTCACTGGCCAGTCGAACACAGTACCCGGGTACACTAAACTTTGCATATATATTTTGAGCTATTTTGCGGGACTTACACTCCAGAACTGAGGGAGTTAACCGTTCTTTCTTTTCCGCCGCATGTTTTTCCCGCGTGATGCATCCTGGAAAACCATAAGTAACATACAAGCACCCCCAGTCCAATACCAACCAGCTGCTGTCAAAGTAAACAACCAAACCCTGCAACACCACCTAGATGTAGCAAATGCCTTTAATGATTATTTTGTTGGATGTGCCACCACTTTGATTGCCAAGCTAGGAAATTACATGCAATCAATAAGGCAGGTCAGGCCCCTCCAACTGTGCGAAGACCCTGTATCAGACAGGAATTCAGTTTTAGACCAGTGCCGGTCAGTGTCGTTAATAAACTTCTCCGTAACCAAAAACTGAAATACCAGTCTGGACCTGATCAAATACCAGCAATGATGCTGAAAATCAGTGCACCGGCAATTGCAAATCCTGTCGCAACGCTAATCAATGAATCACTGGCGACTGGATACATACCCAAACTCTGCAAGACTGCGAGAGTGGTACCTATCCATAAAAGTGGCGAGAGTACATTGGTATCCAATTACCGTCCAATATCATTGCTTCCTGTAATGTCAAAAATTTTGGTAAAATGCGTCTACACACAATTACGTCATTATTATCTATATTGGAACTACTTAACCCCAGAGCAATCCGGCTTTCATCCAAATCACTCAACTACAACCGCCATTTTAAAAGTTTGCAATGATATCCAAGCTGGGATGGAACAAGGAAACCTAACTGGAGCATCTTCCTTGATTTTGCCAAAGCCTTTGACACAGTAGACCATGGCATCTTGTTTAAAAAACTTAAAAACTCTGGTATTGGTGATCGCACGCTAACCTGGTTTCAATCATATGTATCCGACCGATGGCAATATGTGTCCATTTCTGGCAGCTCCTCCCTCCCCCTCCCAGTCACTTGCGGTGTACCCCAAGGCTCAATACTCGGCCCCCTGCTATTCACGATATTCATAAATAATCTGATTAACATCTGCAAAGCCTCAACTGTACACATGTACGCAGACGCCACCGTAACCTATACCAGCAAACCAACTCTCCCGCAGCAGGAGGCCGTGCTGCAAGAACAATTCACAGAGGTAGAAAAGTGGATCAAACACAACAAACTTTTTTTAAATAATGACAAAACTGTAACGATGCTCTTTGGAACAAAACCTAAACTACATAAATTGCAATGTGTCAGGACAAAAATCAAATGGCACCTTGACCACAGACACTTCTCTCAAATATCTAGGTATTCATAAACTTACTACCTTGTATAACTCATTCTGCTGCTTTGTGCTACAATGTAATTACATGACCCACCATTGTGACATGTTAAAAGAGCTAAACTGGCCATCGCTGGAGTCTAAACACACCCTTCACCTTTCCAACCTGGTGTTTAAGAGCTTTTCTGGGAAGCTGCCACCCTACCTGAATTGGCTGCTTCCCCCAGCAGTTCCCTCATCCTATAACCTCCGATCAAGGACCAGCACCTTACTTGCAATACCACAATACAAAAAGACAGTGGCTCGATCCTCATTTTCCTACAGAGCACCGCAGTTATGGAATAACCTCCCAGACGCCATCAAATCTTCCCCTAGTCTAAAGTCACTCAAGAGCTCCCTATTAACATACCTCAATACAGAATGCGCCTGTAAACATGTAACACAGTGACTATTTACAGAATGCACCTGTAAACATGTAACACAGTGACTATATACAGAATGCGCCTGTAAACATGTAACACAGTGACTATATACAGAATGCACCTGTAAACATGTAACAGTGACTATATACAGAATGCTCCTGTAAACATGTAACACAGTGACTATATACAGAATGCACCTGTAAACATGTAACACAGTGACTATATACAGAATGCACCTGTAAACATGTAACAGTGACTATATACAGAATGCACCTGTAAACACGTAACACAGTGACTATATACAGAATGCTCCTGTAAACATGTAACACAGTGACTATATACATAATGCGCCTGTAAACATGTAACACAGTGACTATATACAGAATGCACCTGTAAACATGTAACATAGTGACTATATACATAATGCGCCTGTAAACATGTAACACAGTGACTATATACAGAATGCTCCTGTAAACATGTAACACAGTGACTATATACAGAATGCTCCTGTAAACATGTAACATAGTGACTATATACAGAATGCGCCTGTAAACATGTAACACAGTGACTATATACAGAATGCTCCTGTAAACATGTAACATAATGACTATATACAGAATGCGCCTGTAAACATGTAACATAGCGACTATATACAGAATGCACCTGTAAACATGTAACATAGAGACTATATACATAATGCGCCTGTAAACATGTAACATAGTGACTATATACAGAATGCACCTGTAAACATGTAACACAGTGACTATATACAGAATGCGCCTGTAAACATGTAACATAGTGACTATATACAGAATGCACCTGTAAACATGTAACATAGTGACTATATACAGTACATAATGCGCCTGTAAACATTTAACATAGTGACTATATACAGAATGCATAACAAAGGAAGAAGTGTCATCTGCGCTCGTTTCTATGTGTTCCATGTACAACAAAAATTAGGTTTTTGTTTGTTTCAATGGCCATTGCAACGTAAGCTCACTCGCCACTTCAAGGCACCTCTTTAGAGTGGGTACCTAACAATTGTACCAAAAGGCCGCTCTACTGAGCAGCTCCAAGCCCCTCCAGCTGCTTTTCAGCCAAGGAGAGGCAAAGATGGTGGGTTTTATTAATACACGCACCAAACACTTCCCATTTGGGATCAAAAACAAAAACATGGAAAGAGGAACAGCTGCAGAACAACGGACTGGTGTTACAAGCATGATATACATAAATACAGAAAAAATGGCGTCGCGCCCATACTCACCGGAGCGGCAGCAACTGCCAGGAGTAACAGCCTAGTCAATGTATAAAACATAACAAGGAAGAAGTGTCATCTGCGCTCATTTTTGTTGTACATGGAACACATAGAAACGAGCGCAGATGACACTTCTTCCTTGTTATGTTTTATACATTGACTGGGCTGTTACTCCTGGCAGTTGCCGCCGCTCCGGTGAGTATGGGCGCGACGCCATTTTTTCTGTATTTATATATACAGAATGCACCTGTAAACATGTAACACAGTGACTATATACATAATGCGCCTGTAAACATGTAACATAGTGACTATATACAGAATGCGCCTGTAAACATGTAACATAGTGACTATATACAGAATGCACCTGTAAACATGTAACACAGTGACTATATACAGAATGCACCTGTAAACATGTAACACAGTGATTATATACAGAATGCACCTGTAAACATGTAACAGTGACTATATACAGAATGCGCCTGTAAACATGTAACACAGTGACTATATACAGAATGCACCTGTAAACATGTAACAAGGTGACTATATACATAATGCGCCTGTAAACATGTAACATAGTGACTATATACATAATGCGCCTGTAAACATGTAACACAGTGACTATATACAGAATGCACCTGTAAACATGTAACACAGTGACTATATACAGAATGCACCTGTAAACATGTAACATAATGACTATTTGCTACTTATTTATTTTCTGGGTTAATCTGTATATTTGTGTTTTTAATATCTTGCATTTTATTACTTTCAGGGTTATTCAGAGAGAGGTGAAAAGCAGGAGAATGACTGGAGAATGAAAAATTCTAGGTCAAAATAGCAGATTTGGAAAGTGAGATGAAAGGGAGAATTTTTCTGGTTTGGCTATTTTGACCTAGAATTTTTCATTCTCCAGTCATTCTCCTGCTTTTCACCTCTCTCTGAATAACCCTGACAGTGTTTCTGTAACAATTCAATGTTCTTGATTCCAGGACAAACTGAAAACCAGAGAAATTTCAATGTGTCCGTCCTGGGGAAATACTTTATAAATAAATAACTTCTACAATCCATAGTCAGAGGACCTAGCGTGTCCATGGGTTTGGTGGTTTGTACCACTGGACTGGAGATCAGAACCCCCCCTTCCTACACAATACCGATGGTGGAATGATGGACGAGCCAGTGTGGGGTATGTATGACTTCAGAAGTTTGGGACTGGTTGAGGAGACCTCCACAAACTTTGCAGATTTAATTCTGGAGAACGACTAAATCGAGTGAAGGTTGGAGGAGATTCGACTCAAGAACAAGACATCTGTAAAAAGATAAAAGAGGTAATGAAGAAATCGCCGTGTTCCTCTGGTTTTTCTTTTGAATAATAATAAATGGTTTTGGGTACATCAAGGTCCACATAGATAAAAAAAAACTCGTGATGGAGAAGGAGGAATTGTTTAATCAACCATTATCTTTAACCAGAAGCTTAGAGACCAAAAACCCTCCAAAGCCATATCAGTTTCCAGCACGATTCCACCGAACACGCGCAAAACCCTATAAAACGCGAAACCCCGGGCTCTGAGTACAGAAGATCACTCATAGCATCTTGATCGAAGAGCTGCTCCCACCATGCTGCCTTACTTGTTGATAGCCTTGGCTCTGGCTGACACGGCCATGGGTGAAGTTATTGCAAAGTTTGCAAACTGCCAGAATAGCTTCTATGCCTCAATTCCACCAAACGGATTCCAAAACCTCTCCAACCAGGCTTCTATTGTCAACCTCTGCTTGAAGTATCCAAAAAACCGCAACCCTTTCTATGCCGCCCTGTACCACAAGATGTACCACTACCCTCTATACTCTGCGTACATCTCGAGTGGCTTCGGACAAAGAGCAAGTCCGACATCCCTTTTGGAGCCCCAGGTAAGAAACCGTCACACCCTACTATGCTACAAATATCAGCTGTTTCTCACATGGCATGAGGTTACAACTAGGAGGTGATGGAGGAAAGTCCACTCCACCACTGCCAGCAAGCCTGACCATAGAGTGGGGTAACCAGTGCCAACCACGACAGAAATAGAGGGGCACATTCCCAGCACATACACCTCCCATGTAAGCGAGGCCAGGAGCGAGGCATGTGCCACCACTTCGGGTCTCAGAAACAGGGTTTGGCCATTGAATTCATGACTCGGTCACGATTCAGCGTACAGGGTTGCAAGTTCGAGCCCAACGTGCAGTGATAAAGTGGAGTAGACAGATATTCAGAGGTATAAATGGATAAAGGTTTATTAAACAAGACACAATAGGAATAAAACAAAAGCAATAGGGGATAAGATAAATATAAGAGGTGGCTGGACGAGACAGGAAATAGGCTGGACACTGGATACACTAACACAGGATAAAAAGAAAAGGGGCAGGAAGAGGGCTGACTGATAAACACTAAAGGGGTTATTCAGAGAGCACCAAAATGTCATCGACATTTCGGTGCTCTCTCGATCCTCGCAGTTCAGGGAATCAAATTCCCCGACCCTGTGGTATATTCAGCATTCACCGCAGGGTCCCCGAAGTGCAGGGAAAAGCTGCTGAATGCCGCCGATTTTTTTAAAAAAAAGAAAAGAAGCAAAACCACCAAAATTATCGGATCCGCTGCTGCAAACCCGCCAAAATGCAATATTTTGTACATTGAAACCTATGGGATTCTCCCGATTAAACCTGCCGAATGAAACCACCGAACATTAGTGCAGCGGCATTGTTTGCTTTATATGTAAAAGCATATATTGCCTCGGCCGCAGAACTGAGAAAATAAATAAATGTTGCATTTACTTTTTCTCAATTTTTAATTTTTTCCCAATACATGGTCATGTTTGTATCATAGTAAAGACCAGACTCTGACCTTTCCAATGACACCTCACATATCCTAGTGCGCTGTACAATTCAGCTCCGCACTTGCTGGCAGTGTAGGAAATGAGTAGGTGAGTTAGCGCAGCATCACTGTGCACTTTATAATTGTAAACTGAATAATACCACTTCTGTCTGTCTCCTTATTTCATCTCGCCTTAGTGTGTGTGTCTCGCTATTTCCTCTCACCCACATGCCTGTCTCCTCATTCCCTCTCCCCCACATCTGTCTCCTCATTTCCTCTCACCCTCGTGCCCATCTCGCTATTTCCTCTCACCCACATGCCTTGTTCCTCATTTCCTCTCACCCACATGCCTGTCTCATTTCCTTTCACCTACATGCCTGTCTCATTTCCTCTCACCCACATGCTTGTCTCCTCATTTCCTCTTGCCCTCGTGCCTGTCTCCTCATATCCTCTTGCCCTTGTGCCAGTTTCTTCATTTCGCCTCGTCCTCGTGCCCCTCTCATGTAATCTCTCGCCCACTTGCCTGTTTCCTCATATCTTCTCGACCTTGTGCTTGTCTCCTCATTTTTGCCGCGGGAGGCGGGGCTTAGTACAGACACATAATATATGATTGAAAGGAATAACCGAGTTGTTTGTGTTGTGTGATCAGCACACATTGACATCACAGTTACAGAGCATGAAGGCACCTTCATTTAAGAAGTCTTCTCCTGAGAGCTTCACGCACATTGTCATACCCAGTTCTTGGCTTTGCTCTGTAACATGTGAGTGATGACACACAGCCGCGTGCACGGGCCTCGGTTACTGTATCTGAGTTGTGATAGGAGGTGAGGATGTCACTCCACTCCCTGATACTCATGGAATCCCTCTCTCTTTCAGCTGGTCAGTCCTAGTCTTCCTCCATACATGATGACTCTGCAGGACTTAGTAAAAGCCATCGATGCAGATACCACCATTCAAGGAGATCCCATCACGTTGATCAGAAACTCACAAGCTGTAAATTCAGACTATGAGAACACCAGCTACAACAAAGGTCAACTGAACCCCGACGTTCAACATCTCCCAGGACCAGCACAAGATGCCACATACACCCTGGCCAACATCGTCCCCATGAACTCCGCACTAAACAGCGGCCAGTGGAGGCTCTATGAGGATAGCATTAGGAATCTTACCCTTACCTGTACGACGATGTATGTGATTACCGGAGCGGTGAATGGAGAAACCTGGATCAGCAATAATCGAGTTAATGTTCCCAGTCACATCTGGAGCGCGTACTGCTGCGTGGATGCAAATAATATCCCAATCAGCACACAGGGAGTCTGGGCATCGAATAATGCAGACAATGTCAATAGAGTCACTATCCCAAACCTGCAGTCATGGCTCAACGGCCAACTGGGAGTCAACATCAACTTATTCCAAAATAACTGCACCTAGTCCAGGTCTCACACGCGAGGTGGTTCCTCCATCACAGACCAATCCTGTGCTTTCTCTTCCGCCGCGTCTGTGTATCACCCCGATATCACTTATAGGGCCAGCCTGGACCCAGTACCTGAGCCCCGCAGAGCTGCTCCGCTCCCCGTGTAACCCCAGTGTCGTCATGTGACCCGCAGAGCTGCTCCGCTCCCCATGTAACCCCAGTGTACCTGTGCCCCGCAGGGCTGCTCTGCTCCCCGTGTAACCCCAGTGTACCTGTGACCCGAAGAGCTGCTCCACTCCCCGTGTATCCCCAGTGTACCTGTGCCCCGCAGAGCCGCTCCGCTCCCCGTGTAACCCCAGTGTACCTGTGACCCGAAGAACTGCTCCACTCCCCGTGTATCCCCAGTGTACCTGTGCCCCGCAGAGCCGCTCCGCTCCCCGTGTAACCCCAGTGTCGTCCTGTGTTAAGTGCTTTGCTGTTAAACCGCGGAGAAGCCGCTTCATCCTGTGAGGAAACTTCCATTAAAGCTTATTCATGCAACTTCCCGGTGTGCTGGTGTTTTGTCTGAATCCTGATACGCAGATACACACTGACACACACAGACACACACACACACACAGACACGCACTGTCAGGTCCCTCGCCGCAGACGCCACAAAAGGCCCTGATATGGGTCTGAGCCAGGGGTAATTAACCTCATGGATACATATATGGGAAATACTGGGCTGGAGGATGGGGACTGGATGAAGGCGAGGGCTAGATAGGAAACCTGTAATGGGACAGAACAGGGAAGTTGATGGCTCAGACCCATATCAGGGCCTTTTGTGGTGTCTGCGGCGAGGGACCTGACACGCACAGACACACACTGACAGACACACACACACAGACAACACGCACAGACACACACGCACAGACACACACGCACAGACACACACGCACAGACACACACACAGGGTTATCCAAAGAGATTCGAAAAGTCATCGCACGTTCAGTGACTTTTCGTTCCCTGCACTTCGGGGCAATTCGGCGATCCTATTTCACCGACCCTGTGGTGTATTCAGCAAGCACCGCAGGCAGTGGCGGAAGAACCAGGGTCGCAGCGGTCGCACTTGCAACCAGGCCCTGGCATTCCACCACTGGAGGGGGGCCCAGCGCCGCTGCCAGATTCCTTCAATCAGCACCAGAATCTGGGAGCAGCGCTGCCGGACGTTCTTATCCTTATGAGCAGCCGCTGGCTTGCAGCTTGGCCGCTCGCGTGGGATGGGAACAACCTGACCAGCGCGCGAGTTCTCACGAGAACTCGGCTGCGCTGGTCAGGTGGTTCCCGGCGAGCGGCCAAGCTGCATCATGAAAGTGGCCGCTCCCAGGGAGAAGAACAGCGCAGGGCAAGGTGAGCGCTGGGGGCAAATACATCCATGAGCTGGGGGCAAATATATCCATGATCTGGGGGCAATATATATCCATGAGTTGGGGGCAGTATATCCATGAGCTGGGGGCAATATATATCCATGAGCTGGGGGCAATATATCCATGATCTGGGGGCAATATATATCCATGAGCTGGGGGCAATATATCAATGAGCTGGGGCAATATATATCCATGATCTGGGGGCAAATATATCCATGTGTGAGCTGGGGAAAATATATCCATGTGTGAGCTGGGGGCAATATATAATCCATGTGAGAGATGGGGCAATATATAATCCATGTGATCTGGGGCAAATATATCCATGTGTGAGCTGGGGGCAAATATACCCATGTGTGAGCTGGGGGCAAATACATACCATGTGTGAGCTGGAGCAATATATACCATGTGTGAGCTGGAGCAATATATACATGTGAGCTGGGGGCAATATATCCATGTGTGAGCTAGGGCAATATATACTCATGTGTGAGCTGGGGGCAATATATACCATGCATGAGCTGGGGCAATATATACCATGCGTGAGCTGGGGCAATTTATACCATGCGTGAGCTGGGGCAATATATACCCATGTGTGAGCTGGGGCAATAAATTCATGTGTGAGCTGGGGCAATATATCCGTGTGAGCTGGGGCAATATATAGCCATTTGTGAGCTGGGGCAATATATCCTTGTGAGCTGGGGCAATATATATCCATGTGTGAGCTGGGGAAATATATCCACGTGAGCTGGGGCAATATATATCGATTTGTGAGCTGGGGCAATATATCCATGTGTAAGCTGGGGCAATATATCCGTGTGAGCTGGGGCAATATATATCCATGTGTGAGCTGGGGCAATACAGTCAGGTCCAGAAATATTGGGACATCGACACAATTCTAACATCTTTGGCTCTATACACCACCACAATGGAGTTGGAATGAAACAAACACAATGTGCTTTAACTGCAGACTGTCAGCTTTAATTTGAGGGTATGTACATCCAACTCAGGTGAACGGTGTAGGACTTACAGCAGTTTGCAGATGTGCCCCCACTTGTTAAGGGACCAAAGGTAATGGGACAGAATAATAATCATAAATCAAACTTTCCCTTCTTAATACTTGGTTACAAATCCTTTGCAGTCAATCACAGCCTGAAGTCTGGAACACATAGACATCACCAGACGCTGGGTTTCATCCCTGGTGATGCTCTCCCGGACCTCTACTGCAACTGTCTTCAGTTCCTGCTTGTTCTTGGGGCATTTTCCCTTCCGTTTTGTCTTCAGCAAGTGAAATGCATGCTCAATGGGATTCAGGTCAGGTGATTGACTTGGCCATTGCATAACATTCCACTTCTGTCCCTTCAAAAACTCTTTGCTTGCTTTTGCAGTATGTTTTGGGTCATTGTCCATCTGCACTGTGAAGCAACGTCCAATGAGTTCTGCAGCATTTGGCTGAATGTGAGCAGATAATATTGCCCGAAACACTTCAGGATTCATCCTGCTGCTTTTGTCAGCCGTCACATCATCAATAAATACAAGAGAACCAGTTCCATTGGCAGCCATACATGCCCACGCCATGACACTACCACCACCATGCTTCACTGATGAGGTGGTATGCTTCGGATCATGAGCAGTTCCTTTCCTTCTCCATACTCTTCTCTTCCCATCACTCTGGTACAAGTTGATCTTGGTCTCATCTGTCCATAGGATCTTGTTCCAGAACTGTGAAGGCTTTGTTAGGTGTTGTTTGGCAAACTCTAATCTGGCCTTCCTGTTTTTGAGGCTCACCAATGGTTTACATCTTGTGGTGAACCCTCTGTATTCACTCTGGTGAAGTCTTCTCTTGATTGTTGACATTGACACACATACACCTACCTCTGGAGAGTGTTCTTGATCTGGCCAACTGTTGTGAAGGGCGTTTTCTTCACCAGGGAAAGAATTCTTCTGTCATCCACCACAGTTGTTTTCCGTGGTCTCCCGGGTCTTTTGGTGTTGCTGAGCTCACCGGCGCGTTCCTTCGTTTTGAGAATGTTCCAAACAGTTGTTTTGGCCACGCCATCTCTCTGATGGGTTTGTTTTGGGTCCTGATGGGTTGTCTTCAGCCTAATGATGGCTTGCTTCACTGATAGTGACAGCTCTTTGGATCTCATCTTGAGAGGTGACAGCAACAGATTCCAAATGCAAATAGCACACTTGAAATGAACTCTGGGCCTTTTATCTGCACATTGTAATTGGGGTAATGAGGGAATATCACACACCTGGCCATGAAACAGCTGAGAAGCCAATTGTCCCATTACCTTTGGTCCCTTAACAAGTGGGAGGCACATCTGCAAACTGCTGTAAGTACTACACCGTTCACCTGAGTTGGATGTACATACCCTCAAATTAAAGTTGACAGTCTGCAGTTAAAGCAGATTGTGTTTGTTTCATTCCAACTCCATTGTGGTGGTGTATAGAGCCAAAGATGTTACAATTGGGTCCATGTCCCAATATTTCTGGACCTGACTTTATATCCGTGTGAGCTGGGGCAATATATATCCATGTGTGAGCTGGGGCAATATATATCCATGTGTGAGCTAGGGGCAATACATATCCATGTGTGCTGGGGCAATAAATCCATGTGAGCTGGAGGCAGTACTATCTTTTATATATTGCAGGGAAAAAAAAGTAAAAATATAGATAGTTTGGGGGGGAGGGGGCTCTTCATGGATTCTTGCAATGGGGTCCTCAGGTTTCTAGTTACGTCACTGACCGCAGGGCCGCCATAGTGCAGGGAAAACCTGTTGCAAAACCAAAGAACACTCACCGCAAAACCCGGCGAACACTATTCGAACACTCACCAAGACCCGCAGAAACAGCTGGATTAACCACACCGGAAAAACCCAACTAGCTGCCGATCACAGCGCAGAGCAGCTGCCGGAAAAACCTGACACTGCAGACGAACGAGGTGAAAAAAAAAAAAAACAGTACGATTGAAAGTTTGAAAAGTGAAACGCTGTTTGCAAGAAAACTACTGAACGAAAATGTTTGGAATTTACATATAAAATCCAATGAATGATAATAAAAAGGTCTGTTACAGAAAAAAGAAAAACCGGTGAAAAAAAAAAAAAACGGAAAGTAGTTTGACAAAAAATTCCAAAAAATTCTTAAATGATCCTAAAAAAAAATCTAAAAAACTAGACTTTTTGCTGTAGAATTTTATAATAAACGGTTTATTAGATATTGGATTAAAACGGGAATATTTTTAACTTTGAAGCCTATGGGATTCGCCTGAATAAACCTGTCGAATGAAACCACTGAACAGCAGGGCAATTCGGCAACTTTTCACTGCTGGTTTTTGTTCTCTGAATAGACGAAGCATTGCTTCTCTATGGGGATTCACTGCCCTCGAACAGACACCGAACAGGCACCGTATGTGCAGGCAGTTTGCCAGGATTTGGCGAACTGCCTGCTCTCTGGATAGCCGAATGGCCAAGAAATGTCACCGTTCGCTGAAATTCAGCGTAGAAACATAGAAACATAGAAAAATGTGGGCAGATAAGAACCTTTCGGCCCATCTAGTCGCCCAATTACATGGATACTTTACCTGTATTTATCTTTTGTTTAGGATAGCCTTATGCCTATCCCATGCCTGCTTAAATTCAATTACTGTTTTGGCCTCTACCACTTCTACTGGAAGACTGTTCCATGTATCCACCACCCTCTCAGTAAAATAATGCTTCCTGATGTTACTTTTAAACCTTTGCCCCTCTAATCTAAGACTATGTCCTCTTGTTTTGCTATTTTGTTTCCTTTTAAATATACTCCCTTCCTCTACCTCTACATTTCGGCGACTGTTCATCTCTCTTTGAATAACCCCCACAGACACACACATTCCCAACACACAAAGCAAGTGCACAGCATTTTTTTCTCATTTCGTTTCGGGACGTTCGTTATTTTACTTCAATTCGTAATGTCAGGCGACCGGTTATCGTTTTCTGATGACTTCGTTTTGCATTTTTCTGAGTTATTCCGTATTTTGGGTTGATTTGTATTTTGTTTTTTATTAGTTATTTCAGAATGTGAAACAGATCACTACTAATAAAATGAAAATACCAGCCGGCAAACCTTTAGTTTTTTCACTTGCAGCAAAATGTTTCTTTACTTATTTATTTGTTAGGGTTTTTATAGGTATTATTTTGGGTTAAATTTTAAGTTTCCTAATTTATTTTAAAGAAACGAGGCTTTTTTTTCTCCCCCATAGGTTTCAATGTAAAAAAAATAGAGTTTTTAATCAAATATTTATTAAACCTTTACATTTTTTCACTTGCAGCAAAAAAGTCATTTTGTTTCTTTATTTTTGAAAATTATAATTTTATTATATTTTATACCGGGATACAGAAAAAAATTACAAACAGGTCTGTACAATGTCAAGTGTTCACAGTACAGAAGCCCAGAGTAGCGCTTCAAACCGGATCATGCACCATTCCCTTTACAAGCGAGCCACCCCGGCAGCCGGCGTAGCCATCCATCTCGCCCCAACACTCCCATAGGACTCCATTGACATATTATGTACACTGCTTAACCATGTATAAATCCCACAATTCCCACGGGTCGTGTTTAGGAGGCGAAAAATCCAGTAATTGAGTGGCTAAGCTATCATAGCCTCAAAACCTTTCCAGGTGAGATTCTAAACTCGCAACAGTGGGGGCGCACCACCTTCCAATTCCTAGCTATCAACAGCATAACAGAGGATAGACCATGGGACAGCATTCTAGTTTGCTGCCGAGAGCGCACCGAGCTCCACAACCCTAGTAGTGCAAAGTCAGGTGTTTGTTAATTAATTTTTTTAGGCATTTTTTGGGTGAAATTTTAAGTTTCCTCAGTTATTTTAATGAAACGAGGCTTATTTTCCCTTATATCCCCGTTTTTATTAACCCCTTAAGGACCGCGGACGTACCATGTACGTCACGGCCGCGGGTCTCTTTTAGACCCGCTGACGTACATGGTACGTCTTGCGGTCTTTTGAGCGCTGGAAGCGATCGGATCGCTTCCAGCAGCTCAAACGCCATTGCAGGCTGCCTGGGAGTCCAGGCATCCGTGCAATGGCGGTTAGAAGTGCCGGGGCCCCTTGTGATCGCTCCCCGGGAGCGATCAACATCCGGTTTTTACCCGGAAAGGTGCCCCGCACTTCTACAGAGCGCTGGAAGCGATCGGTATCGCTTCCAGCTGCTCTGAGTATATTGCAGGGATGCCTCGACATCGAGGCATCCTTGCAATATGGTTACCTGCCGCCGGTCCGTCCGTGATCGCTCCCCCCGAGCGATCACTTCCGGTAGCGGCAGGAAGTACTGAGTGCCACGAGGTATCGTGGCACTCAGGACAAAAAAGATCACATAAGTGATCAGGTGCTCTGCTGGGTGCCTCGAGGGATCAAGGCACCCAGCAGACTAAGTGTAAAAAAAAAGTGTAAAAAAAGAAAAATAAATAAATAAAAATGAATAAAATAAAAGTGACAGCCAAGATGGCGCTGCCCTTCTAAGGGCAGGGTCATCTTGGGGCTGTGTGGGATGTTCCTAGCCTGCCTCATCAGAGAGGCAGGCTAGCAACATCCAATCAGAAGTTATAAAAAATCTAAATAAAATTTCTAATTTGTCAGGTCAGGTCAATATTTTGTAAATATTGGCTCTGACCTCTGTGATTCTCCCTCCCTCTCCTCACTTGTGTTTTGGGGAGCGAGAGAGAGAGATCAGATTTGACAGGTTAGAGATTTTAGGTAGATTTAGTGAGATTAGAAAAATTGAGGCAGATTTAGAGAGATTTTAGGGAGATTTAGAATAATGGAGGCAGGTTTAGAGGGATTTAGGTGTTTATTTGTTATTTCTTGTGAAACCCAACGGTTCTTTTGAGAACCAATAACCCGCTTATATATATATAATAATTATAAAATTTTATAATCTATTATATATAATGTCTGAGAGTGTGTACAGCGCCGAGGAGGCATATGCCATCCTGACGTCAGAGTCTGAGGCATCTGCGTCGGACTCTGACCCAGATTTTGACCCCGCTAAGTGCTCAGAGACATCGCTAGATACATCATCTACGCTGGCTGATGTATCTCCTAGTGATGTTTCTGATGCAGATCCTGGGCCACCACCTGCCAGCAGGAGACGCACAGCTCCAGCTGAGGAGTGGGTAGTGCCTCATCGCCAGAGGCCAGATATCCCTCCTTTCACGGCAAATCCTGGCATCAATATTGATGTTGCAGGATTTACCGCCACACAGTTTTTGCAGGTGTTTATGGGGGATGATTTGTTGGGCCACATTGTTGCCCAATCAAATCTGTATGCCCATCAGCATTGTGCTGCGAAGCCAGACTCCTACTTGGCAAGGCAGCAATGGACCCCGCTGTCATGCGGACTGGGCTTGGATTGTATGTGTGTGCCTAGTTTGCAGTGAGCGGCAATGAATTATGCAGGTTGAGGGGTCAAAACAAAAATATTTATTATTAAATAAACAAAAACAGCAGAAATAAATGAATTGCTTCGCTGAGCAGAAAAAGGGAGGAAAAATACTAAACAGGAAACAGAATATACTGAACTGATAATTGATAAAGTCCAGGGCAAGGTCTCCAGATAAAGGATAAGGCAATCTCGTGGTCGTGGTATCAAGCAGAAGTCGAGGAATACAGAAAGCAGAATTATCAAAAGTCCATAGCCAGGGCTCATACACGTTGAATCCAAAAAGGGGGTATTAGCAAAAATTATGAGGGTTACCGGTATATCAGAGGTAGGAAAGTTCACAGGAGGGTTCCAGATAGGTGGTCCAGAGGGTATGACCGGTATCAATTCCAGAGGGTATACAGCACAAGGAGTTTCCAAAAGCAGGTCAGCAAGGTACAAAGTCCAGACTTCAATGAGGCAGTCAAGATCAAGGGGAGTGACCTCCTTATATACAGAATTGATGGGAAACAGGTGCTTGATTAGTATGCATTTAGAATCTAAGTCCAGAACCGAGCATGGGAAAACAAAACAAAGTCCTGGAATCTGCATGAATCATGCAAAAAATAAAAACAAAAAGGTGCATCAGAGGGTCAGGGGGAAAGACCGTGACAGCACCCAGGTGGAGCATGACACCCACTAGATGTGCCAGAATTTCTGAAATTCTGGGCACTTACTATGTTGATGGGCATCATAAAGAAGCCCTCAATTCGCTCCTACTGGAGCAGTAGCCCCATCTGCTCTACCCCCATTTACCCCCAATCAATGTCACGTAGAAGGTATGAAAACATTTTGCGTTTCATGCACTTCAGTGACAACAGCCTGTGCCCTCCTAGAGAGCATCCCCAGTTTGACAGGCTGTATAAAATCCGCCCCCTCATTACCCACTTCGCCGCCAGGTTTGCAGAGGCTTATACACCTGGAAGGAATATCTGTGTGGATGAATCCCTAATGAAATACAAGGGAAGGCTGGGATTCAAGCAGTATATTCCTTCCAAACGCTCCAGGTATGGAGTGAAGGTGTATAAGCTCTGTGACAGCGAGAGTGGGTATACTCAGGCCTTCCGGGTGTACGAGGGAAAGGATAGAAGCCTTGACCCACCAGGTTGCCCAGAACACATGGGAACCAGTGGCAAGATTGTGTGGGACCTACTTTTTCCCCTGATGAACAAAGGGTACCACTTGTATGTTGATAATTTTTATACGAGTGTCCCTTTGTTCAAGCTGCTGTATTGTTTTGATACAGTAACATGCGGTACTATTCGCAAGAACCGCGTAGGTTTCCCAGCACAGCTTGTCCGCACCCGGCTAAAAAGGGGGGAGTCCTCAGCTCTGCGCCAAGAGGAGCTGTTGGCGGTCAAGTACAGAGACAAGAAGGATATATACCTTCTATCCACCATCCACACTGAGAGGTCTGTGGAGGTCTCTGTACGTGGCAGAGCTGAGCGCATCAGGAAGCCAGTGTGCATCAAAGACTATAACCGGCATATGGGTGGGGTTGATCTGGCAGATCAGCTGCTCCAGCCCTACCAGATTATGCGGAAGTCAAGGGCCTTGTACAAAAAGGTTGCAATTTACCTGATGCAAATTGCAACCCACAATGCCTTTTTGCTCTGCAAAAAGGCAAACCCCGGAGTGACGCTGTCCTTTTTCCAGTTTCAGCTCCAGGTCACTTCGGGGTTTTTGTACCAGGATGCACCTGCTCCCCGGGCGGTGATGGGGGACAGAGTTGGGGCTACACATTTTATTTATAAAATCCCCCTACTGAGGGCAAAAACAAAACCCCAAAAAAGATGCAGGGTGTGTTTCAAGAGGGGGCAGAGGAGAGACACAACCTGTTTCTGCCCAGAATGCCCTGGACAACCCGGTCTGTGTCTTGGGGACTGTTTCAAGATATATCACACTGTGCGTGATCTGTGATTTTTTTTTTTCCTTTCTATTTTTCTCACACTCCAGTTAGTTAGTTCAGTTTAGTTTTTTTTTCTTTTACTGCACCAGACTTTTACATTTTATTCCTACATTTTTATGTTCTACAATTGGTGCTGTATTTTGCCAAACTCTTTGCACACCTATGCATGGGGGGCATGGGTGTACTCAGGAGACCTTGCAGAAAACAACCTGGAGAGTTTTCATGCAGTAACAAACAACAGTGTCTCCTAAATCACAGTCCAAATCTAATGTTGGCGTAAAATTAAAAATTGAAAAATTACCGCCACACACCTTCTGAAATGTTTTGGGCTAAAACCGTTGCATCCATGGCATCAAAGCACTCCATATGCAATACCTTGGGGTGTCAACATAACAAATATAAACAATTTTCTGGCAATAATTCAAACTGGGGTATGCGGTAGACCCAAAACCAAAGCTAGGCCTAGCTGAAGAAATATCTCAATTTCAACTCCAATGACAAAGTCAGAAAAATTGTATTTGAACCTTCCCAAAATCCTGGCAAACCTATGCATGGGGGGCATGGGTGTACTCAGGAGACCTTGCAGAAAACAACCTGGAGAGTTTTCATGCAGTAACAAACAACAGTGTCTCCTAAATCACAGTCCAAAACTGATGTGGGTGTGAAAATGAAAAATGACCACCAAACTGTATCCAATTTGTTTGGTGCAAACGATGCATCCATAGCATAAAAACACTCCATTTACAATACTTTGGGGTGTTAGCTTACCAAATATATGCACATTCATAAAACTGGGGTATGTAAAAAGGCCCCTAAAAAGAAGATAAGCAAAGAAGATACTGTATGTCAAATTAGAAAATTGACAAGCACATGTCAAAGATTGGCGTAGCACCCCAAAAACAACAGAACAAATCTATATATGGGTGGTATCACTTTACTCAGAAGATGTTGCTGAACATATTTTGGGGTGTTTTGTGGCAGTAACCCATAACTGGATTTGACAATTCATGCCTAAAGTACAATGTGTGTGAAAAAATAACACAAAAAGTGACTACCTGAAAGTTTGACATAGAGCTAGTGCATGGAAAGTGTTAAAATACAACTCTTTGAAGCACCCCAGGGTGTGCCCTTTCTAAAAATATATGGTTTGATGGGGGTAAATTACTTTGGCCGGCTTCAAAAATGTCCCAAATAGGACATGGGTGCATGATGACGAAATGTGAAAATTCCAAGTTGGAAAACTGAAATGCGCACCCCCCAAATAAGGCCTATTAGCCCCCAAATGACCCGACATACCTATACATGGGTGGTATCAATTTACTCAGAAGATGTTGCTGAACATATTTTGGGGTGCTTTTTGGCAGTAAACCTTAAAGTTCACAGTACATGTATTCTTAAATTGCGTTCAAAAAAAAAAAATCACCAAAAATTTTTTTTTTCAAACCTTGGCATAGATTTGTGGTAAAATGGTTTGCATGGAAAGAGTCAAAATACCACAAGTTTAATACCTTGATTTGTGTACTTTAAAAAAAATATGTATATGTGGAGGGTTATTCAGGAATTAGTGACAGATATCAGTGTTACAATGTCACTAGCACTAGTTTTAAAAGTAAACCCTTTGTAAATGGCAAAGTGCTACTTGCACTTATTGTTGCATAAGATAAGGAGCAAAGCGAGGAATATGTAAACATTGGGTATTGCTAAACTCAGAACTAAATTTAGAAACTACTAAGGAATTAAAAAAAAATTGACAGTTGTTGATACATAAGAAATTTTGGGGGTCAAAGTTCGAAAAAGTGGTGTTTTTTCAATTTTTTTGTCATATTTCACATTTTTTTTTATAGTAAATTATATGAAATGATGAAAAAAATGGTATCTTTATAAAGTCCATTTAATGACGAGAAAAACAGTGTAAAATATGTGTGGGTTACATAAACGAGTAAGAGGAAAATTTGACGTAAACACAAACAGCGCAGAAACGTAAAAACAGCAGCGGTCACTAAAGGACGGATTTGTGTAAATCCGCCCGGTCACTAAGGGGTTAAATACTAGCCGTTAAGCCTGCCCGGAGGGCAGTCTATTGTTGTTGTCGCCAGCTCAGAATCCGTGTCCACAAATTTGTTTTTCAATGTCCTATCCAAGAGCATCTCTCTATATAAATGCGTCTGTCGCCATCCCGCTGCGGCCGACTTTGCGAACTCCCACCCTACGTAAGTTTGGGAGCGAGATGACGTTGGGACGGCTGCTTTCCTCCCTCTCCCAGTGTGTCTGCGGGGGGGGGGTGCTGGGACGCTGCCGGGAGGGAGTTCGCAAGCCGGCTGCAGCGTCCCAGCACTCCGCGCCCCCCCCCCCACAGACACACTGGGACAGGGAGGAAAGCAGACGTCCCAGCGTCATCTCCTTCCCAAAACTCATGTAGGGAGGGAGGTTTCGCCGCGGGAGACAGTGACAGCGATGCTGTTCTGGCTCTCCTGGATGCGCGCACAGACGACGGATAGAGGCTGCGCTCGCATCTGGCGTCTGTCCGAAGCTGCGCATTCGGTTTCAGTTGGTTGCGCACGCAGCCAACTGAAACCGGATGCGCGGCGACAGACAAATGATTTTATAGCTATAGATTTATTCAACCTTTAATTTTTTCGAAGAAAGGGTTAATACTGAGAAGAAACACCTATTACAAATGAGCAGCACACACCACCCTGATATCCTCACACACCACCCTGATATCCTCACACACCACCCTGATATCCTCACACACCACCCTGATATCCTCACACCCCCCCTGATATCCTCACACACCACCCTGATATCCTCACACACCCCCCTGATATCCTCACACACCACCTGATATCCTCACACACCCCCTGATATCCTCACACACCACCCTGATATCCTCACACACCACCCTGATATCCTCACACACCACCCTGATATCCTCACACATCACCCCCTGATATCCTCACACACCACCCTGATATCCTCACACACCACCCTGATATCCTCACACACCACCCTGATATCCTCACACATCACCCTGATAATCCTCACACACCACCCTGATATCCTCACACACCACCCTGATATCCTCACACACCCCCCTGATATCCTCACACACCACCCTGATATCCTCACACACCACCCTGATATCCTCACACACCACCCTGATATCCTCACACACCACCCTGATATCCTCACACACCACCCTGATATCCTCACACACACACTGATATCCTCACACACAACTGATATCCTCACACACCCCCCTGATATCCTCACACACCACCCTGATATCCTCACACACCACCCTGATATCCTCACACACCACCCTGATATCCTCACACACCCCCCTGATATCCTCACACACCACCCTGATATCCTCACACACCACCCTGATATCCTCACACACCCCCTGATATCCTCACACACCACCCTGATATCCTCACACACCACCCTGATATCCTCACACACCACCCTGATATCCTCACACACCACCGTGATATCCTCACACACCCCCCTGATATCCTCACACACCACCCTGATATCCTCACACACCACCCTGATATCCTCACACACCCCCCTGATATCCTCACACACCACCCTGATATCCTCACACACCACCCTGATATCCTCACACCCCCCTGATATCCTCACACACCACCCTGATATCCTCACACACCACCCTGATATCCTCACACACCACCCTGATATCCTAACACACACCGTGATATCCTCACACACCACCCTGATATCCTCACACACCACCCTGATATCCTCACACACCACCCTGATATCCTCACACACCACCCTGATATCCTCACACACCACCCTGATATCCTCACACACCACCCTGATATCCTCACACACCACCCTGATATCCTCACACACCACCCTGATATCCTCACACACCACACTGATATCCTCACACACCACCCTGATATCCTCACACACCACCCTGATATCCTCACACACCACCCTGATATCCTCACACACCACCCTGATATCCTCACACACCACCCTGATATCCACTCACACCACCCTGATATCCTCACACACCACCCTGATATCCTCACACACCACCCTGATATCCTCACACACCACCCTGATATCCTCACACACCACCCTGATATCTCACACACCACCCTGATATCCACTCACACCACCCTGATATCCTCACACACCACCCTGATATCCTCACACCCCCCCTGATATCCTCACACACCACCCTGATATCCTCACACACCACCCTGATATCCTCACACACCACCCTGATATCCTCACACACCACCCTGATATCCTCACACACCACCCTGATATCCTCACACACCACCCTGATATCCTCACACACCCCCTGATATCCTCACACACCACCCTGATATCCTCACACACCACCCTGATATCCCCTCACACCACCCTGATATCCTCACACACCACCCTGATATCCTCACACACCACCCTGATATCCTCACACACCACCCTGATATCCTCACACACCACCCCGATATCCACTCACACCACCCTGATATCCTCACACACCACCCTGATATCCTCACACACCACCTGATATCCTTACACACCACCCTGATATCCTCACACACCCTGATATCCTCACACACCCCTGATATCCTCACACACCACCCTGATATCCTCACACACCACCCTGATATCCTCACACACCACCCTGATATCCTCACACACCACCCTGATATCCTCACACACCACCCTGATATCCTCACACACCACCCTGATATCCTCACACACCACCCTGATATCCTCACACACCACACTGATATCCTCACACACCACCCTGATATCCTCACACACCACCCTGATATCCTCACACACCACCCTGATATCCTTACACACCACCCTGATATCCTCACACACCCCCTGATATCCTCACACACCACCCTGATATCCTCACACACCACCCTGATATCCTCACACACCCCCCTGATATCCTCACACACCACCCTGATATCCTCACACACCACCCTGATATCCACTCAAATCCGAAAAAATCAATACAAAAACAGAAGGTGGTGTCGCGCTAAGTATTTAGGAATAAAACGGTAAGAAACATACAAATTGTCTCAATTATACCAATCCTTATGAACAAAATAAAAAGAAAAAAAGAAAAAAGGAGGGGAAGAAAAATACTTCTATTTCTCTCTTCTCTTGTCAAAAAAAGCCCGTTTGGATAACTTCAAATCCTGCTGGAAAAAGGGGTTCGTATTTCCCAATCCTTTTCAAACAGAAACCACTTCTTGGCAATTCATATCCGATGGAATATATATATCTCAAAAAAAGGAGAGAGTATTGATAGTGTTATAGCCTTTATTAAACGGGTGACCTGCTAACAATATGTATTTACGTACAAAATAGCAAGTGGGCTGTTGAAATGATCTCACCCACTGCCAAGCATAAAAACGCCGCGTCTCACGTGTCCTTAAAAAACCACCAGGAGCTCCCGTTCTGCTACCGTGGTGGTCACTAGAAGGTGTGGATCTGCGGTGATCGAGTGACGTGGTGCTGACGCGTTTCGTCCCGCCCTCGGGACTTCATCAGAGCATACGTTACTACATGGTCGCCCTGTTCTTATAGTGCCTCAATCTGACACACCTGTCTTCATTATATTAAAGAGCTCCTTAATTCATTCAATTTGAAAGTCTTGAATTACTTCAACCAGAAATACAATTTCAATACAGGGTTGGAATACAGCTCAGAAACCTTCTCCTTCTACTCTAAGGGCGACTCTGAGCTGTATTCCAACCCTGTATTGAAATTGTATTTCTGGTTGAAGTAATTCAAGACTTTCAAATTGAATGAATTAAGGAGCTTTTTAATTTTTTTTCACTTCCAGCTAAAAGTCCCTTTAAATTATTTTTTAGGATTTTTTTGGGGCATTTTTGCGACTTTTTTGGTGAAATTTTATTGTTCCTAATTTATTTTTAACCAAGTCTTTTTTTCTGTTCCGCAATGAATTGAATAGGTACTAACAGGGTTATTCAGAGAGCACCGAAATGTCACCGATATTTCGGTGCCCACTCTGTCGCTGCACTTCGGGGCGATTCGGCAATTCTAGTTTGCCGACTCTGCGGTGTATTCAAGTAGAACCACAGGGTCCCCGGAGTGCAGGGAAAACTCACCGTAAACCCGATGAACACTCGCCAAACACTCGTCATACACTAGCCGAAAACCCACAGAAACCGCCACAAAAACCACGCAGACCACGCCGGAAAAAGCCGATGAGCCGCCAATCACAGCACAGAGCAGGCGCCGGAAAAACCCGACAAGCTGACGAACGGGGTAAAAAAACCAACAAAAAAACCAGTACGCTTGACCGGGGCTCACCGGGATGCCCCCACAGCAAACATATAAGCAGAAGACCATTGTGTAGGCGTTAAGGTGACCGAGAGATCTTTCTCCCAGGCCCCCTGAAAGGACCATCTCTCTGCTTTTTCTAGGAGTGTTCAATAGACGATAAAACATTGAAATAGGCTTAATACTGGAGTCCTCATCTAGACAATACACTCAGGGTGCGAGAGAAGTGGGAGGGTGGTCGAGAGCTTAATTCAGATTTTACATATATTCATATAAGAGTGTAACTGCATGTACGAAAGAAATAGTTTATCGGGTACCGAATATTTAATTTGCAAGTCTAGGAAAGGTAGGATGGCCGTTAGAGAAAATAAATGATGTGTAACACCGTGTGTTATCCAGGGACCTGGCTGAAAATGTGGGAGGAGATATATAAGAGAGGACAGCGGGATCGCCATAGATAGTGGATTATGATTTGTGAGAAGGGGGAAGTGACGGTCCCATCCCCGTAAGTGATACACCGTGGAGACCAGAGAGTTTGATATTTGGGGTCAATCCCCCAGGGGAATCCACAATAAATCACGTAGAGCATGTCCCTTCATATGTGCTGCCTCACCAGCTCGCCACTATGGCATCAGTTTGTAATGGAAGAGTTCAGTTCACATTATAATTGAAATGGGAACAATATTGCTGCACTAATAAAACAACAAAAAAATGTTTTTTCATTTTATTTTTATTTGTAATTATTCTTTTTTACATTATACATGGTCATGTTTGGAATCATTGGAAAGGCAACGCTCTGGCCATTCCAATGATATCAAACATTAACCCCTAGCTGTCACGGATCGGGAGATAGAGGGTTCCAATGGACCCCCTATCTCCATCATAGGTGGCAGCAAGGGGTTAATTGCAAATCTGGTGCCATTGCACAATGCGCGATGACGCCAGTCATTAGGGGGATATCCCGGAAGCTTGGCCGACATCCAAGATGTCGGTCAGCTCCGGGAGGGGACCGCGATATGGCGCATGTTAGCGCCATATCGCTATCCAGCCCCCTAGGGGTTAAAGACAGCCGCCACTTGGAAGGGCAGGCTGTACACTTCCAAGCGGTACCTGTCTTTACCCGATGGCCCGCACGGATGGGGAGGGGGAGAGGTCCGAAGGACCTCCCCCCCTCCCCTTCAGGCACCTTCCCCGCAATGGCGGGGGGGTGCCTGAAATAGATGTCATTGTGCAGGCGCGATGACATCTATCGTGCCTGCCGGGGTCCTGGAGGCTGGGCTGAAAATCGAGGATGTCAGCCCGCACCGGGGGCCGCCGTGATCGACTGGAATCCCGGCCGATTGCCGCTGCAAAGGGAGGACGCGCTCAGCGCGTCCTCCGCAGCGAAGTGGCCATGCGGCAGGACGCGCTGAGGGCGTCCTCCGCATGGAAAGGGTTAAAGCTGCATCAAGTTTATCCGCCGTCTCCTGGGAGGGGGCTATTTTTTACTGAGTCTAAGTCCTGTATAGTAGTTAGAAGCTCTAGCCGTTTGGACAGGTATGCTTTCTTAAGTCTGGACTTCCATTGTATGCATGTACCGCGTACCACGGATTTATGCGCCTGCCAGACAGTCATGGGATTTACATCCGTTGCCACGTTTTCTTTGAAGAAATTGGATAATGTGGACTGAATAGCTGTTAAAGCCAGATCATATTTTAAAAGAGTCTCATCCATCCGCCATGGAGGTCGGACGCTGCTCTGATACACCTCGCTAAGCGTAAGCATTATCGGGGTGTGATCAGAGCAGGTGAAGGGCAACATTTCTCTAGCAGTCACGTGTGGGAGAACAGCTCCCGATACTAAAAAACAGTCTATGCGGGTGTAACTGTAATTTTAGTTGAGAGCGGAAAGAATAGTCTCGTTCCGTTGGGTCTAATAAGCGCCGTATGTCATATACGTTATATGACTGAGAAGCTTGTGCAAGTATATAGGTTTAGCAGCAGGAGAGGAGGTTGTGGAAACAGCAGAGAGGGATCAAAACTAATATTCAGATCGCCACAAAATAGAAAGGACATCTCATACCTTATTAAGAATAAGAGACAAAAAGGGATTTAGAGTCACATTTGGGGCATATACAGAAAGTATAGTGTAGGCTCGAGTATTAATGGCACAGACCAGTATTATAAATCTACCTTTAGGATCCGTGATAATGCGAAGCGCCTGAAACGCTACATGATTATGTTTAAGCAGTGACACCTCGTGACTTCGCCTCGTGACTTCGCCTCGTGTGTAGAATGAAATTGGATATGATATTGAGGGGTGAGTAAGTTCGGGTGATCGATGTGTCTGAAGTACGTTTCTTGTAAACACACCACATCTGCATCGTATGTGCGAAGATCTCTATATAGGGAGTGGCGCTTTACTGTCAGGTTCAGGCCTTTAACATTGTATGATATTAATCTCATAAAATAGTAGGTGTATGATATTAATCTCATAAAATAGTAGGTGTATGATATTAATCTCATAAAATAGTAGGTGTATGATATTATTCTCATAAAATAGTAGGTGTATGATATTAATCTCATAGAATAGTAGGTGTATGATATTAATCCCATAGAATAGTAAGTGTATGATATTATTCTCATAGAATAGTAAATGTATGATATTAATCCCATAAAATAGTAGGTGTATGATATTAATCTCATAAAATAGTAGGTGTATGATATTAATCTCATAGAATAGTAGGTGTATGATATTAATCCCATAAAATAGTAGGTGTATGATATTATTCTCATAAAATAGTAGGTGTATGATATTATTCTCATAAAATAGTAAGTGTATGATATTAATCTCATAAAATAGTAGGTGTATGATATTAATCTCATAAAATAGTAAGTGTATGATATTAATCTCATAAAATAGTAGGTGTATGATATTATTCTCATAAAATAGTAAGTGTATGATATTAATCTCATAAAATAGTAAGTGTATGATATTATTCTCATAAAATAGTAAGTGTATGATATTAATCTCATAAAATAGTAGGTGTATGATATTAATCTCATAAAATAGTAGGTGTATGATATTATTCTCATAGAATAGTAGGGGTATGATATTAATCACATAAAATAGTAGGTGTATGATATTAATCTCATAAAATAGTAGGTGTATGATATTATTCTCATAGAATAGTAGGTGTATGATATTAATCTCATAGAATAGTAGGTGTATGATATTAATCACATAAAATAGTAGGTGTATGATATTATTCTCATAAAATAGTAAGTGTATGATATTAATCTCATAAAAATAGTAAGTGTATGATATTAATCTCATAGAATAGTAGGTGTATGATATTAATCTCATAGAATAGTAGGTGTATGATATTAATCTCATAAAATAGTAGGTGTATGATATTATTCTCATAGAATAGTAGGGGTATGATATTAATCACATAAAATAGTAGGTGTATGATATTATTCTCATAAAATAGTAAGTGTATGATATTAATCTCATAAAATAGTAAGTGTATGATATTAATCTCATAGAATAGTAGGTGTATGATATTATTCTCATAGAATAGTAGGTGTATGATATTAATCTCATAAAATAGTAGGTGTATGATATTATTCTCATAAAATAGTAAGTGTATGATATTAATCTCATAAAAATAGTAAGTGTATGATATTAATCTCATAAAATAGTAGGTGTATGATATTATTCTCATAAAATAGTAGGTGTATGATATTATTCTCATAGAATAGTAGGTGTATGATATTAATCTCATAGAATAGTAGGGGTATGATATTAATCACATAAAATAGTAGGTGTATGATATTATTCTCATAAAATAGTAAGTGTATGATATTAATCTCATAGAATAGTAGGTGTATGATATTAATCTCATAAAATAGTAGGTGTATGATATTATTCTCATAGAATAGTAGGTGTATGATATTAATCTCATAGAATAGTAGGGGTATGATATTAATCACATAAAATAGTAGGTGTATGATATTATTCTCATAAAATAGTAAGTGTATGATATTAATCTCTCATAAAATAGTAAGTGTATGATATTAATCTCATAAAATAGTAAGTGTATGATATTAATCTCATAAAATAGTAGGTGTATGATATTATTCTCATAAAATAGTAGGTGTATGATATTATTCTCATAAAATAGTAGGTGTATGATATTAATCCCATAAAATAGTAGGTGTATGATATTATTCTCATAAAATAGTAGGTGTATGATATTATTCTCATAAAATAGTAGGTGTATGATATTAATCTCATAAAATAGGTGTATGATATTATTCTCATAAAATAGTAAGTGTATGATATTAATCTCATAGAATAGTAGGTGTATGATATTATTCTCATAAAATAGTAGGTGTATGATATTATTCTCATAAAATAGTAAGTGTATGATATTAATCTCATAAAATAGTAGGTGTATGATATTATTCTCATAAAATAGTAGTGTATGATATTATTCTCATAAAATAGTAGGTGTATGATATTAATCCCATAAAATAGTAGGTGTATGATATTATTCTCATAAAATAGTAGGTGTATGATATTATTCTCATAAAATAGTAGGTGTATGATATTAATCTCATAAAATAGTAGGTGTATGATATTATTCTCATAAAATAGTAAGTGTATGATATTACTCTCATAGAATAGTAAGTGTATGATATTATTCTCATAAAATAGTAAGTGTATGATATTATTCTCATAAAATAGTAAGTGTATGATATTAATCTCATAAAATAGTAGGTGTATGATATTATTCTCATAAAATAGTAAGTGTATGATATTAATCTCATAAAATAGTAGGTGTATGATAATATTCTCATAAAATAGTAGGTGTATGATATTAATCTCATAGAATAGTAGGTGTATGATATTATTCTCATAAAATAGTAGGTGTATGATATTATTCTCATAAAATAGTAAGTGTATGATATTATTCTCATAAAATAGTAGGTGTATGATATTATTCTCATAAAATAGTAGGTGTATGATATTATTCTCATAAAATAGTAAGTGTATGATATTATTCTCATAAAATAGTAGGTGTATGATATTATTCTCATAAAATAGTAGGTGTATGATATTATTCTCATAAAATAGTAAGTGTATGATATTATTCTCATAAAATAGTAGGTGTATGATATTATTCTCATAAAATAGTAGGTGTATGATATTAATCCCATAAAATAGTAGGTGTATGATATTATTCTCATAAAATAGTAGGTGTATGATATTATTCTCATAAAATAGTAGGTGTATGATATTATTCTCATAAAATAGTAAGTGTATGATATTATTCTCATAAAATAGTAGGTGTATGATATTATTCTCATAAAATAGTAGGTGTATGATATTAATCCCATAAAATAGTAGGTGTATGATATTATTCTCATAAAATAGTAGGTGTATGATATTATTCTCATAAAATAGTAGGTGTATGATATTAATCTCATAAAATAGTAGGTGTATGATATTATTCTCATTAAAATAGTAAGTGTATGATATTATTCTCATAAAAATAGTAAGTGTATGATATTACTCTCATAGAATAGTAAGTGTATGATATTACTCTCATAGAATAGTAAGTGTATGATATTATTCTCATAAAATAGTAAGTGTATGATATTATTCTCATAAAATAGTAAGTGTATGATATTACTCTCATAGAATAGTAAGTGTATGATATTATTCTCATAAAATAGTAAGTGTTATGATATTATTCTCATAAAATAGTAAGTGTATGATATTAATCTCATAAAATAGTAGGTGTATGATATTATTCTCATAAAATAGTAAGTGTATGATATTAATCTCATAAAATAGTAGGTGTATGATAATATTCTCATAAAATAGTAGGTGTATGATATTAATCTCATAGAATAGTAGGTGTGTATGATTATTTCTCATAAAATAGTAAGTGTATGATATTATTCTCATAAAATAGTAAGTGTATGATATTACTCTCATAGAATAGTAAGTGTATGATATTATTCTCATAAAATAGTAAGTGTATGATATTATTCTCATAAAATAGTAAGTGTATGATATTAATCTCATAAAATAGTAGTGTGTGATATTATTCTCATAAAAATAGTAAGTGTATGATATTAATCTCATAAAATAGTAGGTGTATGATAATTTCTCATAAAATAGTAGGTGTATGATATTAATCTCATAGAATAGTAGGTGTATGATATTATTCTCATAAAATAGTAGGTGTATGATATTATTCTCATAAAATAGTAGGTGTATGATATTATTCTCATAGAATAGTAGTGTGACGTTTGGGGGCCCACAGAGCACGTGCACAATGTCTTTCACAAGCAGAACAGTTTTATTCACCCTTTCAGGGCAGTCAAAAAGGCAACATAATAAGTACACGCTTTGGTTCAGCGAAATTAAAGCAAAGTCCTGATCTTCAGCACAAATAAACAGAGAAATAATAGTGGCTCACCAACGCTTTAAACAGTACCAAACCTAGGGAATCCTTTCCCCAGTATGTAGAAGCCTCTCCAGCAAGGCACAGCACGTCTCCTGCTTTTGGAACACAAACACACAGCTTCACTGATTACTTTCCTTTTCCTGAACTCCCACAATCCTATCTGGGAGTTGCTGGCTTTAAAACTCTTCCTGGACAGGAAGATTAACCCTGTGGTTGCCCTTAAAGGGTCCTCAACCCAAGTAGGGGTGAAACATATTGTCCATCCAGGACCCAGCCCTGCCAACCTCTACAGTAGGTGTATGATATTATTCTCATACAATAGTAGGTGTATGATATTAATCTCATAAAATAGTAGGTGTATGATATTATTCTCATAAAATAGTAGGTGTATGATGTTAATCTCATAAAATAGTAGGTGTATGATATTAATCTCATAAAATAGTAGGTGTATGATATGCTTGGATCACATTACAACAATAGACTCATAAAAACCTTAGTCACAGTTACATTGGTGGTTTGTGGCATTGACAAATAAAACCCTGGGGAAAAAAACAAGGGGAAAAGAGATCAAAAAAGAGAAAATGAACAAAAAGATAGTCACTAAAAAAAGTGTGACTAAAGAAAAAAAAACAATCACACAAAATCTCTCCGACCAGAGACCTCCATGACAGAGGAATCTGTGCCCTTCCATAGAAGAGGGAGAATGGGGGGTAACCAGGCCCGAAGCAAGGACCCACACAAAAGAAACAATAGCGACAGGCTAACATACAACTCTGCAGAACTAATCAACATGGAAAACAGCCGCATTTCTTGTTACAACATGATACGTCACCCCAGCCTGTTTGGGCGCAATAAAAATGAAGGGGGGCATTCCCAGTGGCGCAAGAGGGAAGAGAGGGTTATCCACGAGATCTTGCAATCTTTCAACGGTTGTGCCATTTCTTTTCAACTCTCTTCAGGGGACTATGTCCTCCAGATTGAAGAGTTGATAATTGCAGGCCCCGGCCCTCCAGGACCTGGTGGCCCTCCTCCATCGAAGAGATCACTGTAGGTTTGCCTTAGTTATACACAATCAATTTTGTGGGATACCCCCAACGATATGACATCCCAGCGTCTCTCAGAGCCACAGTGATTGGGCAGTAATTACGGCGTTGTTGCAGCGTGGCTTTTAACAAATCCGGGAAAATGGCCAGATGAGCATATTCTGTGCCCAACACCTCCGGTTTCCTGAGTATCTTTAACATGTCATCTTGTGGCTTGAAATAATACATTCGTAGTATAACATTTCTCGCCACTTTCGATGGCGCTGATGAGGGTTTAGGGATACGGTGCTTTCGATCCATCAGTAATGACTCAGAAGAAACGTCAGGGAGAAGATATGAGAACATTATGGTGACATACTGCAGTAAATCTTTAGGGTGTACGGTTTCAGAGATTCCCCTGTGTGATGAGCTTCACTTTGGACTTGAAATACATGGGCCTAGAAATGTATTTGGGAGGTGCGCGCCTGATGTTTTATATTGTTTTCCTGCTCTTTTCTTTGTTAAAGTCACCCTGTATCTACAATTCTAGATGCAGGGTGTTTGTGTTTCTTTGTACCTTCTCTCTGTATAGCGTAGATCTCTGTATTAGTACCTGCTCTATTGTGTAAGTTCCCTCTGCAAGAATTCCCTTTTGTTTACCCTCTTTCTCCTTCCCCCATTCTCCATCATTTGAAGGTCCTGTGTAGTTATCTGATCTGTGCAGTTATCTGCTTGATTGTATGCAAATGAGTTTGGTGGTTGAGTGTATCTTTGTGTTGTGTAATAAACAGTCAGTTCTATTCTGACCAAGCTTGAAGTACGACTCCTGATTTGGGGTACCAGGAATCTTCTGCCCACTCTGCCAAGGAAAGGCTCCAGGTCTACAGCTTCAGCTTATTTCTGGGGGTGCTAGCCAGGCTCTCTACATACACCGGGCCTTAAATTGCGGCTATGGTAGTAGTGAAAGGTGTGAGAGTCACGAGGAGAAACTGGGAGTCCAGCGAGGAAGCGGCATTTGGCAGATGTGACCCTGTCCGGGCACAGAGATCTGTTACACCCTGATTTTCAAGTTATGTCTGCGTGAGCGTTCCTCCAGATCTGCGATCTTACTAGCGTACTGCTGTAGCATGTCTTCCAGACCCTCCACACGCGTGGCCATACTGATGTGAGCCTCTGACATTTCCGCCATCTTAGCCTCCAATTTTGCAGTTTGTTCCCCAATTGCTTTTATATCTTGCCTTATGTCCGCCGATACAGCGTCCAGATAAGAGGTCAGTGTGGTGGAGAGAGTTGCCAACATACCCTCCATCGTGCTGGTGAATACCACCAGATCCGGGGACACAGCGCCATAGTGTGACTCAGGGGAAGCCGGAGGTGATCCGCCGCCATCTTGGGAAGAAGCTAAACGTTTTTGCAAACTCGATTTTGGGGTAAAGAAATTCGATTTTTCTCCCATTTTTCGGGTCTTAGAGGCTGCCATGAGTACCCTGTGGATGCCCCTGCTTGTGGTGAGCAAAATCGCTGCTTTAGTTGTGCTATATCCGCTGTTTTGCAGGTCCTGTTTGTGGAGCCGGCTGACTACACGTCCTCCATGAACGGCCGCTAGCCACGCCGCCCGACGGGAATATTTTTTAACATTGAAGTCTATGGGATTCGCCTGAATAAACCTGTCGAATGAAAACACTGAGAAGCAGGGCATTTCACTGACATTTCTCTGCTGTTCTGTGTTCTCTGAATAGACGAACCATTGCTTCTCTATGGGGGATTTCACTGCCGTCGAACAGGCACCATATGTGCAGGCAATTCGCCAAAATTTGGCAAACTGCCTGCTCTCTGAATAGCCGATTGGCCCCGAAATGTTCCGTACGCTGAATTTCAGTGTCTGGTTACATTTTGGAGACATTTTGGACCTCTATGAATAAACCCCTTAATTTTCATCACCATGATGAGCTCCGTAGCTGTCCATGGTGCTGAACTGCTGATCTGAAACATACAGGTGTATATACTGGAGACTGGAGAATGGAAATTTGTAGGTCAAAATAGCCAAACCAGAAAAATTCTCCCATTTATCTCCCTTTCCAAATTGGTTATTTCGTCTAGATTGTTCATTCTCCTGGCAATTCTCCTGGTTTTCACCTCTCTCTGAATAACCCTGACAGAGACTTTTTGCTGCAAGTGAAAGAAATAAATGGTTTAATAAATATATAATAAAAATGTGATTTTTTTTTTTACATTGAAACCTAAGTGGATGGTGGCGTGGCCGGCGGGGATAGCGAGCGGCCGTGTTTCTACTGAGCTCCGCTGCTTTCACAGCGAAATCCCTGAATAACAGGCGAATTTGGACCCAGGAAGACTACCTAACTTCCCCCACCGTCGGCCATCAGGTGTGTTTCCCGGAGCCTGCTTGGTGTCCCCCCTCCGGGATCGCGATCGAGGAGGAGGCTGAGACTGTGCCGCTTCCCAGGCTAGCCAGCGGCCATTTTTTAAAGGCCTGATTCCCGGAGACGATCTGCCCACCTTCTCTGAGATGCACGGATGGGCAAAAAGACTAGGGTCGGCGGGGCAGTGGAGGCTCCCCACACCCCTGATATTCGTCTTGCATTAGGTGGAGGGAGACCGCTGCATACTGACCCGTCTGGCACTGGGCCTGTTGGCTCGCAGCACGTGGGGCCCATGATCTTGCAGCATGCCCAGCACGAGGTACTGCTGGATGTAACGGAGGATGCTCTCCCGGCTACCAAGGAAATATCCGCACCTTGCTAGCTGATGCCAGGGCTTCCTGGCAAGTGGACTTGCAGGCACTTGATGCTGCTGTGACGGTGACCCAAGCTCAGGTGGTGGATGTACAGGGTCGAGTGCAGGAGCAGGAGGGAGTGCAGGCCGCGACTTCCACTCATCTTTGTGTGTTACAACAACAGCTAACTGGATTACAAGCAGCTGTGGTGGCCTTAGAGTCGAGGCACCGTCGGAAAAATATGAAGCTCCGTGGGGGTACCAGAGACGGTTAAGGACTCAGAGCTTTTAGCGTATGTTTTATGGTTTATTTCGGCCCTCCTACCTACCCTTGCAATCCCCCCGGATTCCATCACGATGGTCCTTCGTGTTAAGAAAGCGGCTTTGGCTCCGGCTGGTGCCCCCCGGGACGTTATTGTGGTGGTCAGGGATGCGAAACTCCACTCCGTGTATTTTGGAACGGTCCGCAACACTCCTCAGGTTCTTTTTAAGGGAGCCTCTATTGCGGTGTATCGAGACCTTCCCTTTCTGGTCCTGGCTGCCAGACGCCGCTTCCAGTCAGTAACGGCACTGCTCCCTGATTATTCATCGGAAAGATGGACCCCCGCTCCAGGCCTCTACTGCCAAGAAGCTGATGTCCATCTTCGTTTACTGGGACTACTACCCGACACCCCATTATGTGCTGCGGTGGAGTCTCCTGCTGCCTCCCCTCTGCCTCCTTATGTCCATGATTAAGCGATTTGACCCCTCTAGGGACTCAACTGTTTTGTTGACCATGTTCCTTTGCCTACCGGCCCTTTAGACACTGATTGACCTAACGTACTTTACTCCATTGCCGTCTGGAGGAGTATCTGGCGGAAGATTTTTCCCTCTCCCTCTGAATTTTTCTTTTTGCCTATTATTATTTTTTTTGGGTGGGGCCTTGCACGAGGGAGCAGAGACGAGCTGTGGGTGAGCCTTGAGGTGGCCACCTAGGCTCTCACCACCTTTTTAGGCCCTATTGCTGTCTTTCCCCAGGGGCCTCCTCTTCGGCCCTTTGGCCCACTGCGGTGTGCCGGTGAGTGCTACGTGTCTATTGTACTGGGTGCTCCCTCAGCCTCCACTTACTCCCCTGTGTTTTTTGTTTTTTTTTTCTTCTCTCTCCTCCCCTGTTTTGCGCATTTTCCTCCATTCAACGCTATTTTCTTTTCCTTAGGTCATATCATTGTTCGTTCTTTATGGTCACGTTATTTTTGCCGAAAGGCCCCATTGTGGTCTGTTTACTCTGCTGCGCTTTGTTTACTTTGATTGTGAATGCAAATTTGAAAAATAAAGAATTAAAAAAAGAAACCTAAGGGGAAAAAGCCCTGTGTCTTTAAAATAAATTGGGAAACTTAAAATTTCACCCAAAAAATGGCTAAAAAATAATGTAGGGCTCACTCCCGGAGGAGCCGCTGAAATTGAACCTCGGGTCAGTCTCCCCGCACTAGGGAATAAATATACTCCAGCACCGTCGTGGATTTTATAAATTATATAGTTTACTAGAATAAATGGCATATAATGAATAACATGGTATACGTATATATATTTACAGTACTTCGTAATGCGGGAAACGCGCAGCGGAAAAGAAATACAATGCTTCGTAATTCGAGAAACGCGCAGCGGAAAAGAAATACAATGCTTCGTAATTCGAGAAACGCGCAGCGGAAAAAGGAAAAATATATCTTTAACCCCCTTTGTGGTTGGGGAGTGAGTCCCGTACAGGTTATGCCCCAAAGAATGTAGGTGTGTGTGTGTGATGGTACCCGGGTACAATATTCAACTGGCCAGTGAATTATTTATGAGGTATCTTCGACTAGTCAAGTTGGGGCCCTGTGGGTTTTTGAAATAAACAGCAGCGTGCTTTTTTTTTTTCACAAATGGCCTGGAAGGCCTCTCACCCATCCGCCAGATACTTGGTGCTCCGCTCGACCCAGGACGTCTCTCTGCTCAATGTTGACTGGGATTCTATGGGTTACCGAATCCGCTGTCTTGCTTTCCTTTAGCTGCCGCAAAATGTCCAGCTCACCGCCTGCACTCCCTGTCAGATCGATCTGCGGTGCTCCTAACTCTGGGTCCTCCAGCTCACTCCATATCAGCGTGGGTATTCTGGTGAATCACTGAGTCTTCCTCTTGTACGGCTGAACAACCCGGTCGTTATCTCTGTCAGGCCCCAGCTGCGCTCCGGCCTAGTCACTGTCACGTTCTGCAGCACTGTGTCTTGCTTCTCTCACTCCCTGGCGCGCTCTGCCAGCTCTCTCCACGAGGCTCAGGATGTCAGTGTCTGTGTCCCACCCACTTCCTGTGTCCGCTCCCAAAGCATGCCGGGAAATGTAGTCCCAATGTTCAGTGTCTCACATCGCACTTGTCTCCCTCCGGTGGCCAAAAACAAGTACTACAACGGCAGGGGATTTAAAACCAGCGCTTTTTTGAAAAGGTAGGTACACTTTCATCCCTCAATTGCGTAGGGTTGCAGTAGATCTCCGGAACAGCCGCAGCCATGACTCCTATGGCCTCCGCTTCAATCCCTCCCTTGACCCGGCACTCTGCTCCTTGACACAAAGCTTGGACCCTGTCTGGAGTTAACTGAGTCCATTCTGTAGTGTAGGGTCTTCTCGACAAAGCATCAGCATCTCGATTATTCACCCCAGGGCGATACTTCAGGCTGAACCGAAACCCTGACAGAGCGGCCAACCACCGATGTCCCGTTGCGTCCAGTTTCGCAGTAATAAGGATGTAGGTAAGAGGATTGTTATCCGTCTTTATCACAAACTCGGCCCCATACAGATAGTCCTTTAGCTTGTCTACCACTGCCCACTTTAAGGCTAGGAACTCCAACTTGTGGGTAGGATAGTTCTTTTTGGAAGGCGTAAGGCTCCGGCTCACATACAGTGGCGTAGCGTGGGGGGGGGCAGGGGAGGCCGTGGCCCCGGGCGCAGTTTTCTTAGGGGCGCATAATTTCAAAAGAAATTTGTGCCCCTAAAACTTGTGGCCCGGACTGACCCGCCGGGCCCTCGGGTGCCGCCCAAGGGCCCGCGGGTTGAGGGGACCCAGATGCCGGGCAGCGGGAGTGCCTGCCCGGTCCTAAACAGTGAGTCCGTCCTGTTGAAGGGAGGCGGCTGCGTGCAGGCGCAGGTCACGTGGTCCGTCTAATCAGGTGGCACTGAGTCTCTGTACCACCTGACTGGCCGGACCGCGTGACCTGCGCACGCACGCAGCCGCCTCCCCTTCAACAGGATGGACTTGCACACTGTTCAGGACCGGGCAGGCACTCCCGCTGCCCGGCATCTGGGCCCCTCAACCCCTGCTGGATCGGAGCTGGGGCAATATCCAGGTGAGAGCTGGGGCAAATCCATGAGCTGGGGCAATATCCATGCTGGGTCAAATCCATGAGCTGGGGCAAATCCATGAGCTGGGGCAAATCCATGTGGCGGGGGCAAATCCATGAGCTGGGGCAAATCCATGAGCTGGGGCAAATCCATGAGCTGGGGCATATCCATGAGCTGGGGCAAATCCATGTGCTGGGGCAAATCCATGAGCTGGGGCAAATCCATGTGCTGGGGCATATCTATGAGCTGGGGCAAATCCATGTGCTGGGGCAAATCCATGTGCTGGGCCAAATCCATGTGCTGGGGCAAATCCATGAGCTGGGGCAAATCCATGTGCTGGGGCATATCCATGAGCTGGGGCAAATCCATGAGCTGGGGCAAATCCATGAGCTGGGGCAAATCCATGTGCTGGGGCAAATCCATGTGCTGGGGCATATCCCCAGACAGGAGCTCGAGTTAAACTCTCTTTCAGCTTCGTAAAAGCACCTTCACACTGACTGGTCCACTCTCCTTGGATGGACTCTCGAGCTTTCCTTGGCCCTGGAGCTGACGGATTTCGGTCAGAGACCTTGTGACCTTCTTTTGTACTTTCCTTCTGTAGGAGCTTGTTCAGTGATTGAGCTATTTTTGCGAATCCTCCTACAAATCTTCGATAATAGGAACAGAACCCCAAGAAAGATCTAAGTTCAGTGACGTTGCGGGGTCTAGGCCAAGAAGCTACGGCCTCCAACTTCCGAGGATCTGTCGAAACGCCTTCTGCCGAGACCACATGTCCCAGATACGTAACAGACGGTAAACAGAATTGACATTTCTCCAGAGACAGTTTCAATCCCTCTTCATGGAGCCTCTTCAAGACCTTCTCCAAACGTTGCTCATGTTCTTCCAGAGTCTTCCCAAACACAATTATGTCATCCAGGTACACTAATACTTCGATCAGATTCATGTCCCCGACTGTCTTCTCCATTAACCATTGGAACGTGGCTGGCGCCCCCGTAAGGCCTTGAGGCATTCTGTTGAATTCGAAGAACCCCAATGGGCAGATGAACGCAGTCTTCTCTTTGTCTTCAGGATGCATTGGTATCTGGTGATACCCACTTCGCAGGTCTAGTACACTAAACCATTTTGCTCCAGACAAACACTGTAAGGCATCTTCTATCCGAGGAGTAGCATATTGATCTGGATGGTTCTCCGATTCAGCGTGCGATAGTCTTATGCATAGGCGGACAGAACCATTCTTCTTCCGGACCATTACTATTGGAGATGCATATGGGCTCCTGGACTCTTGGATCACCTTGGTTCTTTGCAGTTCATTCAACTGTTCTCGTAGATCATCCAAGTCTCCCAGCGGAACTCGTCTTGACCTTTCACGAAATGGCTTGTCTTTTTGTAATCGAATGCGGTGCTCAGTACTTTTAGCTAGGCCTATGTCGAGCTCATCTTTCGAGAACAATTCTCTCCACTTTAGAACTTGAGACTGAAGACGTTTCTTCCACTCAGGTGAAATGGGAGCGTCCTTGGGGTAGAATCTTTCATCTGGAATCTCTTTATCCACTCCCCCTCCTAAATCGGTAGGAGAGAGGGGCGTAGCGGACGCTACTTGCCCGATAGGCATTCGTGCTTTAAGGACTACTGGAGAATTAGACACATTGCACACGCTGACTGAGACTCTTCCTCGTGTTCTTTTCAAAGCTTTAGTGGAGATTATTTCAGGGATTACTTCTACTCCGGCTTCACTCCCATGATTAAAATCGGTTTCCAGTACCACATAGGGACCTGGTTGCGAACCGTTCAACTTGACTGAAGCCCGGAAACTCGCTACTTCTCCTGCTTGCAGAACCTTCTCTGTTCCTTCCAATCTCCACAGGCGCCCCACTTCAGCAGGTGCCTTCTGTTCTTCGACCATTCTCTGAAAGACTGGACGTAGCATTGGGTGTACTCCTTGAGTAGAACCTTCTTCCAATACGATAGGTGTCAGGAGACGTCGCACCAAATCAGTATTCGTCCCCACTATCATGGAACTCCTGTTTGCCCCTGAAGGCCGAGGACACACAATGGCAAATGCATCACAACCTCCGGACTGTCCGATGACTTCGGATCCGATCTCCAACTTCACCTGCAGATACCCGTCATAAGGGAGTTTCTCCGTTCCAATACCCCAGATTTCCAGATCCTTCAATTTTTGTAGAGGAATGTGCTTCAAGTGTTTCTCATAGAAGTCTCGTAGATCAATGTCACTTGAGCCCCTGAATCCAACAGGGCTTTTGTGTAGACTCCCTCCACTTGGATTGGCACAATAGGAGAAGGACCTATCAGCTGGTCAGGAAACTTTTCGAATCTCTTTGGATAACCCTGTGTGTCTGTCGTTTTTTCTCTATCAGGTTATCCAAAGAGATTCGAAAAGTCACCGCACGTTCGGTGACTTTTCATTCTCTTCAATTCGGTTCCTTTTGCCGATCCCATTTCGGTGACCCTGCGGTGTATTCAGCAAACACCACGGCCCCCGAATTGCAGGAAAGGCTGCCGCAAACCTGACGAAAACGAACCGCAAAACCCACCGAATGCACGCCGAAAACCCTCAAAATCATCTGGATTAACCCGAAGAAGCCGGAAAAACCCGAGCAGGAGCCGATCACCCGCAGCGAGGCCGCCGGAAAAAGCCAAGTGAATAAATTAGCAAAACAGTTTGTATGAATGTGAAAGTGAAAAGCTGTTTGCAAAGAAACTACTGACCGAAAATGTCTGAAATTTACACAGGATCCAGGGAATGATAATAAAAAGGGCTGTTACAGAAAAAGTAAATAAACTTAAAAAAAAAATCAAAACAAAATCAGACTTTAAAAAAGAAAAAAATCAGAAAAATGCTTAAAGTATCCTAAAAAATCTATAAATAAAGAGACTCTTTACTGCAGAATTTTATAATGAACGGTTTATTAGATATTGAATTAAAACGGGAATATTCTTAACATTGAAGCCTATGGGATTCTCCGTAATAAACCTGTCGAATTAAACCACCAAATGGCAGGGCATTAGGGGAACCTTTCACTGCTGGTTTGTGTTCTCTGAATAGCCGAAGCATTGCTTCTCTATGGGGATTTCACTGCCCTCGAACAGGCACCGAACAGGCACCGTATGTGCAGGCAATTCGCCAGGATTTGGCGAATTGCCTACTCTCTGGATAGCCGAATGGCCAGGAAAGGTAACCGTACGCTGATTTTCACTGTTCTGTTACCTTTCTCAAGCAATTCGGATCTCTTTGGATAACCCTGTATGTGTCTGTCACTGTGTCTGTCTCTGTGTCTGTCGTTGTTTCTCTCTGTGTCTGTCTGTTTCTCTGTCAGGGTTATTCAAAGAGAATCGAAAAAGTCACCGCACGTTCGGTGACTTTTCGTTTTCCGCACATCGGGGCGATTCGGCGATCCTAGTTCGCCGACCCTGCGGTGTATTCAGCAAGCACTGCAGGGCCCCTGTAGTGCAGGGTAAAATCTTCACAACACACAGAACACTCACCGCAAAACCCGCCGAACACTCACCGAAACCAGCGCGGTGGAATATGCCGGCGCTTTATAAATAAAGATTAATAATGATAATAATAACCCACAGAAACAGCTGGATTAACTCCGCCGAACACGCCGGAGAAACCCGACTAGCCGCCGATCAAAGCTCAGAGCAGCCGCCGGAAAAACCCCAACACGCAGATGAAAGAGGTAAGAACAAAAAACCAGTTTGCTTGAAAGTTTGAGAATTGAAACGCTGTTTGTAAAAAACACTACCGAACGAAAATCTGGAATTTACACATAAAATCCAATGAATGAAAATAAAAAGGTCTGTTACAGAAAAAAGAAAAAAACATTTAAAAATAAGTATTACCGGAACAAAAAGTTTGCCAAAAAAATCCAAAAAATGCCTCAAAGGTCCTAAAAAAATCTATAAATAAAGAGACTTTTTGCTGCAGAATTTAATAATAAACGGTTTATTAGATATTGAATTAAAACGGGAATATTTTTAACATAGAAGCCTATGGGATTCGCCTGAATAAACCTGTCGAATGAAACCACCGAACACCAGGGCAATTCGGCAACTTTTCACTGCTGGTTTGTGTTCTCTGAATAGCCAAAGCATTGCTTCTCTATGGGGATTTCACTGCCCTCGAACAGGCACCGAACAGGCACCGTATGTGCAGGCAATTCGCCAGGATTTGGCGTAATGCCTGCTCTCTGAATAGCCAAATGGCCAGTAAAGGTAACCGTACCCTGAATTTCAGTGTCTGTTACTTTTCGGGGCCAGATCAGTTCTCATTGAATAACCCTGTGAGTCTCTCTGTGTTTGTCTCTTTCTGTCAGTCGTTTTTTCTCTATGTCTCTCTACGTCTGTCTGTCTCAATGTCTGTTGTTTCTATCTGTATCCATCCTCCGTCTCTTTCTCTGTGTCCGTCGTTCTTTTTCTATGTCTCTGTGTCTGTCTCTGTCTCGATGTTTGTCATTGAAACATAGAAACATAGAAACATAGAAAAATGTCGGCAGATAAGAACCTTTCGGCCCATCTAGTCGCCCAATTACATGGATACTTTACCTGGATTTATCTTTTGTTTAGGATAGCCTTATGCCTATCCCATGCCTGCTTAAATTCAATCACTGTTTTGGCCTCTACCACTTCTACTGGAAGACTGTTCCATGTATCCACCACCCTCTCAGTAAAATAATGCTTCCTGATGTTACTTTTAAACCTTTGCCCCTCTAATCTAAGACTATGTCCTCTTGTTTTGCTACTTTGTTTCCTTTTAAATATACTCCCTTCCTCTACCTTGTGGATTCCCTTTACGTATTTAAATATTTCTATCATATCTCCTCTGTCTCGTCTTTTTTCCAAGCTGTACATGTTAAGATCATTAAGCCTTTCCTGGTAACTTTTCTCCTTCAAGCCGTACACCATTTTAGTAGCCCTTCTCTGAACTCTCTCTAAGATGTCTATATCCTTCTGGAGATACGGTCTCCAGTACTGCACACAGTACTCCAAGTGAGGTCTCACCAGTGCTCTGTACAGTGGCATGAGCACTTCCCTTTTCCTACTGCTAATACAGGCTCTCCCTACACACCAGCATTCTGCCAGCATTTCCAAGCATTCTGCCAGCATTTCCTGCTGCTCTATTACATTGACTACTTACCCTTAGATCCTCTGAAATAATAACCCCTAAATCCCTTTCCTCAGATGTTGAGGTTAGGACTGTATCAAATATTCTATATTCAGCCCTTGGGTTTTTATGTCCCAGGTGCATTATCTTGCACTTATCCACATTAAAACTCAATTGCCACAACTCCGACCATTTTTTTAGTTTACCTAAATCATTTGTCATTTGGCTGATACCTCCAGGAATGTCAACCCTGTTGCAAATCTTTGTGTCATCAGCAAAAAGACATACTTTTCCATTAATACCTTATGCAATATCACTAATAAAAATATTAAATAGAATGGGTCCAAGTACTGATCCCTGAGGTACCCCACTGGTAACAAGACCTTGCACCGAATAAACTCCATTTACCACAACCCTCTGTTGCCTGTCACTCAGCCACTGCCTAATCCATTCAACAATATTGGAATCCAAGATCAAAGATTGCAATTTATTGATAAGCCTTCTATGCGGAACAGTATCAAAAGCCTTACTGAAATCTAAATAAGCAAAGTCTACTGCACCACCTGTGTCTATTATTTTTGTTACCCAATCAAAAAAATCAATAAGATTAGTTTGGCATGATCTCCCTGAGGTAAACCCATGTTGTTTCTGATCCTGTAATCTATGTGTTTTTAGATGGTCAACAATCCTTTCCTTTAACATGGTTTCCATTAATTTCCCCACTACTGACGTAAGACTAACTGGCCTATAGTTCCCAGATTCCTCCCTACTACCCTTCTTGTGAATGGGCACAACATTTGCTAATTTCCAGTCTTCTGGGACGACTCCGTTAACAGATTTATTTAACCAATCCTTGCTAAATAATTTAGGGTGGATCCCATCAGGCCCCATTGACTTATTTGTCTTTACTTTAGACAGCTGCTGTAGAACCTCCTCCTCTGTAAACTGATATGTAATTGTCTCGTTAATTGTCTCGTTAGTGTTTCCTCCTAACTGAGGTCCCTTTCCTTCCTTTTCTTCTGCAAAGACTGAACAAAAATATTCATTGAGGCAGTCAGCGAGACTTTTATCCTCTTCTACATACCTTCCTTCCTTTGTTTTTAATCTAACTAATCCTTGTTTTACTTTTCTTTTCTCGTTTATGTATCTAAAAAATGTTTTGTCCCCCTTTTTTACTGACTGAGCTATTTTCTTCTTCTGCGTGTGCTTTGGAAGCTCTTATAAATTGCTTTGCCTCTTTCTGCCTAATCTTATAGGTTTGCCTATCTTCTTCACTCTGAGTTTTTTTATAATTATTGAATGCTGTCTTTTTGTTCTTCACTATTTTGGCACTTCTGCAGAGTACCACAGTGGTTTCTTCCCTTTTTTGTTTTTGCTAACAAGTCGAATGCAATTGCCTGTGGCCTTCAATAATGCTTCCTTTAAATAATCCCATTTCTCCTGGACTCCCTTTAAACTCCTCCAGTCTGATAATGACTCCTTCACACAAAGTCTCATTTTAGAAAAATCAGTTTTTTTAAAGTCTAAAACTTTTGTTTTTTTGTGTGGTGCGGCTCCATCCCTGTTCTTATATTAAACCATACTGACTGGTGATCACTAGATCCCAAATTTTCACCTACAACAACGTCCGATACCAAACCTCCATTTGTGAGTATTAAATCCAATATGGCCTCTTTACGGGTCGGCTCCTCAACTACTTGTGTTAGAGATAATCCCAGTAGGGAGTTTAGAATATTTGTACTCCTGGTGCACCCAGCTATTTTGGTTTTCCAGTTCACATCAGGAAGATTAAAGTCCCCCATGATAATAACTTCCCCCTTCATTGCCATTTTGGCTATTTCCTCAGGCAGCAGATTATCTAGCTCTTCTACTTGTCCAGGGGGTCTATAGATCACACCTACACGAGCTACTGTATGATTGCCAAATGTTAGCGTAACCCAACTGACTCTATGTTCACCTCGCTCACTTTTATTTGGTTCGTTTTTATGTTGTTTTTCACATACAGGGCCACTCCTCCTCCTTTCCTACCTTCTCTGTCTTTTCTAATAAAGAGTACCCCGGTATTGTTATGTCCCAGTTATTTTTCTCACTGAACCATGTCTCAGTAACCGCCACTAAATCTACTTTTTCAGCTGCCATCATTGCCTCCAGTTCATTGATTTTATTGACTAAACTGCGAGCATTTATAGACACGACTCTGAGCTTGTCATTTTTTTCCCCGCATGTTGCTTGCACCCTCCGATTTAGTTTTGGGGGACAATCGGGCAGATTGTTTTTTACCCTTTTGTCCCCCCCTCCTAGTTTAAATATTTATTTGCAAAACCTTTGAACTTCTCACTGAGAACATATGTTCCCCTATGAGTAAGATGCAAACCATCTTTTTTATACAGTTCCTTTCTGCTCCAATTAGAGCTATCATGGGACACAAAGCCAAATCCTTGCTCTTGACACCATTCCTGAAGCCATGTTTCTCTCTGTGTCCTTCTCTGTCCGTCTCTGTGTCTTTCTCTGTCTCGCTGTTGTCCACCTGATGCTGACAGGAGAAGGAGCGTCAGCAACTTGCATTTACACCAAATCGGGGCAGCAGGGTGGGGTGAGATGGGGGGTCGCTCCTCACATCTTGACCATTTCTAAAACCTTTTGGGCTCTGTTCCCTTGTGACGCTGAGTGCAGCGTTCAGAAATGTAAGGGTTAACGCTGGGTAAGTGACTTTAACACGTGCCCCATATTACCTTCCTGACACTAAACCCGTTAGTGCGTCGGTGATTGTGTGAGCTTCCTGTACTTTGTGCATCCTATACTTAACATGCGGGAGCGCGCTCAGTAATTAACGTTAGGATTAGTAAGGTATTACAGAGTGTGAGCACTAATTACCCCACTGAAGGGTCAAATAGTTCCCAGAGGGATGAGCTGTTCGGTTCGATCTGTTCGGAGTTCGCATCGAACATCGGCCGTTCGGCAGTTAGCAAACTTCGAACTTTTTGGGACGTTCACCAAAAGTTCAAAGAATTTATTTTAAAAAAAAATGCTTAAAAAATACTAAAAAATCTAGAAATAAAGAGACTCTTTACTGCAGAATATTATAAGCAATTGTTTATTAGATATTGAATTAAAACGGGAATATTTTTAACATTGAAGCCTATGGGATAAAACATTCTTGTTACTAAAACATCAGGCAGACACGGCCCTCTAATCAGGCACTGTAGAGGGCAGGCTGCAGGGGCCTCCCAAGGATCCCCTTGAGGAGCATGCAGCCGCCGGATGACAGAGCTGCGACTGTGCGGGTTAGCCGCCCGGGTGCATGTGGCAGAGACAGGCAGCGCAGGGAGGGAGCCACTGCACCTGCGGCCACGGAAAACCCCCCCCGCCCACAACCAGGATCCAGGGAGCCCCCACTGACCACCAGGCTAAGGTAAGGGGAGACATTTCTAAAAAAAATTAAATACGAGGACATTTTTAAATGTCCCCGGGAACATAAAATAAAACCTTTTTTTTTCTTTCTCTCCCTTGCTGAATGTATTTAATTATATATATTAGATACATTCAGCCAGGTAGAGGGGGGTGGCATGTGGGCTGCGCGGGGTCTCAGGCAATGGTTTGTTTTTTTTGTGTGTATATTTTTAGCAAATTTATAGGGGAAGGTAAGTGCAGGTATGATATTATATATATAGAGATATAGATAAGATATATATCTATATTCTTATAAAAATATATATCCAGACTTTTTATTACACACACATTTTGGCAACTAATTCCCCCCCCCCCCATTTGGCTGATCCCTCCAGAAGAAATTTTGAACCTGATAGAGCAGAGAATAATATATAAATTCTCTGCTCTGTCGGGTTCAACATATCTTCGGAGGGATCACAAAGGGGGGGGCAATTTAGTGAGATTGTCCACATGCCACCCCCCATGTGCGTATGTGTGTGACGGAACGGGGTGTCACCGTCCGCCTACGGGTGTGCTCCAATCTGCGTAACCCCCTTTTTATGCTGCCGGCCCGACTACCGAGTTGCGACACTCGGCGTCTCGAGCGGCCGTATGGGACCTTGTGATGGTGTGAAGGTAACCCCCGTGTGAGCCCAGCCCGACCACCGAGTGACGGCACTCAGCGTCCCGAGCAGCTGGTCACTGACCTGGTTTGGAGGGTTTATTCCGTTTATAGATCGGTTCGGATCTTCCGGCGGTAGACGGGTGAATATTCGACCAGCCAGGAATATTCGGATCGTCCGGCGGCTGGTGCGGGCACACACTTCGCGGCACGGATTATTCGGATCTTCCGGCAATAGTACAGGGACGGGCAGTCAACTGATCCGGATCGCGAAGCGGTCGATGCGCTCACTTACTGAACCGACTCCTCAGCAGCTGGATGAGGGGTTGTGTAGCCGATCAGAATTCAACCGCGCGGCGGTCGATGCGCCCGCGCCGAGCAGAGCCCTCGAACCTCACCGCGGCTCAGTAGTAAGAACTGTACAGGCGGCCAAGAATATTCATTCGCGCGGCGGGCGTTGCACTCACTCTGCACCCCGACTTGAACCAGCTCTGCGCCCCGAATATCGCGCGGGATCTCGGATGCGTGAGAAATGAGTAGGAAATCAGAGACATGAGGCGCTGCTGCATGAACTCAGGAACAACCACACTTTATTAACACAGACACATGCCTTTGTAACCTCTACCATGAGCTCCACATCTGGGAACCACCCCTGCCCGCCCCCACAGGCCTCATTGGCCACAACACTTGGGGGAGTTGCCGATGTGGGACAGGAAGAACTGAATCGGCCATTTTACCTTCCTGATTCACCCGATCAGCCACGAGGCGATGGGAAATGGCGGCAACACAACAGACAGATACGTTTCACACATGAACACTGTGTTTATAAAAACTGCTGGTATTTTGACTGTTCTTAAGGTGATAATCGTCTGTGCAAACAGTCTCTGGCTGAGGGTGATAAGCCATTCCCTCACATTCCTCCCCCTCCCCAAAGTCCGACGCACCCGGTGGGACTCGCACGGGTCGTACCGGGGTAGTCGGTGTTACACTCTCCACCGGATCCAGAGCTGATTGTCGTGACAGTCCGTCGGCATTACCGTTTTGTGCTCCTGGACGGTACTGAATCGTGAAGTTGAAAGGCTGGAGGGCTAGGCTCCACCGCAACAGCCGGCCATTCTCCCCCGCCACCCTGTTGAGCCACACCAGAGGATTGTGATCAGTCAATACAGTAAACGACCGCCCATAAACGTAGGGCTGAAACTTTCTGAGGGCCCAGACCAGAGCCAGACACTCCTTCTCCACCGCAGCATATCCCACTTCCCGGGGAGCAGTTTCCTGCTAATGAAGGCCACTGGATGATCTCCCCCGTCGTCCCCCACTTGGCTCAGGACAGCTCCCAGTCCAAACATGGAGGCGTCTGTATGAATGATAAAACGACGGTTATAATCGGGAGCTGCCAGTAAGGGTGCTTGAGTCAGGGCGGCCTTTAATTGCTGAAAGGCCTGCTCGCACTCCGGGGACCACAGGATCTGTCGGGGTAGGGACTTTTTCGTCAGGTCTGTCAGAGGTTTGGCTAGATCACTATATCGGGGTACGAATTTTCTGTAGTAACCTGCTGTACCTAGAAAGGCGAGGACTTGAGTTTTTGTCACGGGGGTGGGCCAGTTTAAGATGGCTTCTATTTTAGCGGGCTCCGGTCGCTGCACCCCGCACCCTACCCGGTGGCCCAGATACTGAACCTCCGCCATCCCCACCTTACATTTTTCGGGCTTAAGTGTTAAATTGGCGTCCCTAATACGCCCCAGGACCGCCCCCACGTGAACCAAGTGCTCCTCCCAGGTCTGACTGTAAATGGCGATGTCGTCCAGGTACGCACACGCGAATCCCTGGAGGCCATCGAGGAGGCGGTCGATCAACCGCTGGAATGTAGCGGGGGCGTTCTTCATCCCGAACGGCATGACTCTAAACTGGTACAGGCCGAACGGGGTGATGAAGGCCGACTTCGGAATCGCCTCCTCAACAAGGGGAATCTGCCAGTATCCCCTGCACAGATCCACCGTGGTCAAAAAATGACCCCTGGCGATCTGATCCAGCAACTCGTCTACCCGGGGCATGGGGTAGGCGTCCGACGTGGTGCAATCGTTCACCCGACGGTAGTCCACACAAAACCGTGTGGTCCCATCCTTTTTAGGTACTAGGACCACGGGTGATGCCCATGGGCTGGCAGACGGCTCAATGACCCCCAGCTCTAACATTTCCCGGATCTCGGCCTGCATGGTCTCACGGACCGCCTCCGGAAGACGGTACGCCGGCTGCCGAAGGGGTCGCTGACCGGGAGTATCCACAGAATGCGCGGCCTGATCGGTGTAACCCGGGAGGGCCGAAAAGACTTCGGAGTAATCCTGAAGCAGCTGCCGTACCTGTGTCTGCTTCTCAGTCCCTAACTCCTCCCCCAATTCTACCTGATCTACACCGGAGGGTGTTTGGCCACCCCCGGTAACTCTACCAGGGGGAAGGGCTCCGTGTCTTCGACAGCCGGCGCGCATATGGCATCGACTGTCTCGGGGCGCTCGTGGAAGGCTTTCAACATATTGACGTGGAACGTCCGTTGGATTCTGGTGTCCGCGCAACTCGCAACCACATAGGTGGTATCCCCCAGTCGGGTTACCACCTTGTAGGGACCTTGCCAGGCCGCCTGCAGCTTGTTCTGCCGCTGTGGTTTCAACACCAGCACCTTCTGTCCCACCAGAAACGAGCGGCTGCAAGCAGCCCGGTCGTACCACGCCTTCTGTTGAGCCTGAGCTGTTTCCACGTTACCCCGGACCAACCCTGTGAGTTCTGCCAAGCGCTCCCGGAGCTTCAAGACATAATCCAAGACGGGAACCCCATCTTCTTCCTTCTCCCCCTCCCACTGAGCCCTAACCAGATCCAGAGGCCCCCTCACCTGACGCCCATATAACAGTTCAAACGGGGAGTAGCCAGTAGATTCTTGCGGGACCTCCCGGTAGGCGAACAGCAGGTGGGGTAAATATTGCTCCCAATCTTTTCGCTCGTGAGCAAAGGCCCGAATGAGCTGCTTCAAGGTCCCATTGAACCTCTCACACAGCCCATTTGTCTGAGGGTGATACGGGGCGCTGTGTAGCGCCCGAACCCCACACAGACGCCAGAGCTGCTGGGTGAGCTCAGCGGTAAATTGAGTACCTTGATCCGATAGGATTTCCCGGGGAAACCCCACCCTGGTAAACACCCGCAGCAGCGCATCTGCTACGGTGTCCGCTCTAATGTTGGCTAAGGCCACAGCCTCAGGGTACCGGGTGGCATAATCCACGATGGTGAGTATATACCTCTTCCCGGTAGCACTGGGCCGAGGCAACGGCCCAATAAGGTCGACCGCCACCCGGCTAAACGGCTCTTGGATAATGGGCATGGGGTGTAGAGGGGCTCTCGGGTGGTCCCCGGCCTTCCCAGCCTTCTGACAGACGGGGCAGGTGCGACAAAACTCGCGGGTGTCCTCACTAAGGCGTGGCCAAAAGAATGCGCGCGCTAGGCGGTGGCGGGTTTTCTTCTGCCCTAAATGACCGGCCAACGGAATGTCGTGAGCTAAGCGCAAGAGTTCTTGTCTAGGGCCCTGGGGTACCACCATCTGCTTCTGCGGGACCTGTTTCTTCTTGGATCCCTCCCTCTCGGTGTATCGGTATAGCAGCCCATCCTCCCACTCTATCCGGTCAGTCCGGTTCTCATCTAGTCCCTGGCCAGCCCGGTCACGATAACCCTGCAACGTGGGGTCTGTCTGTGTCTGATGGCGAAGCGTCTCCGGGGAGCTCCAGGGACAGGGGTTGTCAGGAAGCGGGGGAAACGTCGGAAACTGTCGGGGCGTAGGGATCGGGCGGGGTGTCGGGGAAGGTCTCACCTGGGTCCCTCTCGGAGTGCTCATGCTGTGTTGTTGGCTCTGCAGTCTAGTGGTGACCGGCGTGGCTGCATCGGAGGAATAGGCAGAGACCAGACGTCCCAGATCATTACCGAGGAGAACCTCGGCCGGCAACTGGTTCAGCAACCCCACTCTCACCATTTTCTCTCCGGATCCCCAGTCCAGATGAACCCGGGCCGTCTCCAGCCGGAGGACCTTACCGCCAGCCACTCGTACTGCAACGGTATTGCGCAAACGGTCATTCTGCTGGACTAAGTATGGCCGAACTAAGGTAATCGTAGCCCCAGAGTCTCGAAGTCCCTCCGCAGCTCTCCCGTTTACCCACACCGCCTGACGGTGGTGATGTCGATTATCGGCAGCGGCAGCTTGTACTGGGTCCGCCTCATGGAGTCGCTCCCATTCCTCCGGAGCTTCAGGCCACGGAAGATCGACGTCATAACAATGTGTAGACTGTGATGGTCGCGTCGAGGGTCGTGCCATATCCGGTCGGTTGGGGCAGTTCTGCCTATAATGCCCCTCCTTGTTGCAACCATAGCACCGTATGTTGGCCAGGTTGTTAGGTCGGCTGGGGGGTCGGGTAACCGGTGGGCGGGTTGCCGGTCCTGGGGTTGGCAAGGCAGGTAACACCGGACGAAGGGGTAACGGTCGCTCCCCTTCCGTGACTTTCCGCGTATCCGTATATTCGTCAGCCCACCTGGCTGCTTGTTGAACGGTCTGGGGCTTCTTGTCCCGTACCCACTCCCGGATGGCGGCGGGAGTGTGTTCGAAAAACTGTTCCAGTAGTAACAGTTGGGTAATCTCAGGTACTGTCTCCGCCTTGCTCCCCATGAACCACGTGCGTAAGTCCCGCTGTAACCGGTGAGCCCACTCCACATGAGTAGCGCCGACGGGCCGGCGAGAATTCCGAAACTTAGCCCGGCTGGCTTCCGGGGTCACGGCAAACCGACTCAGCAGCGCCTGCTTCACCTGCCCGTAGTTGGTGGCTTCCTCGTCAGGTACTGTACGATAAGCCTCTGCGGCCCGCCCGGTCAGCTTACATGCCAGGATTCTTACCCAATCGGGGGTGTACCTCATGTACCTGACACAGTCTCTCAAAATCCTGCAAATAACTTTCGATTTCCTCGTCCGTCCGCTCGCGAAAGTCCTTGAACGCCTGGAATGGCACCTTTCCCCCGGGGATTGCTCCACCCGAGGGTTGCGGTCTCGCTGGCTCCGCACCTCCGCCAACCGGAGCTCGTGCTCGCGTTCTTTCCTCCGCTCTTCTTCCTGACAGATCTCTCGAACCAGGTGCCGCATCTCTGCCTCCGTCGGGGCTGCTCCGTACATGGCAGCCCGTTCTCGTACCTTTCGCTGCAAGTCACTCTCATCAGCTTCCGCGGAAATGGTCACAGTTGGGGTGTCGGCGGGTAGCGCGGTAACCGCTGCATTTTGATCCAATTTCTTCAGCTCCTCTATCATCGTGTCCCGACTCTTCGAGCCCGGGGTACCTCCCCGGTTCTCTAGCATACTCCGCAAAGTGTCCCTTTTATAGTCCGCATATACGGTCATGATGACTGCTTCGGGGTGATGGTATGAGTTGCAGAGAGCAATCCCACCGCTGCCACCAGTGTGACGGAACGGGGTGTCACCGTCCGCCTGCGGGTGTGCTCCAATCTGCGTAACCCCCTTTTTATGCTGCCGGCCCGACTACCGAGTTGCGACACTCGGCGTCTCGAGCGGCCGTATGGGACCTTGTGATGGTGTGAAGGTAACCCCCGTGTGAGCCCAGCCCGACCACCGAGTGACGGCACTCAGCGTCCCGAGCAGCTGGTCACTGACCTGGTTTGGAGGGTTTATTCCGTTTATAGATCGGTTCGGATCTTCCGGCGGTAGACGGGTGAATATTCGACCAGCCAGGAATATTCGGATCGTCCGGCGGCTGGTGCGGGCACACACTTCGCGGCACGGATTATTCGGATCTTCCGGCAATAGTACAGGGACGGGCAGTCAACTGATCCGGATCGCGAAGCGGTCGATGCGCTCACTTACTGAACCGACTCCTCAGCAGCTGGATGAGGGGTTGTGTAGCCGATCAGAATTCAACCGCGCGGCGGTCGATGCGCCCGCCGCCGAGCAGAGCCCTCGAACCTCACCGCGGCTCAGTAGTAAGAACTGTACAGGCGGCCAAGAATATTCATTCGCGCGGCGGGCGTTGCACTCACTCTGCACCCCGACTTGAACCAGCTCTGCGCCCCGAATATCGCGCGGGATCTCGGATGCGTGAGAAATGAGTAGGAAATCAGAGACATGAGGCGCTGCTGCATGAACTCAGGAACAACAACACTTTATTAACACAGACACATGCCTTTGTAACCTCTACCATGAGCTCCACATCTGGGAACCACCCCTGCCCGCCCCCACAGGCCTCATTGGCCACAACACTTGGGGGAGTTGCCGATGTGGGACAGGAAGAACTGAATCGGCCATTTTACCTTCCTGATTCACCCGATCAGCCACGAGGCGATGGGAAATGGCGGCAACACAACAGACAGATACGTTTCACACATGAACACTGTGTTTATAAAAACTGCTGGTATTTTGACTGTTCTTAAGGTGATAATCGTCTGTGCAAACAGTCTCTGGCTGAGGGTGATAAGCCATTCCCTCACAATGTGTATATATGGTCTGAGGTCTGTGGGTGGGTGTATATATATATCTGCGTGTTGATATATATAGGTCTGCGTGTTGATATATATGTATATGTCTGTGTGTGGTATCAATGCATCCCTACTCTATACACGTTGCTCCGTGTCCCTATAATATATATGATCAGGGGTTACCTTTTTTTATGTTTTTATACTATTCCTATTAAAATAACAGTAATTTTTGATGTATTTTATTCAGTAGAAACTTTTTTGCCTATATAACATGTGCTTTGTGAAAATAAAACGGTTTTGTGTGTACATTTTAATTTAGTTAGTGTATTCCTGTCCAGTGCGGTGAGAAGCAAACGTAATGTAGTGTAGACACGCTGCGAGGCGGAGTGGAGTGAAGTCAAGCCTGCAAAATGTTTGCTTCTCTTTGCTTCGCTACGCTGTGCGTCGCTACACGCTCAGTGTGTCTCAGCCTTTATTCCTGCATCGCTAGCTTACCGAATCAGTTTGTATACTTGTTACTGACCCTGCTTGTTCTGAGGACCCGATCTGTTGCCGACTTTGCCTGCCATTTGACTATTCTCTCTGTGTATTCCCTGCCTGTTCTGTTTGCTTCCTGTTGCTAATGGTGTGCGCCAATTCTCACCATATACAGTAGCGCAGTACAAGTGCCTAAACATTGCTGACCCGGTTTTGTTATAGCTGCTGATGTAACTGAATAGATCGGGGATCTCTTCTGCATTACCAAAACCTCCACCACTGCACTCTTCCACAATACCACTTACGGTGTGAAGGCACTTGCTGCCACCAAAGACACAATATTTGGGTGCACTGCCACTGACGCCTGTACCAGATTCATATCATTTTAATATTTGACCGCAGGGTCCAACCCTGCACACTTCCACAAAAACCACAGAGGGGTTACGGTGTGACGGCACTGTTGCCGACACTAAAGGCCCAATTTTAAAGCACCTATTGTTACTTTCATCCAAAGCCTGCATAAGTTTCACCATAATTTAGCCAAAAAAATCACTAAACTTGTTCTGCGTGTCCTAAAACGTCTCCTCTTTTCATACAGGCTGCCGCCCCAAGCAGTTGTTTATGAATAGATTAAAGAAAAACCATTTACCGTCATTTGAAATGTCATTTTTTTGTTTTTAAATGTTTCTATACATCCTACAAATCCGCCCCTTCACGGGCAGGTTATGGGGATCTCCTAGACACGATATTTGAAGGAATTTTTCGTTTTTATTCTTAACCTTTATTTCATGGAAAACTCACTGTTCCTTTAAAAACATATTTTTTTAACTTTTTGTCCTTGTTTCCTGTCCCCCAGGGCACTACCTGGACCCCCATACACCTTTTGTGGCAAATATCTTGCATATATGCCCTCTTGGAGGACACTCTAAAAATCGAACTTTCGAGTCCCATTGACTTGCATTGAGTTCGGTTCGTGATAGAACTCGAACTTTTGAAATTGTTCGAGTTCGAATGCGATCCGAACACGGGGGTGTTCGGCTCATCACTATTCCCAGTCTCCCTCTGTGTTCACTCCACGGTGCTGCTTGATCTCTCGCGTGGAAGCTCTATCACAAGTATCATGGAGGGTAGTGCTGCATTCCGGGGCGAGGTGCTGAATTAACTCCTGCCCCAGAATATCTAAAATGGGGACACTACGGGGAAACCTGCAGGCGCACATTAACCCCATTAGCGCCCCCATTGCGTGACGTATGGAATATGGCTCATAATGTGGTCAGGTGAGTAGAGTGTCCCTTTAATGTGGTAAAACAATAAATGGGAACCCTGACCCTGACAGCTGATAGCCAGGAAGGGGGAGGGATGAGGGTTCCATTGAGTGATGGGGTCAATCTCTACTTGGTGGAAATGGTGACCTTTGTTAAGCTAGGAAGCCATGTGTCGGAGAAATGATATATCGATAGGGACGAGGCCACGGAATGATGAGAAGGGAAGTTGGGGGCTTGAGAAAGTGGTCCTCAGATCTGGTTTAATGCTAAATCGGGGCAGTTGATGAATGCAGTTGTTCTGTGTTGCGTTCCTGCAAATGCGCGATTAAGAACCCAGACAGAGCTGGTGTGGTGTGGTTAGGGACCTGCAAGTGGTGGACACGG